>CM060953.1:180524323-181124323 GCA_030765055.1 Mantis religiosa | reverse complement strand
AAAACAGTAATAAGTAGAATATTATTTTATATGATAATAAAAAGGTATATAAAAAGAAATTATATGAATAAAATAATTTGTTTTATTCTGGAAATATATTCAAAAGAATGATTACATAAATATTAATAAAAATGTTTTTGAATAATTTAATGAATAGTTTGTTTAGAATTTAAAAGTATTTTAATAAACTTATTTGAATAAATAGTTATAAAAGAAAAGAATGTTTGTTACCAGTATTTCAAATGTTAAAATAAAATAAAACTCTTTGTTAGAATAGGTGGGAAATATCTCCAGTTGTATCGCTGGATACCAGTGATACAGTTTTTCTTTTGATCATATATTATTAGTTTGTTGTTTTGAGTTAGTAATTAAGTAAGTAAAGATGCTTTGTAGAATTTTGGTATTTAATGTATTGAGAGATGTTAGGATAAAGTTAAAATATTTCTTTTGTTTTTTGTTTTAAAGTAGAAATTGGAAATAGCTACTTTTGTTAATTTTAGTTGAGAAATTGAGCTGTTTGTTTGTTTTTCCAGTTCTAAATTTTTTTGTTGGATACCAGTATAGTATTTATTATTTTAGTTTTTCTGAGGAGATAGAATTTCTTAGATATTAGATAAATTTTTCTGTTTTGTTTTTAGTTTTTTCTTTCAGTTTTGTTTTTGCAATTAATCTGAAACATTTATGGATATTATATATTCATGTATATTATGTACATTTTGGAAATAAATAGAGAATTTGAATATATACCCCGGTATAATCTTACAAGGTGCTGGGGTGGTCTATTCAGATTTTTTTTTATTACACTCTCTGTCTGGGAAAACCAAGGAAAACTCAAGAGCCAGGTGAACTGTACCAGAAATAGATACTTGAATATCTCCCAAAGGTCAGCTTCCAAACCTAGCGTTGGAACCATCCCGCTGGATAACCATTTCTCTTAATATCGTTCACTACTCATAGTTTTCTGCCCCCAACCTTTCATCACTCCCATTCTAACCAGCTTTAATAAATTGGTACGAGCGAGTGCAGTTTCACTGTCTGCTTTTAGCCAATTTCAGAGCATCGCAGAGACGCATACATTTACGCCTCTCCAAACAACATAGCATCGCTACAACTGTGTCGTAACTGATTCCGTTGATTGAATATGACAAGAAGCTTGTTATCCAATAACGTAATTGAGCTTCTAATAGGGATTCATATACCCACATCTACCGCCTATGTGGCTGCATTTGTACGTTTTACCAAGCGTAGCAAAAATACTGCGTAGAACATCTTGGCACCTAACTATACAGTAAACCAGAATGCCATCCTTTAAATGGGGATAAGCGAACTTCACTTCTATCATGAACAATCATATGAGTTAACTCATATGAGTCCGAGGTTGGAGGTTTTCCCTTATCCTGAAAGATGAATGTCTGGTAACTCTAAGCTCTATGTGCCCTGGACTCTGAACATCATTTCATTCATCCTCCGATATGAAACCGTTGGAGGTTTTCCCTTATCCTGAAAGATGAATGTCTGGTAACTCTAAGCTTTATGAACCCTGGACTCTGAACATCATGTCATTCATTCTGCGGTATGAAAACGTTGGAGGTTTTCGCTTATTCTGAAAGATGAATATCTGGTAACTTTGAGGTACCCTGGACTCATTTGAACATCATTTCATTCATTGTCCGATATGACTTAATGTTGGGACGTTTTCCCTTATGCTGAAAAATGAATATCTGACAACTCTAAGCTCTATGTATCCTGGACTCAGTTGAACATCATTTCATCCATTCCATTCATCGTCCGATATGACTTAACGTAGGAGGACGTAAAATCACACACACACACACACACACACACACACACACACACACACACACACACACACACACACACACACACACACACACACACACACACACAAATATACGTCGCGTTACGTACGATGTTCTGATGTTTTGATGGTCAGACTGTATTGTACTATATTCCCGTCTTCTCTGATCTCTCTAAACCGAGCAGCGAACTCCCATAACAACTGTACTCATTCGTCAGACAGGTAATACAATATACGTCGTATTACGTACGATGTTCTGATGTTTTGGTGGTCAGACTGTACTGTACTATATTCCCGTCTTCTTTGATCTCTCCAAACCGAGCAGCGACCTCCCGTAACAAATGTACTTATTCGTCAGACAGGTAATACAATATACGTCGTGTTACGTACGATGTTCTGGTGTTTTGATGGTCAGACTGTGCTGTACTATATTCCCGTCTTCTCTGATCTCTCTAAACCGAGCAGCGACCTCCCATAACAAATGTACTTATTCGTCAGACAGGTAATACAATATACGTCGTGTTACGTACGATGTTCTGGTGTTTTGATGGTCAGACTGTGCTGTACTATATTCCCGTCTTCTCTGATCTCTCTAAACCGAGCAGCGATCTCCCGTAACAACTGTACTCATTCGTCAGACAGGTAATACAATATACGTCGTGTTACGTACGATGTTCTGGTGTTTTGATGGTCAGACTGTACTGTACTATATTCCCGTCTTCTCTGAGCAGAGACCTCCCATAACAACTGTACTCATTTGCCAGACAGGTAATAGAGGAGGTAGCGAAACAATGTCACAGTCCACTTATTCGATGCACAATGCGGCTATTATTTAACCTTGATTGATACTGAAGAACTAAACAGGTGATATTTACCTACGCATTGTACCTACACAAAGACATTCCATTTAGTTGTACTAGCCTTTATGAAATATGATGCAATCTCCACCAAAGTAATGAATATAAAAATAGCTGTCAATTAAGCGAGGTAGCAAAAACCGTACTCAAAATCTGCTGTTGTAATTGCTTTGATTTCCGATGTGGAGGCAGTAACGAGCATGACGTAATGTATTTCGTTTCCGCCACACTCCCTCTTTCACTTACACTGCTGAAAAATGTGAAGGAGAAACAAACATAATAAAGAGGATTAAAGAATGGTTTCAAATGTCATCCATGCATACTAAACGTGCTGCAACGTTTCTTACTGAAAATATGTTTTTTGTTTTCCGTTTCATGCCTTCTGTAAATCCTAGGAGAGATCTCTGGGTTACACAAGCCGCCACAGGGGAGATTTGGGACCCTGCCCTCTGCCTAGTCTCTGTCTGGCCGCCCTTATAGTCTTAGCTCACCCCTCCCTCCCACCAGTGATATAGACACAAACGATATCATAGGTCGAGATGCAAGTCCCGAGTTCGTATCAAGTCGTTTTAAAGTGCTGCGTCTATTACTTACATTTAATACTCAGCTTAAGGTAATTATTATATTTTATAAGGAAGCTATTACTTGCCTGTCACTAGTTACTGCAGATATATTTCCATTTCTTCAATAGCCGTTATTTTATGCCCATTGCCAAAGCCTGGGTATAAAAACGGGGATTAGGGACAGAAAAGCAAACACTTTCACAGTTGAAATATGTTACTTTTTAAGTGAAATTTTAGAAGCAAATAGTGTTAATGACAAAAAAAAGTTTGCTATTAAAAATGTTTAACGAGGGCTGTTCAATAAAAAATGATCACAATTTTTCTGACAACTTATCTTTACTCATCCTCATAATTTTGATGGCCCTTGTCAAAATAGTCTCCCCTGAATGCGATGCACTTGTCCCAGCGTTTCTGCCAGTCTTCAAAGACATGGTGGGAACCATTTTTGACAGAGCCTTCAAAATCGCCTCCACAGCCTTCACCACTGCTTCTGATGATGGAAAATGCCTCCCACGAAGGCGTTTCTTCAAATTAGGGAATAGAAAAGGTCGCATGGGGCTAAATTCGGACTAAAGGGGGGGGGGGTGAATGATACACTTCACAATGATTTTTGCAAGATACTCAGCAACAACATCGGCAATATACGGCCACGCATTATCGTGGTGTAGCATCCAGCCTGCTTCACGGAAATGTGGTCTTTTGCGCCTGATATGGACTTGCAATGTTTTCAGGACATCCCTGTAGTATTGCCCAGTTACTGATGTGTGTGCAGGTACAACATGCTGATAAACCATTCCATGAATTTCAAAGAATGGGATGACCATAACTTTCCTAGCAGAAGCAACCACTTTTGCTTTTTGGGGGCATTGGTGATGAAGGAGATTTCCACACTGAGCTTTGCTGTTTGCTCTCAGGATCAAAATGATGTAGCCAAGTTTCATCAGCAGTGATTACGTTTGAAAGAAACTCCGGATCTTCCTCTAACATCAACTTTAACTGCATGTTACCTCCATTGCAGCGGTAGGCGATACTAAACATGTCTGAACTTACGTGCTCGTCACAGGCGGGAACCAGAAGTACCAACAATGGAACTACTACGGCGTGTTTGTTTCACATTAAGCTAACAGAATATAATAAGGTTGAATAATAATATAATAAGGTTGAATTATGATCGTAAAAATAATTATCGTTCTTTATTGTACAGCCCTCGTATATCATCAAATGGTCAGTGTACCGCGTAGATTAAAGCTTACAGGGGACCATTACTATGCTCATACCTGTATTAGCTTGAGAGTTTGACCTGTTCATCTCTGGTATGTGCGAGTATAGCTGGAAGTACAGAATTCTGAGTCCAGAATTCGTAGGAACATATAAGCAGAACACAGCATTATACGGGAGAGGGGTTGTTTACCCGTGACGGTCATTTGGGTCTACACATAGCATAGGTAAGGAGCGCCGTCCCCCACACCCGTCACAGACGGGTTAGATGTCTAACAGCTACTAACAAGTGGTAGTAGGCGGCACTTTCCGCGTTACGGTTCTACTCCGCAGCATATTTTTGGTACACAGACATTATTTGCAGCAGACATTATACCATCAAATTTTCAGGTGCGTTCCCTTGTTAGGTGTGCCCATTTTATGGAGAAAATACTGTGGTAGCGTTGAATATTTGTGGAAATTTTCATAAAACTAACAAAACTGGAAAACGTTCAGCACGTAAATCACTATTACTACTGACCAACTAAATTTCAAATAAATTCCCAGTTTTTATTGTAACTTGATACTTCCATACATTTTATTCATGTATTCTTTTGCTAGGTCATATAGGACACTGAATGAAATGGGTGAAATGGAATGATGCTCAAATGATTCTAGGGTCCATACAGCTTAGTTACCCACTTCCTCTTTCGGGATAAGGGAAAACCCGGATAAAAAGCTTGTCCAGATAACTCACTGTGACCGAGATTCAAACTCGGGGCCTCTCGAACGTGAAGCAGGCACCTAAAACCTACGCTTCTGAGGGGGCTATTTTTTATTACTATTACATTTATAGAAACTGGAGTTATCTTTGGAATAATGGCATGCTGTTACGTATAAAATCATATACGTTCACCTATGTGTAGGTTTTGTAGATAAGCAAGCTGTTATTCATTCCAGGCAGTCTGCGTTTCGACTTCTTATTTATTTTGAACTGTTTTCCAATTCAAAATTACAAATATACAAATACTTATGTCGCAAGTTGCTTCGTGTATGCACACAGGTGAACAGCACGAATATCTCTAGTATTTCACAATTGGTTCTCAGCGAATTAATTCGGGATAAAATAAGATGAGCCACAGTTTTTTGTTTAGATTGACATTCTAATATTGGATCTGTTATTAATTTGCAATTATCAAAAACAAATGCTGCCCCCACCTTTACAATATTGCAGCAATTGGCATCGCAAAAATGATCATTTATCAAATTTTGCGCAGGAACTGAAAGCTTTTCTTTTTTAGAACAGAAATCGACAATTGCATCAAATTAGCTGGCAATGTAAACTACTGAATTAAACCAATTAGAGCAGCGTGTCAGTACAGGCAATGGGAACAGTTTAGCTTCTAATCTTCGGGCACTTCGGAATACATTCTTAAGCCCTGAGGGTCAATATTTTCATGTTAATGGAATGTCTGAGAGAAGCTTCCAAGAAGTTAACTTTTCTCAGTACCTTTAGTCAGCATAACAGGAGTTTTTTGCTGTGCACAGTGTGCTATCCAATAAATAACATTTCTAGTTAGCACACGACAAAACAGTTCTCAGTATCATGGACTAGTCGGATGCTGTGGTGTTTATTGTTGCACCGCTTAGTTGTTATTTCAGTGTGCATGGTGATGTCACTATTGGTTTTTTTAAGTGTTAAATTTTATCTTGCTTTCGTTAAATTTGTAAACATTTTTTCACGACTTCTAGCTTCATCCTACGAAGACATGAATGTTAAATTAAGGTTATATTTATGTGATTTGTAATAAATGCAGATAAAATTATAGAAATTTTCTCATTTATCAATAAAAATATTACTCTCGAAAAAAGGAAAAATTCGCAAAAAAAAATCGCTAAAACCGAAAACTCTTGCCTCTGGTTATAATATATTGGTATATTTAATTGTATTATGAAAGCAATTTGAGCTAAAAAAAAATGTGGTGTTTTGCGGTTGTGTTAGAAACCTTAGTTCCTTGGATCACTTTTTGCAAAATTTGAATTTTCATCTTAGCACAAATAGTATTTTGGAGATGTGTTCACTTGGCACTCACATCCACCTAAGGGGAATGCAGTATGACAACACCGCAGGACTCCCATTTGAAAGATATAGTAAATATGTTTATTACATCACCTTCAGAACCACTTACAATTACAACATTCAATGGCAACATTCATTTAAATGCACTCAACAAACCCTGTTCGGAACTTGAATGCACCGACACGTGGAGCCGCATTCTCAGCTTCTCGCTTAGAACTAAACCAGAACAAGCTCGCCATCCGATACTCACTTGTGAGTTCGTGTCTATTCTTGGAGAATCCGCCACTGCCTCTAACACTAAAGCTCTTTGTTTTCACCTACGATTCGCTACAAACTGCGGTGATTTAAAGCGAAAACAAAAAGGAAGTGGAAGACAATAAATATAGTATAAAAAAGCTAAATGACTGTTAGGATGAAGCGAAGAAACAGAGTTTTAACAACAGAAACAAAGAAATGAACCAATAAAAGAAAGCATAACAAAAACATGGAGTTACCTACACGAGGAAAGGAAAAAAGGCGGAACGAAAGACGGAAAAACAAGCAATAGTGCTGGCAACTTAAGGGACGAATAAGATATTTTTACATCGCTGAGTTGGTCACCACGTGTACGGCTGTGACGTCACTCACTCTGATCTTGGCAGGACCTTCAACAAAGGTAGTGGCAGATGCTGACCCTTGCGCACTTGAAAACTTCGAGCCGAGGTTTCCTGCCACTGAGTGACCTTGCAACACAATGGATGACATGCAAAATGTGCGCTCCGCAACCGAACATCCGTATCACTAGGGGCAAGCCAGATTCTCAATCGGAGAATTAGGGACACATCATTTAGCATATTATATTGAACGAGAAATTGCTATATGAAATTCTTCTTCAATTTTGATTAAATATCATTACTGTTATTACGTTTTACATCGGTATTATGTATAGCACTCTACACGGTACTCATTTTTATTTGTTATTTCTCGCCCTCCGATTGAGCAAGAATGACGTCACAGTTGACTGATACTCTATATTGAAATCATAGTGCCCTATACAGAGAAGGAGCTGTAACTTTGCGGAACAGTAAGGAAATTACAGCGCTCTGATAACTAATACAATCACTTCCCCTGGATACGAACACAGACCACCGCGTCTTCATGGTTGAATGCTACTTTCGTACCGGCATTAAAATTAGTGCGACATATAAACCGCTGCATAGAGGAGTTTAAGACAAGCTATCCAGCATTCAGACAAGTTCCTCGGAGCGTAATGTTGTCAAAGTGTCCAGGTATCGTCAAATTGACATACTTTTGTTTGCAACATGTCTTACTCATTATCAGTATACGATACAAACTTTTTGTCATTCTCACGCTTAATTAAAATATCTATTAATGTTGGTAACATTATGTCTTTTAAAACTAAGTGCATCAAACGTTTCCAAGATACAGGATCACTTACACGCAAAAAGTGAGACACTGAACGCTATAAAGTGACTGGTTCCAATCTAGAAGCAATAAATAATGTTATGACAGAAAGGCCTCAAGTATACCTTCTCTCAATACAGACAGTGTTTAAGGGGAAGAGAGAAAGGAAATATAAGAAAATGGACATAAGACTATGTACCAGAGATATTTACTTGTTTAGACTTGGATAACAGCTTTGTACATAATGTAACACTAATTTATTTTTCATTCCTAGAACATGTTCTGCTAATTTTCTGGTTTGTAATGAAGTTACATTGTGAGGAAACTGTGAGTGATAGAAGAGAATTGAGATTAAATTGAAATATTTCTAATAACAGGTATACATAGGCATACAATATATCTACTATAATAGGAAAACAGGTGTTCATTGACTTATCATTTCGTATATTCTTCCTAGTATAATTTTATTATTATATTTTTAATTATTTTATTATACTTTTTATTATTACGAATTTTATCTTTTTTTAAAGAAATGCAATAAAATTTTAATACTATAATTATTTTGAGGAACTTAAGTTATACCAAACTCTTAAGAAAAAAAATTGATAATGTTTATTATTCCACGGATGGTAAGTAAATTTTTTAAAATTATAATCATATTTTATTTTTCTAGGGGTAGAAATATCATTAACACATTTTTGATATTTGAATTTTTCCATTTTTTTAAATCATAAAGTCTTTATTACAACCATTAATGAAAGCAGTATTAATAATATGTTTAAACATATTAGACATATTCACGTTTTATCTAAACCTTAAATTCACACACACACACACACACACACACACACACACACACACACACACACACACACACACACACACACACACACACCCACACCCACACACACCCACACACACACATACACATTTATATTCTCAATAATATATCTAGATTCCTGGGAGAATAAGAATAATCCTGGCCAAAAAGAAAATATTAATTCTCCACCTGGAATCGAACCCGAGTTCTCCTGGTTTGTATATTGCGATTACTTTTCCTACTTTATAATTTAAGAGTGAAGCTAAAACTGTGATTTTGCAGCTTGTAGTTATCATGTCCCTTGGTTCTAACCGAGAGTGGAGAAATCTGTGTATTCGAAGTAAGGCCTTTATAATTACTTCACATTTCCAGGCCATCTCCCCTGAACAAGTTTTATGACCGAGGTCATGTAACTTTACACCTCTCCAGAGAGAGCCGCATGTCACACATTTCCAAGAAACGGTTCGCCTGGCTTGTCGCAGCCAATCACGTCGACTGCGCCCTGCCACCATCATCAAATAGTAACACAGCTACTATTTAGAAACAATTGAATCCCCACTAGTGTGTAGTGAACCACACAACAATCACTCTCGTTTAGTAATGGAGCATCAAATTATAAAGACTAAACCTTTATGCTAAATTATCTAAAATTGTAATTGTGCTTGCTTCAGTTCCTCAATCATTGTTTTAATGTTTCTCCTCCAACGTCAAGTCATATCGGACGATGACCCGATGCGGTAGAGGCAGGTTCGGTTAGGTGTGATTATTTAGCGAAATAAGCTAGGTAAAATAAATAAATAAAATGAACATAAAGAAACTTGGGAGAAATACATGCGGCTTTATGGAACAAAAGAACTACGAACTTCCAAAACATTAGAATAAAGATAGATGCAGATTCCATCAATATTAATATGTGAAGTCGACTTTCTGGAGTAATTTTGACACAGAGAACTGGCACGTTCTTACATATTTTATGTAAAGAATGCCAACAAGTTTTATATTCAAATATCAACTTATTTAACGTAGCATACTGATATTCTACAAAAATAACCTTAATCCATTACAATAATAATATAGCTGCATTAATATTCTCTTATAATATTTACGTATTATGTAATTATTATCTTATCAGTTATAATATTTCGAACGTCCCATTCAAACAATATATGAGTAATTTTAGACACCAATACGCCTTAACTTTCGTAGTTGAATAATGTCTCTTAAAATCCTATATAGCTTCATAGATGGAGTCAACATGAAAAATTCAATGCCACGGCCGGGATTTGAACCACGGATCTCCTGGTTTCCGTCCAGTCGCTGTTACTCATTGAGCTACCATGGCCAACTTGCCGTCATGACATTAAATTCTCCATTTGACTCGTATATTTCCCCGGCCTATATAGGCTAGGATGAAGAAATGATTAATTTCCATCAATTAACTAAAACTATATAGCATATTCTTTAAAGGTAGTGTTGGTAATACTCCAGACACGTCTCAATCTTTATCAAATGAGCGTTCATGCAAACAGAGTAGTTTTCACCCAATAGCAAACTTCCTGAAGCTCATTCTGCAGTAGTTCCGGCGTGTAACCTTGACTGCCAGAGTGCTGCGTCTACTAACAACCCTACAGCGCCACAGTCCAGTCTACCTCCTGGGCACTACCCATCACAGTCGTCATGACTGTGTGCCGTGGAACGTGGTGAGCGTACTGTAAGCCCACGACAAGAAGGCTAGAGGGGTATGAAGGGCAGCGGAGCTTGAACTGTTTATCCGCTACGGTAGTGGAACTGTTTACTAGGAAATGAGTGTATGAGAGTGCATATCAGTCACCCATGTTGCCAGATCTAATGCTTCCTGCAGCGATAGGTATTATGCAGTGGTGAGTTATGTGACAACACTTGTGTATTTTAAACGAGACTTCCATCCTTGTCAAACTTCGGAAGGTGAGCATAAACTCCGAGGAGACTGCAAAAGTGATTACGTGACACATTCCTGTAGCTTGCCTTCTTGTCCTGGGCAAACAGTACTGGTCCCTCCTGTCCCGGTCTTCTCCAGTTCTTCTCAATCAAATAGCTCCTCACTGGTCCCTTGGAGACCTAAACAGGCTGAGGGCACTCTGGACCAGGTCTCCCAGTGGGAGAAAATCCCCACGGCACCGAGAATTGAATCCGGTCTCCTGCTTGGTAAACAGCAGTGCAATCAGCGCGATATCTGTTTACTAGTCCAGCGAAATACTACTAAATAATGTAACTCAAATGGGCAAATCTCTGTAGCATGTCTGCCTTACGTCCAAGAGGTTACGAGTTCGTATCTCGGTCAGGGTGAGTTATCTGGATAAGGTTTCTTGCGGGGTTTAACCTTATCCTGAAAGATGAATGTCAGGAAACTCTAAGCTCTATGTACCCTTTACTCTTTTGAACTTCATTTCATTCATTGTTCGATATGACAACGTTGGCTTTCCCTTATCCTGAAAGACTAATGTTTGGTAACTCTAAGCTCTATGGACCCTGCACTCATTTGAGCAGCATTTCATTTATCGTCCGATATGACAGCGTTGGAGGTTTTCCCTTATCCTGAAAGATAAATGTCTGGTAACTCTAAGCTCTAAGTACCCTGGACTCTTTGAACATCATTGCATATATCGTTCGATATGACTTATATTGCAGGACGTAAATTAAAAAAAAAATCACATAGAGCCCTCTGGAGTTTGGTGTGTCTAATATGAAATCTTAGGTAATTAATTCTTACTATACCCAACTGCACAGAATTTTTTCAATTGTTTCCTTTAACTTGAGCTTATGAGACCTTGAGTTGTTATATAAATGAGCACCTTGTGCAGACTTGGCAATTACGGTATTTCCTATTGTCAGTGAACAAAGACTTGCACTTCTAAAAATTCCTAATTAATCTGACCAAGAGTAGAACATTTAAAATGATTATCATTTTTATATAATTCTAAGTGATTAAAAGTTTTCATCCAATAAAAGTACCCATAACTCGATACCGACATTTCAATGGAATATATTTTTTGAGGTCCCTTGAATCCTAATAACTTAGCTTTACACCTTCCAAATATGCGAGAGAAAGGTTTTCAAAAAATCCTACATCCAAACTACCCTTTACATAGGACAGATTTCGAATGTTTTCTCAAAAATAGTTCTTAAAATTTTGGTAAAAATACAAGATGCTTAAGATATTTTCATGACAAATGAAATATGTATATCTTGAAATTTTTGGAAATGACTTTTCATAACTACGTAGGTAAACCGTAAGAGATACACCAAACGCTACTTCACAAAAGATGTATGTATTGTCAAAATTATACTTTATGTCAAATAATTTTTCGTTTGTTTTTATTATGCTTGCTATGCAAAGTGAATTGAAGTTAAAGCCACAGCAAACAATACTTAAAAGATTGGACCATCGCATATACTGTCTGTATTCTCCGTTTTTCACTATACAAATATTTATCTGGTTAACAAGTAGCATACAGAAGGTTTTTTAATATATTGTTGAAGAATGGGCAGAAAAAGTATGTAACAAATCAGTTTTTTTGTTTAAACCTAGCATATTCCAAGAAACAAAATGCAGTGTCCAATTCTAAGAAATTAAAAAACGCAAATAAAGAAGGATGGCATTTTGGGAGAAAAGTTATTTACTTTTTGAAAGAGATTACTTAAGTCAGGATTTTGCTGTGTACGTGATCATGCATTTATTATTGCTGCGGCATTGATTGTGTGACAAGAGTGCTGCTCAAAAGTTAGATGAATCACTCGAGAGGCTAGTTGCCATGGATACGACGTGTTTACCACGCTGCTATTCATTTGTCTTACGGTACCGACCGGCAGTTTTTAATTCTCCGCCTTACGCGACGTCAACGGGATTTCTTGTCTACATAAGAAAAAGAAAAAAAACTTTTTCTTCTTGCGACAGCACGTAAACACAACAAAAATCATTACCACGTGAGCGATTCCTGCAGTATTGCTTTTAGTGTCTTGACATTTTAAACAAACCTATGCAGGTTTAAGCAATTTATCTACAAACTATTGGAATGAAAACCCATTTGTTACATTTGTTAAAATGTTTAATGGATATCAACGAGGTATTGAGCTGAGTTAAATTCTGGAAGTTCGCTTAAAACCCATTTTATGGACAGTATGTTGAATACCACGTAAGAATTAGCAGATTTTTAAACACTTACCCATGCGTCGCCTTAATTCTATGCATCTTTCTAATACTACGGTAGCGGGAGAGTGATTTACCTGTAACAGAAGAAACATTTCCATGATTCTTTTTAAAAACTAACACGTTATGTTCACATGCCCTTCTCTATCCGTTCTTCTATAACTTATTCCTAAAAACCTCGTTCTTTAGCTGCTTCTGTTAATCGGTAAAACTCTTCACTATATATTTACACATTAAGTTGGAATATAACAGCCTGAAAGATGGCAATGAATGTCTGTTTGAAAGTTTAAAACCCAATAACAAAAAGTATCTCGGAAATGCTTAAGGCTACGAGGCATTTTATCCGGCGTATGTGATTGTCTAACGACATCTACATTTTTTATGGAACAAGAGTTTGTTTTATCTCTTATACTTCATCAGTTACATATAGTAAATACATTCTGAATGATGAGAATTTCACAGATTATTCCAAGAAAACTCAAGATATGCACCTCGATGTCATGTGGTATTTTACTTAAAACTGCCCGCCTCGGTAGCGTAGATGGTAGCGTGTCTGCCTCACGTTCTAGAGGTCCCGAGTTCGAATCTTGGTCACGGTGAGTTACCTGGATAAGGTTTTTTTCCGTGGTTTTCCCTTATTGTGAAAGACCACTGTCGGGTAATTCTATGTTCTATGGACTCCGGGCTCATTTGAGCATCATTTCACTCGTTCCATTCTTCGTCCGATATGACTTAACGTTGGAGGACGTAAATTAAAAAAAAAAAAATCATTTAAAACTGTTAGCCATTTTCTGAGAAAATAAAGTAACGAACACATGTCCAGGTTAATGGTAGTCAGAGTTTTTTTTTTGGGGGGGGGGACTCCCATGTCGCATCTTTCGAAGTAGCCGAACTTAAATATTAGATTATCTAACAAGGTGGCGCTGCGGCAACGTGTGTGACGCGCACTGGAGAGCTCGCAGGTTTGATACTCATCGGCCGCGGACTCTGACGTGGCTTTTCTGCAGTTTTTCCTTGCTGCTTCCTGGATAATATAATTTCTTTTGTTTTCCGTATCATCTCTTAGACGTGTTTTGAGGCTGCTAATAACAACAACAATGATAATAATAATGATAATAATAAAATAATAGTAATAATAATAATAATAATAATAATAATAATAATAATAATAATAATAATAATAATAATAATAATAATAATAATAATAATAATAATAATAATAATAATAATAATAGTTCCATATTTGGTTTCCATGTATTTTGGTGTTTGTTTATTGCACGAAAGATAGTCAGTTTTTTTTTTTTCGAAAGATATCTAAAGACCAACTTTCTCTACAGTTTCTTTTAATAATTCAATCTGTTTTGGGGCTGTTATGACGTCATGGGTTAAGATTGCTACACAATCTATCTTTAATTGTTCTTTCCTTAATATAATTGGTTGATTAATTATAATTATTTTCTGTTTGCACCATTCTTGTATTACATTTCCAAAAGCAGAATTAAAGAGTAGTGGAGAAGGACAATCTCCTTGTCTTACAACTATTTTAACTTCGGAAGATTCACAAAATGTCCCCCATAAATTTAATTTTAGCCTTTGCATCTGATAGTACCTATCTAATAAGTGCAAGCGTTTTACGGTCTAAACCTAAAATTATCAGAAAAATTGTAGGTCCACAAGTCGTAGGTGAAGAATACAGACTTACAAGTAAAAAATAAATAAAAAATATACAGACATCCATAGAGATATTAGGAAACGAAGGTTAAAATTTTATGGACATATTAAACTTCAAATAGGCTCACAAAAATAAATTATGGAGTTTTACCAAAATAGAAGTAAATCACAAGTAGACACTATGAAATGGATTGGTGAAGTAAAAAATGATATAAAATTGACAGGAATCGCTCAATACAATATTCTAGACAGTGACGTCTTTAGAATGAAGGTGTATAAGTGCCAAAGTGGCAAGTTGACCAAGAGAACAAACTGAACAACGTGGACAGACGAGAGAAAGAGAGCCCGGAGAATTTTGGATTCATAGAAGAGTTAAGAAACGTCTCAACTTTGCATAGTCCTACATGGGCAAACAAACAAATAATATGATAGAATTAATGCTTCGTTTTGTGACCCAATGTAGAAAGTCACCGATTCCTTGGAAGTCAAATTCGGTAGGAATCTGAAGGTTGCTCATTTCGAACCTCACTGTTCATTCAGAAATGAAATGAACCGTATGTAATGGATGGGCAACACGCCCGCCCATCTCTATATGCAACGCACACGCAGCGATTCTTAAAATACTCTTGAATGCGTGGGTATTAGAACTCATAGCCCACTACACGCCTCGCGGATATCAATGAGAAAAACAATTGCCTAATGCAGTAATTGTAAATGACTAGGATCAGATATAATAAGACAAACGAAGAAGCAAATGCAAGATCGATAGAGGTATTATAAACAAAACCATATTGACGGTATTACATCTGCAAAAAATAAGGTATGAGGAAATTAGTAATCAAGCTGAATGATGCAGGGAAGAAATGGCCATGATTTGTAAATACAAAAGGACAAAATTGTATATTTAAATTGTTTTGGTTAAAAATAATGGTCAGTAAATATATAATCAATGATGAAACAAATGTTAAGTAGAACTTTATGGGGTAAACACAGGGTTGGAATTAAACTGAACACAAGGAATTAACGTTGAAAATCACTTTTTACCTTCTTCACTACGTGGGGAAGTACTGCATTCCACACAAAAATTGTAAGATTTTATCGAAAATACATGCTTTCTGACCCCTGAATTAAAAAAAAAACAGTTTTCATGAAGATTTTCAAGAAATATCCCCCATTACAAACTTCTATTACATGAAAAGTGTTTGAAAATGGTTTTCTCAAATACGAGAGTGAAATACCATATATTCAAGTTAATTTAATAACAACCGTATTCTTCTACTCCGAGTCAAATTATAAAAGAAAAAGTAAAAAGAATCATACAAAAAATGGTGTGTAAAATTCACAAGACTTGCTGTACCAGTACAATTTGGCATTTTCTTTAATTTACGTCATCCAACGATAAGTCATGAAATGCATGAAATGATAATCAAGTGAAATGAAATGTGTAGTGTTTAACGCCCGCTTTTACTACATACGGCACCGCAGGCGGTGACACTGATGATACATGAGATGAAGATGGAGCACCGGTGGAATGAGATGGCGGGGGAAACCGGAGGTCCCGGAGAAAACCCACCCCAGCGCCGTGTTGTCCACCACAAATCTCACTTTGCGGTCGCCTGGGATCGAACCCGGGCCGCTTTGGTGAGAGCCAAGCGGTCTAACCACTGGGCCACGGCGCGGCCATAAGCAAGTGAGTCCAGGGTCCTCAGAGCTTACAGTTATCTGACATTTATCTTTCAGGATAAGGGAAAGCCCTGGCCGAGATTCTAACGTAGCGTAGATGATAGCATGACTGCCTCACGTTCAAGAGGTCCCGCGTTCGAATCTAGGTCAGGGCGAGTTACCTAGATAAGGTTTTTACGGGGTTTTCCCTTATCCTGAAAGACGAATATCGGGTAACTCTAAGCTCTATGGATCCTGGGCTCGTTTGAGCATCATTTCACCCATTCCATTCATCATCAGATATCACTTAACGTTGGAGGACGTAAATTAAAAAAAAAAAAATTAAAAAGAAAACCTTCAGGCGTCTTGAACGTGAGATAAAACTGAAAATGGTTTAACGGCCAAGCTTACACTTTTGGCTTTAAGTAGTATATATGTAGGTCTTTCACTTCTATTATGATATAAATCTGACATACTGTTTTATTAAAAACCTTTAAGCTTTGTTCTAGAACTCTGTATAATGATTATAGATTGTTTGTACACAGTTAAGTACTGATTTTAAACTAAAATACATTAATAGCTAACCCTGAGCTTCCTAAGATCTGCATATTTTCTTTTATGCTTAATAAAGTATTAATTTAAATCCTAGGGAAATCATAATAGTTATTTCTGTTCCTTAGTATAAAACGTATTTGTATAAATTTTGAATCATTCATCTAAAAAGCTGCTCAAATTAAAACAAAATACGTTTTTTTACTTAAAATCCTAATATTTTACACATGTTGAGCGGCGTTTAAAATTTTTAGTAAAAAAAAGAATCGAGGGAAAAATTAAATTTGTATAATTTCTATGAAAGATATGTTATCCAAACAAATATGCGTGAAGAAATGATTGCAGAGAAGTATATTTTCTTATACAAAGGAGGCTGAGAAAAGTTAAATTGTTATAAAACAAAACAAAAGAAAGAGGCCAAGTGGTTTGACCATAATTGTGGAAAATATAAACATGTAGCGAGGAGTGTTTCTAAAATTTTAAGCTGAAGCTTTCTTCTAAAAATAATAATAGATAGACCCCACTAGATCCTAGGCTGCTGTTGCTTACATGCTTGGATTGTCGAGAACTTGAAGCCAAGTGCTTAAGAATTCCTATATCTGGTAACAATTAATGGTTCAGCTCTATTCTTAAATCACAAAAGTGAGACAGGATTTTATAGCAATTTTAAAATTATTGAGGGTAAAATATTGAATATTTCAACCAGTACTTCAAAATTAACGACCTTATACATTTTATATTTGGGCAGAAAAGAACCATCACTCTGTTGTCCAAATAGTGGCTCCTAGATTGAGAACATTTCGGAATTACTTCATTCACATTTCAGCATTCTGTCTGTGAAGCTACGCACGCCATTTTCATCCAGGGATGCTGGTGTAGTTCCAAAGGCTGTAATCCAGTAACCGAGAGAGACAGATGGGTTAAGATCTACAGATTGTGAAGGTCACAATGATGAAATGTGTCTGCTGATGACATGATCCCCAACTGTTGTGCAAGGCTAAGGTTTATAAATGGAATACCAACATTATTTTAAAGCCCTAAAGAGGGAGGTCAACATTTTAGTTTCTTTATAGAATAACAGAACCTTGGATCTATACGTTCGACCTGATATCCTTAATTACGTCACATTAAATTGACTGTAAAGTAGTTTTAATGGCCTATAAATTTCGTGCTAGAAAACTGAACATTTTGCATCATATTGTGAAAGCTTTGGTAACTAAACCTAAAAGGTTCCATTTGGGATTAGCTAAATATTTTCTGTATTTAACAAAGTGCTATTTTAAAGAAGACTTGTCAAGTTGTTAAAAGTGAGATATGTTTTATATAAAATATATCTCACTTTTAACAACTAGACAACTCTTCTTTAAAATATATAAGCTAGATGGCTTACAAGTAACTCGTCTGCTACATTATACCATACAACTACTAGAATATGGATGCTACAAATTTTAACCCTCAACATCATTTCTAGATAAGAATTTGAATTTTTATGAAACATTGCAAATTAAGAAGAGATATACAATAGCAAATATTCATTTCCTCAACCAATGCTTAATTAATAACGTTACTCCAGCTTTTGTTAGAAAATATATTAAATACAGGAAGATTGTACTCAACAAAAAATGGCGGAAAGAATGGTAATTAAAACAGAAAAAATGTTACACTACAAAAACCTTAATCAAATTAATATGCAGCTTTATAGACTTTGGGTATTGCACTTAGGAATAATTTTGAAAACTTACTATATGCTCATTTAAACAAATTGATGAAAATTAAACATACACGTTTAAAAGATAAGTTGCTCAAGTCAGCTATCTTATATTCCAAAAATCAAGAATAACAATAATAAAGAAGTAATTAATTTATCTAATCAACCTTTGAGTAAAGAAGAATTAGAGTTGTTAGATAAAGGACTGAAGACTTGTGTGGCTTTCTCAGAAGATATAAAAGACTTGAATTAAATATTAAAAATGTTCCGGTCCAAGAAAGAGATAATGTTAGTTCTCAAAGTACAAAAATTATTCAAAAATTACAATTTGGTAAAAATGCATTTCCAGCATTGAAGACAGTTAAACATTTAAATAATAAGTCCATTATATTTGTAAAAGCAGATAAAGGAAATCAAATTGTATTGCTTAACAAGATTGACTATGAAGATAGAGTTATGCAACTACTTAAGTCTGACTATTCAGAAACTGGAAAAAAAAAAAAAAACCATTACAAACCAACATTAAAACCATTAACAAAGTAAAACAAAAAAAAAGTGCTATTAGTTAGATACTCTTAGATTCTTTAATCTACTTCTGTTCCCTTTCAGATCCATCACAGTTCCGTTCTACTTCCATTTCCTCACAGAAACAAAAGAAAAATGTGTGAAAAAGTGTAGGAAAATTCGAACCAAACGCAAACAGTGCCAAATAGTGTCCCATTCCAAAATCATGATTAGCTCACCTACTTACAATAATTATTACAAACTCTTGTAAGCAAATAATAATGTTTTAACACAAATTTACGAATTAACAGACGTACACACAGTTTAAAACTAACTTACAATGTTGGAATGGTAATACATTAAATTCTTTTAGAGTTAAAGGGAGCTTAGTTATTCCTAAAGCGTTGCTTCACATAATACATTGAACTTAAAGCACAGTGGTGGCTAAATGCGTGGGTAACACTCGCGCACGAATGGGCTTAAACCGTTATGAAGAGGGTAATTTAAACGCACAGATGGCGATAACATTGCAAAACCATATGTTTCGCGCACAACTGGACAAATGACCCTTGTGTGCGTGGAGCAAATATCCGGCAAATGACGTTAGCGAAGGCTTTAAGTAAATATCCAGAGTTCGAACCTTGAACTATCCACCCACAACAAGCACAGTTCGGACTCCAATGTCAACTTTCGTAATCTGAAGTGTATTTCAAGCAGAAGGCACAAGATCTGGTTAATCTGGTACAATGTAACGACTTTAAAGAAAAATGAATATTTAAGAAAGCTCTAATATACGCAACACTTCCTTCAACAGTATAACCAATATATAAAAAAAGATAAAAATTGTGTGTGCTTAAGACCACATGACGGAAGTGAAATGATGATGATCGATATAGAGGCGCTCAACTACAGCGGTTATCAGCGCCCTTTTAATGGCAAAAACCAGATATAAAAAGTTTCTATGTAAATAAACCTATTAAAACTACATGTACATAGAAAGCGGAAAAAAAAAATCAAAACCTACTAAAAATATGTTCGCTATATCCTAAAGTCTAAACTAGAAAAGAATCTAAAAACCTTCTCCACTACTGCGTTATCGTCCGCTAGCATTTCTGCAAAGCTGGCCGGCAGCTGCAGAGACGTCGTAAGGTCCGCTAGGTGAAAACACTCTAGCAGCACGTGTCGTACAGACAACGCTTCATTGCAAAACGGACACAGCGGAGAAGGCTCCTTTTTAAAAAGAAAACTATGAGTAAAAATGCAGTGCCCAATACGTAACCGTGCCAAACTCACCTCCTCGTGAAGAGATGACCGACAGGAGGTAACCCAGGGAATCGGAAGTTCCTCGACAGATCTAAGTTTATTATTGCGGAGAGCGGACCACTCTTCCTGCCAGCAGGTTTGTACAGCTCTCCGCAATACGGCCCTAAAATCTTCCGATGTCACAGATGGTACTCGAACCCTGGGCTTCATGGTAGCCGTCTTGGCTGCCGAATCCGCCATTTTATTCCCCCACAAGCCTACGTGACCAGGGATCCATGCACACACCACGTTAACGCCAGAAGCGTGTAAAACGTGGAGGGCATCCTGTATACGCTGCACAACAGGGTGGTGGTTGTACAGCTGCCGTAGGCTTTGAAGTGCACTGAGGGAATCACTCAGGATTAAGCAGTCCCCCAACTTTTGTCGACGTACGTGTAAAATGGCCCGGTATACTGCATAAAGCTCTGCAGTATAAATGGAAGTGCCAGTGTGGAATCCGAATGGATACGGTTCGGTTCCACACACGTAAGCACAACCAACACCTTTTGAGCTCTTGGAGCCATCAGTATAAATTACAAAATGGTCGTGATATCGCTATAAAAATTCTAAAAAACATGTGCGGATACTAGACATGGTAGATTTATGATATTGGGTCATGCCCAGATCAACGTGGGACGCTCTGCACAACCAAGGAGGGTATGTCCTCTCCCCCCTAGGATACACCTTGGGCATTTCAGTATCAAGATGTCTAAGGAGCTCCCGGAAACGTAAACCACGTCGTTTTGTTTTAATAGAAGTGTTCCTATAACGCACGTCCATACTTAAAAACTATTCATTATAAAGTATTCTCTGAAATTATTTAAAAAATAATGTTGACATTCATTCTTGCGTAAAGAGGCCAGTTGCGAGCTAAACATTTGATTCCTTACGCTAAGTGTGCTCGCAAATGAAAACACTTTTAAACAACTGAATGACCACGGACTTGCGACCATGCGAACAGGGTTATACATAAAGGATGTAAAGGAAGTAAAATCAAATAACATCATATACTGTTTTACATGTATTTTATTTTTATATTAAAATACATGCTATTTCACAACCATTTTTCATATTTTGTTCATTGCATTTTTATTTTTAATAAAAATACAACTTCATACATATAACACAACTATATGATATTCATTCAGTTTCTGGAAAAACATAACCTATAAGTTTTAAATGAAAATAAACGCAAAACGTCTTTTTAATACGTAATAATTTTATTATTTGCGTGTTATTTCATTTAATTTATTGACGCTTTTACGTTCTACTACTCACAATAAAGAGAAATTGTCAAAAAAAGTAATCAGTTCTTAAATGAAACATCTCTTTCACGAATTCCTAACACTTTTATTTCCAATTAGCACACTCGTTTTATTTTTCGTTATTAATGGTTTTAATTATTCAAATACCGAACTTCGGTGATATTATCTGTTCCTTTTGACTATTATTATTGCTTAAAGTAGAATTTGACATGTCTTAAATGACAGAAGGTTATCTGACCGGATCGTTTTTTTTTTTTTTTTTTTTTTTTTTTTTTTTTTTTTTTTTTTTTTTTTTTTTTTTTGGCCTGCGGTAAAATCCCATATGGCCATCGTGGGGAAAAATTAGAAAAATAATGTAAGGAAAATTAAGAGGATGGGAGGAGACTAGATCTGTAGATCACTTTCTTTAAGAAATTGTAGAAGAGCTTCGTATACAGGTTTGTGGCATAACTGTAATATGGTGTTGACGCTAGCGGGAAAAGGAACAGACTGCTGAAGTAGGCGGCGGAGGAAGGAAGAACGGTGGGCTCGGTAGCGAGAGCAACTGAACAGGAGATGATTGAGGTCAGCGGTTTCGCCTGGGTCATCAGGACATACAGGGGAATCGATGAGACGTAGTCGGTGTAGATGCGCAGGGTAACATCCATGTCCAAGTCGCATTCTAATGATGGAGGTGAGATGTCGACGTGCAATCCTGAAGCTGGAGAACCAAGGGGTCGTGGATAGATGCGTCTGAACGGCGGCGTAGTGTTTGCCTTTGATGGACTGCGAACGAATCCAGGCGTCATTCCAGCGGCAATAGGCGTCACAATGAAGGACCGGGAAGAAATCCGTGTAGGGCAGTTGGATGCCTTGGAAGGTGCCTTGGGTGAGTCCCTCTTTTGCCAGGCGATCGGCGACTTCATTGTATCGAATTACGACATGCCCTCTGATCCAAAGGAAGTGAATTTGATGTCCAGCTATGGTAGCGTTGTTCACCAACGTCAGTATCTCGTAAAGATAACAGTGCATATCTCTCGTCCAGCGGGGAGATGAGAGTCTCTGCGCATCGGTTAAGATCAGCAGTTTGGGGAAGCCCTGAGAAATCCCATATTGCAAAGCGTCACGAATGGCCAGAACCTCCGCAGTGTAGCTGGAAGCTTCCATAGGTAGGCGGTATCGAGTCGGCATTAGTAGAAGGACAGACGTATGCATAACCTACTCCATACCGGATCGGTTGCCGGCACTTGAAAGACGTTTGTAAGAACGGGGGGGGGGGGGGGGGGGTTAGTTCGGATTGAGCCGACTCGAGCCGACTTCATCCGAATAAGTGTCACATATTCCAGCGTGACGGCTCAGTTTAATTCACTGCCCACATAAACGCGCCTAAAGAAGTTTTCACTTCAATTACTCTTTTTCTTCATACTGCGCATGCGCGGAAGAAACAGCTGCCACGAGTATAGCAATGTTTAGAGCTGACAAATGACTGGCTAACGTATCCGGTATTTCCTTCTAGTTCTTATTCACAGGTAAACCTTGAAAACACAGTTTTGTGATTTCACTTTGACTCGCTTTGCCTATAACAGCCTAATCCCGTGTTAAACTCGTTCTTTTGTTTCTGTTTTACGTACAGGAATAAAAAAAACTGTTGATACAATAGACTATACCACTTCACAGGTATCCATTGTATATTTTATTAATGATGTAAAAAGTGAACCTGATATAGAATTTGAACAGGAACATCACTAGAGGCACCGGTTTCGCTGATCGATGAAACAGTAATATTTTCTTCACGGCAACTTGAAGCTATAATGTCGTTTCACGGTCTTGACGATCTCCGGCTATTTGCTCAAATTATGAGAAACTTATCTCAGGGTATGTGTGGGTGTGAAAGGATGACACTGGTTCTCACTTCCAAACTTTTAATGAACCGTCTACACTTTAGCGGGGAAGCTGCGACCGATGGAAGCTACCAAGTGAACGTCCGGTACTAAAGTATTCAATTCCTTTAGGCGATAACACGCGGTTCTATCATTCACGGATTAGGCCGTCATTGTTACCTCTTGTCCCACCAGCGATCACACCAGAACTACGTTAGATTATGCCCAGAATGTACTATTAAGCTTCAAATTCTCCATACTGGCTTTTAATCTGATGTTGCCACCACATTTCTGTTTTTCTGGTATATGCTGCCTTACAACTCATTCTTCGTCTATAAATTTATAAGAAATCTACCTTACATTTTAAGAATCCCAAGCTAGACTGCCATACCTAATCTGACAACCTTGGATACTGTGACTTTACTGGGTTCTTTTTTTGCAGAAATTAAAAATGTTCTTTATAACAAGTAAAAACACGCCTTGTACAACCTTGACAGCAGCAGAATGACGTAATGTACACAAACGCAGTCTACAAGGTCTCTCGTTGCTTCACCACTCGTAAGCAAACGAAAGAAATTACTTCCGGTACACTTCAAATAGCTGCACACACACGATTAACAGCTCACTCGTAATTGACTCACTCAGACAGCCGCGGTGGTTTTATACTTTCTGCCATTATTCTAGAATTCAGTCGTAAGTTCCATCAACATCATAATGCAGCGGGAATTTCCGGAATATCTTTCTCTTTCTCTCTCGGCAAGCGTTCAAATGCGATTGGTGACAATACTTTGACTCGCGTAATCAACCGAACTACTTCTATGAATTTTCCTGAAAACCAGCCGTCGCTAATTTTAATGTCATCTTACTCGACCCAAGATTTAGTCACAATCTACTGCCAAACCTAGGTTTAACACAACTTCATAAAATATTCGTATTTAACTTTATTACAGGTTATATAATTTATTTAATTCATCCATTATTTCTGTATCATGAAATATGTTTCAAAGTTAGACCTTGGCAAGAGTCCTTCATGCTTGATGTAAACATCTAAATATTTGGAAATTAAGTCTTCTTTCACACTATATGGAAAGGTAGAGTGAGACTGAAAAATCCAATGCCATAGCCGGGATTTGAACCACGGAACTTCTGGTCTCCGTTCAGCCGCTCTAACCCTTGACCTACCATGGCCAACGTGCCGACATGACATTAAATTCTCCAACTGACTCGTGTTTTTCCCGGTAAACCACTTAGGAGTTCTCATAAACACATGAGACAACTACCTTAATGGCTACTTACTATGCTGTAAGTACTTTAAGACCCGGGATTTATAGTTCGAACCACTATTAGGTACAGTTAATGGAAATTAATTGTTCTTTCACACTAGCCGTGTGTAGGCTAAAGTAAGAGCTCTAACCTTTGAGCTACTATGGCCAACGTGCCGACATGACATTAACTTCTCCAACTGACTCGTATTTTTCCCCGGTAAACCACTAGGAGTTCTCATAAACACATGAGACAACTCCCATAATGGCGATTTACAACGTGTAAGTACTTTAAGGCCCGGGCTTTATAGTTCGGACCACTATTAGATTAATTAGTGGAAATTAATTGTTCCTTCACACTGGCCATGTGTAGGCTAAAGTAAGAAAAGGTAGAGTCAGACTGGAAAATTCAATGCCATAGCTGGGATTTGAACCACGGTTGCCCGCCTCGGTAGCGTGGTGGTAGCATGTCTGCCTCACGCTCCAGAGGTCCCGAATTCGAATCTCGGTCAGGGTGAGTTACCTGGATAAGGTTTTTTCCGGGGTCTTCCTTATCCTGAAAGACGAATTTCGATTAACTCTAATCTCTATGGAGCCCGGGCTCATTTAAGCATCATTTCACCCATTCCATTCATTGTCCGATATGACTTAACGTTGGAGGACGTAAATTTAAAAATAAAAAAATAAATAAAAAAACGCGGATCTTCTGGTCTCCGTCCAGCCGCTCTAAACCTTGAGCTACTATGGCCAACGTGCCGACATGACATTAAATTCGCCCACTGACTCGTGTTTTGAAGGGTTAGAGCGGCTGGACGGAGACAAGAAGAACCGTGGTTCAAATCCCGGCGATGGCATTGAATTTTTCAGTCTGACTCTACCTTTCCATATTTAAATGTCCGCCCCCCCCCATTTCTACTGCTAGTAGCTCCAATGGTCATATGGGCGGCCGTTCTCCTTTGGGACATATCGAAGGTGTTAACTCGTATTCGTTGGGTTTTAATCATTAGATCACGTACACATTCGCACTCTCATTTATACTTCCAGACTCTGGGGAAGATGAGGAATTATCTGGGTCGGAGAAAAATCCCCACTCGGACCCTGGACCCCTAGTACGGCAGGCAGGTGCTCTAGCAACTGAGCTGTTGTTTTTGCACATAAAATCATTTCTAGATAAAAAAAAAAACATCGCATTTAAGATACTTTACTGTGTAGAGGAATTGGTGTATGATACTTAAGTACATATTTAGTTCAGTGCTTAGACAATTGACTACGTAAGCATGCAGATACTGCTGAAACACCCCGTTTCTGATAATGCTACAAGACTGCAGGCATACAAAAATCTAACTTGTGTAAAATATGGCCTTAAACCAACATTATTCATGGGAGTTGTTCCAATCTCCCTTGCTTACTTAAGACGTCGTCCGTGGTCCTTAATTCTGAATCACATTTGGTATTCAGTTTGTAGAACCGGAAGGGAGAGAGAGGGACGATGCTAATTTTGTACAACCCGCGATAAGCGATGGCATTACCAAGTTAGGGGAAACGCATAAAAACCGCGAAAACAGGTCGACGGAGTTGCAGCAAATCTCCATCCCTTCCTCTTAATTACTGCAGCAAAGAAAATTACTTCCCTCGGCGAGAGGGCTTTCCATCAACAGGAAGAAAAACGCGGATGGATACAGCAGAAGCTGCTCTCGGAAAGAAATCTTCTCTGTTTTATCAAGTGTCAGGAAACCACTCCCGTCTCTTTTTAATTATTTTAAAGAGAAACCAAGCTTGGAAAACAATTATTTAGTCTCAACATACACAAAAGTTCAGTTTACAACATTGTCTTGAACAGCTGTCTTTAAGATATTTGAGCAAATTGTAAAAGTAACATCCAAACCAGGGAAATTTTAACAGAAAGCTGGTTACGTATTTCATAAAGAAATAGGAGAATTTAAAAGATTTAAAAAATAAAAGAAACAATGAATATAGACAATACTTGTCTGAAACAATTTTTAAGGGGTCTAATTTTTGAGTAGTAACTTTATGTCCATCAGTTATATAGTGCGATCCATATAAACCTGAACCATTTCAATAATAGGACACACATACAACTTTGGGAGAATATAATACACAATTGGCAGATTACATTATACTATTTACATCTCAGAGAAAATGTTGGAAGTGTCCTCCACCAGCATCTATACATGTTTGTACTCGTCTCACCATATTCTCCGAAGTTTTACGGAGCCCGCCTCGGTAGCGTAGATGGTAGCATGTCTGCCTCACGTTCAAGAGGTCCCGAGTTCGAATCTCGGTCAGGGTGAGTTACCTGGATAACGTTTTTTCCCCTTGTCCTTCAAGACGAATGTCAGGTAACTCTTAAGCTCCATGGACCCTGGACTAATTTGAGCATCATTTCATCCAATTCAGCGCCCGAGGACGTAAATTACCAAAAAAAAAAAAAAAGTTTTACGTCGAGTATCCTCGACAATGTTACTTATTTCGGTTCGAATAGATTCCTTGAGAACATCAACTATCCGTGGCCAATTCTTGTACACTCTATTTTTAGATACCCCCATAAGAAATCCGGTGAGGTTAGGTCAGTGGATCTGGGGGGGGGGGGGCACAGACCTTTCAAGATTATTCGATTATCAAAGAAACTGGTTACAAATTCCATGGTATCATTAGATGTATGGTACGTTGCTCCATCTTGCTGGAGATAATCTTCTCTCAATTCGATATCATCTCCGTAAAACTTGAGAGAATATGGTGAGACGAGTGCAAACATGCAGGGGCGGCCGGTGAGGCATTGTATTGACGGTGCCATGAGTGAGTGAGGAAATGAGGGAATGTGGGAAGGGAGGAAGGAAGGAACGAACAAACGAACAAATAAACAAATAAATAAACAAATAAGTAAATAAATAAGTAAATGAATAAATGAGGGTTGTTAAAATATAAATATGTGTACCAATTTCGAACGATTTAGATAATCTTATCAAAATCCACCCTATTTTATAATATACTATACCAAACAGAACGTACAGGGAAACGGAAATAGATATTTATTACATCCGTACTCTTGTTGCGCACAGGTGTAACGAGCACAGTAAAAGTTTGATAATTCAGTTCATGGAGAATGTGATACGAAGCGCTCGTGTACGATTTCGCGACAGAGAGACAGTTATCTTAAGTCCCGTGCTTTACTGCACTCTATCGGATAAAGCGTAAGTTACGCGCCAGAGAAATCTTGGCACCACCTTCTCCCATTAGAAGCCGTGTATAAGCAGACATCCTAGAGCTTAACACAGGCGCTTATGAGCGTAGATGGTGCCGTTCCGAAATAGGCACCAAGGCACGCAAACCAAACCAGGAGCGCTTGCGTATAACGCGCCTATTCACACGAGGGAGCAGATATTTAGAAACAATCGTTTTTGCGTCATTTCTATACACTTCTCTTTCTTTCACTTTCATACAAATGGTGCCATGGCACAGCGGCACTACCTCAGAAGCCGCCCCTGCAAACATGTATAGATGCTGGTGGAGGACACTTCCAACATTTTCTCTGACATGTAAATAGTGTAATGTAATCTCGAAATTGTGTATTATACTCTCCCAAAGTTGTACGTGTGTCCTATAATTATTAGTTCAAAAGTTATGGCTTATTGAAATGGTTCAGGTTTATTTGGATCGCACTATATATAATTATATAAAATGCCTTTACAATAAAAGTATTTCACATATCTACTACTTACAGAAATTCAAGTTATCGTTTCACTTGCTATGCAAATAACTCAAAAACATGTTCTACTTAAAGGGTATTTTGGAGTAGGGGAGAGTTTTCTTCAAAATCTTCCAGTAGCACTTTTATAAGATTCAAGAACTTAAATATCAAATTTGGCAGCTATTAGACATTTCGTTTTGTTCACAGACTCTATTTTCTACAAAATGTATTTTCATTCGAATATTGTTGTCGATCCTTTTGGGTGGAATGCAACCAATTACGTGGTAAAATAACACACCTATGCCCGGGAGCCATATCGAGCCCACGAGTGCTAATACCACTACCGATCTCACACGTAGAGGTGAGGGGCCAGTATCACACATCCCCTCGGCCGGAATGTTGACTTTCTTGGCCAGGACCACTGTATCGCAGCTCCTCACTTTCTTCATGATGCTAAGTGAGCACAGGTCCTACGCTCGAGACTTAAAAAGGCCACCCGTAGCGGGAACCAGAGCTCCACGCTCCAGATTACTCCGAAAACTTGGTAATCAGAGTTATTTTAGTAAGACGTGAGTATATTTGGCACAAAATAATGTTCTATTCAAACACTTCTTTCTAACCAAATCATTTATTTTCATCTACTAATTACTACAGATTTAGAATTTCATGTGCGGTGATATTTTTAATCTGAGGTCTGTGGAAGATATACTTCAAGATAAAAATTATTTCTGCAGCTTCACTACTGTAAACACACTGCAGAGACTGCTGTCTAGATTCATTGCCATGTTTACTGCAGGTGGTGGTTTTTATTTCTATGGGAAGTTGGATATACTGCATGGTAAGGTCGTTATCATACGGCTCATAAAACCAATCTTTATGCATAAACACGTTTTACCAAACAGGGAATTCAATAGATTCCAGGGATAACCCTTAAAATCTTTATTTTCTTTACTACGTATGGGAAAGTATTGCATTCCACCAAAACTTCTGTGTCAGATTTCGCCGGAAACACGTCGTATTTCGAGAACCCCTGAAGCATTTGAAACGGCCTAAAAGTTCTAATCACGAAAAGAACTAATCTGTGCATTGTACTCGGAAGTTTAGCCAATGGCTTTTCTCAGGCAAATATCAAGTCCTTTTTCTAACTAGAACTACCGCCACTAAACAAAATGCAGGAAGCCCGCTTCGGTAGCGTAGATGGTAGCATGTCTGCCTCACGTTCAAGAGGTCCCGAGTTCGAATCTCGGTCAGGGTGACTTACCTGGATACTGTTTTTCCCAGGGTTTTCCCTTCTCCTAAATACGAATGTCGGGTAACTCTAAGCTCCATGGACCCTGAGCTCATTTGAGCATCATCTCGCCCATTCCATTCACAGTCCGATATGACTTAAAAAGTTAAAGGACGTAAATTACAAAAACAAAAATGCAGGGAAAATAAATAAAACATTTTAACTTCACATCCACAGAAACATTTATTTTCGTGCAGAAGTTCATTTAATTCTTATGCGCGTCCCATCTTTGTTATGCTTTACGTGCAGATCAGGAGCAGGTTCTACCGCATCTTTCTGTTTTTACCTTATCTACTAACGATTAATTTACAAAAACTTAGTAAAAAACTTAAATAAAATACCAAACTGCAGTACTCATACACTCAAGTTTTTAGTATTCCGAGCAGAAGCAAACGATTTCTACATCGTCTGCTGTACAGAGCACGTAACATTAGAAAACAAAGATTAATTTAATTTTAACTACGAACAAGAAGAAATGACGAACAGGATATAAAAGCAATTTTCCGCTACCTTTATTAATAAGTGGCTTATCCATCGTTACTCAAGATGGAATATTAGTCTTCGTGTGAGCACCATTGTTACTACTGGCTGGCATGTGCTGCCAACAATAGGCGTGCTAGCAAATAACCCGCACGGATTTCTCCTATCGCTGTACCTCACCACTCCCCGCTAAGTCAAGTCATGATGCGGAGAAAGACGTCATTTCGTGCCAGACTCGAAATGGCACAGATCCATAGAATATTAACACTATTTAGTGTCCTAACAGAGAAGTTATAGTGACTTCTTTTAGCTTCTGTGGTTTTCTGTTGATAGGCAACACATTTCACTGCGTCTTGAACATAATAAGTACCATTAGGAGTATGCAAATAATTTAAAATCGTATTTATGTTCCTTTTTAAGGAAGTGCCATGGCACAGAGGCGCTACGCTCGGAGCTGACCCAGGTGTGTGCGCGTGTTTGTCTATGTATGAGCTTTCAAAGGCAGTATATACACGTTTTATAGAACTATCTATCGCATCTTTCTATATCTCCTTATGCATTTTGCAATGAAACTATTTCTATGAAAAAAAAAAAAAAACATTCGTTTATACGACGAAAACATTTAGAAATGTAACTAAATTTTTAAGCACGAATGTACATACTCCTTTTCTGAAAAAAGCTCGCTTTTAGTTCTCGTAAAAGGTTACTTTTTAAATAAACTAATACAATATTTGTGGGAAAACTGCGATTTACATTTCTGAGCCATTGATGCAGGAGAAAATTTGCAACGTCGATAACTCGCTTGAACGAAAGCGAGACATCTATAACAAACGACAATCGGCAGATGTGCTCTTATCTCTTGTTTCTCCTTGACCCACAGCCTGTTATTGAATTTCCGCTTACGTTTGTAAAGGGCGATGTGCACTTCGTTATGTAAATAAAAGAGGATGAGAGAAGTTACGCGCACTTTCAGGTTTTCTCAGAGAAGGGTGCTGATAGGGTAGGATGATCGATTGGTGTAATCGATATCTCGCACCGCGGCCGAATTCTCCTGCTACAATCTCGCTCATTTGAAACTTCTAATGAACAGTTAAGAAATGTTAACTCTTTCCATTCTTTCTGAGGTGCTAATCATGGGCATACGTCGAAGTATAGTTCACAAAAATATGCATAAAATGATAAAGATTAAAAATCGAGAAATGTTTCTATCAAAATAGTTGATTGGACCTTTGGTATAGGGAGATAACCAATGTCATTTAGTATTGTATCTATTCACTCCTTGCAGAAGAACATGAGCCCATTCTTTGTAAACAACATTAAATATAGCGTAAATGGTAGCATGTCTACCTCACGTTCAAGAAGTCCCGAGTTCGAATCTCGGCCAGGAATAAGGTTTTTTCCGTGGTTTTCCCTTATGAATGTCACATAACCCTAAGCTCTGTGGATCCTTGGCTCATGTGAGCATCATTTCATTCACCGTCCGATATGACAACGTTGGACGATGTAAATTAAAAAAAAAAATAATTAGATATTTGCTAATTTGCATGACTGGCGTATTTCTAATGGAAAACAGAATTATGCCCTAGATAGTTTTATAAGTATTGTCACCTGATTATCGGAAGGCACGACCAACTGACAGCTGGGTGGGGGACAGGAGGCATTTAGACCACGCCTACCCATTTATCTTGTGGCGCTCACTGAGGGGATGGTTAGAAAAGTACCAGGAGCCACTCTACCGTCTCTTTCCCCTCCCCCTGACGTCTGGAACAATCGGGAGGATTGTACCGAGCCGCGAAGCTTCAAAATGCAGCGATCTGCCTATATAAGCGTCGCGTTGGACGACTCAGGCAGTTCTCAGTTCTCAGTCCTGAGTTCTTAGTCGGATCGAGAGAGCGAGTGTTACGTAATTATAAGTGTTGCGTAATTGTGTGTGTTACGTAACTGTGTGTGATACGTGTACCAACTGTAATTCGATGGAAATAAAGAACATTTTGGTTTGTGCAACTGGACTTTTAATTTCACGAACCCACAGTCACAGTATATTCTCCTCATTGGCCAGGCTGGTTACAGATAACCAATCAGAAAGTGTATCTTAAACTTCGTTTATAAGTCTGGTGGATAATTTCTTTGTATTAGGTTTGTCAGTTAGTTCCTAAGCACCCAAATGTATCTCAAATTAAAGCAACTAAGTTCAAGGATATTTTAAGATTATTAAAACGTATGTCCCAGATATATTCATATTTTTTATTAGTGTGAACTGATGATAGTGAATACAAAATTGTGAAAAATTTGATTCTGAACGAACTGCTATGTAATGAACAAAGTAATATAACGCGACCCGCCTCTGTAGCGTATGTAATAGCGTTTCTGCCGCAGGTTCAAGAGGTCCCGATTTCGAATCATGGTCTGGGTGAGTTCTCTAGGAAACTGGACACATTTGAGCATCATTTCACCATTTCATTCATTGTCCGATCTGACAACGTTGGAGAACGTTATAACGCAGTTACAGAACTAAAAATATGAATTTAAAATCTTAAACATCAATTTATCCGTCATGACCGTATGCTGAAACCTAATCCACAATGATAGAAATATGAAATTTTATTTTTAATTATTCTAATAAGGAAATTATGGATTCAGTAAATTAAGAATCATAATAGATTAGATATAAACATTGGAAGTATTCGTTAAATGTAAAACAGGATGTTTGTTAGGCTAGCAGTTCACTGGAGGGAAGGCACCGTCGCGGGCAGTCCATATGGTCGACACTTGGGTAAAGTGGATTTCTTAGACCCTTCCTTAGTAACTAAGGTCCATATGTAACAAAAAGTCGACTTGAGTAAAGGAATTCTGTGTGAATAACACAGTTTTCTTGAAAGGATTCACACACAGCTGGAATGTCTAGGAAGGAAGACATGGCTCGAGATGTATCTGTCTCTACGAAAGTAACGAATTACGTGTTATCACGTAATCTGCGTTTCATATAGGTGAACTCCAGACATTAATATAGATTGGTTTCCTTTGGTCGGCAACTTCGCGAGTTACTTCATTAAAAAGAGAAGCACTTACTAAACGGGTCTAAAACTTGGATTCCAATGTCATTAGTGCCATCCTTACTCCTAGATATACTCACGCACACCCTCAGAGAAAGCTCTTGTTCGAAGCTGAGGCTAGACCGCAACATTGCTTCAAATTTGCATAACGTTTACCAGCAAAGTGGCGACAATTCATTTTAAGTGACCAATATTATTAATAGTATATGTAAAAAGAATTCTAATTTAGGTAAAAGGTATAATACAACAGCAGGGATTCTGCACATGCAAAATCAGATTTCCTTAATTGCATTTTTCAGAAATAATACACTCTGGGGCATGTGCCCGGTTTCCACTGGGCATGATGAATTTGGCTAATCATAGTATGCAAACATAATTCCCTAACAAAATGAAATTGTCAAGTAGGCAATTTAAATTGTTTCGTTGTATGATTAAGACAATCTAAAAATACATGGCAGATGAAATCATAATTCATGTCAACCGCAGTTGCATTTTGCTTATTTTCTGCTACCTGCAGACCAAATATTAAGCTAATAAAACAAGTCCTATATCAATATTTCGTTCAGATGTTCTGTTGTGACTAAAAACTGTGTTACACTCATATGATCCTTTCTTTTCCTTTACTAATTATTCTTAAAAACGCTTATTCCACTATCTACGTCATGTTAATCGAGAGAAACACCTGCATAAATTATTTATTGCTAATTTTCTTGTATCAGAAAACGAAATACGGGAATATAGTAAACTTAGATCTTTTTAACACCTGGTTGCTATCGGATGGATTTTAAATTACATTATCTTTGTATGGTCAAGTAATTAAAAAGTATTCCTATTTGAGAAAACTAAGTGGTGGAACATGCAAACAAATAAGAGAGAATATCTCGGAAATCGTTCAATGTATAAACAAATGAATATGGCATAAATTGTGTTTTAATAATTATGGTTTTGTGTGTGTGTGTGTGTGTGTGTGTGTGTGTGTGTGTGTGTGTGTGTGTGTGTGTGTGTGTGTGTGTGTGTGTCTTGGGATTTATCGGTTAAGCAAAAATCATTCAGAATAAAGAGGACTTCTGAGACTTCCTAAAAAATTCGGGATATGCATTTCATTGTAATAAAAAATATCTGAAACACGTGTTTTTTTTTTTTTTTAAAATTCAAAACCGTTATCTGGAATAGGATTTTGTTGTAAATTAAACATCTTTTTGTATATTAAACATCCTCCCCCACAATTTTTTCTATAGTTCGCTGATTTATTCTATATTTAGCAATTTGAAGTGGTTGTCCTTTTCTGTCTGGTGCACCCAAAAGATGGTGTAATATATGTGTAATTAGTATAAAATAAGAATTAGTTCTCCGAAGAATTTATTTTGTCTCAGCCTACAAAATGTGCGTCATTGTGTTATTTATTTATATATTAAAATATTTCGGGAGGATTTTTATCAGGTGTCCCAGCAGAAATTCAGGGATAAAACTGATATCTTAAAATAACATAGAAGTTACCGGACATTTGTGTTTTATTATTACTGTGGGGAAATATTCTTAAATACAACAGTGGCGTGGCGAAAATCTGTCTCTGTTGCCGTGGGCAACAGCCAATAAATTGAAAAAAGTGTATCCAAATTTTACGTTACTTTTTGTATGAAAAATAATGGAAAGTCTAAGAGATTTCTCACTTCGAGATTTCAATTGCATTAATTTGTGACTGATCCCCCGCGGCTTAACGGCACTTTTACTGAAACTTGTGTGTCATTAATTAGTAGGAGAATTATGAAAACAAACGACAAAGTTTTGAGAAACTCATAAGACTGTTATACAATAAACACTAATAGGTAATCTTCACTGTCATAGCAGCCCTAACAGATATAATATACACCAGCATGTTTGAGCATTCATTGCCAGATATCCTGAGGGTTCCACGGTCTTCTATCGTTATCTCTCTTCCAGAGATAGGAGAGCGACGGGCATTGAACCAAGCGAACCTGGTTCATATCCTGTACTGAATCTTCCCTTCTTTTTTCTATTACTCGCAACATTTCCCATGAATATCTTCGTTTTAAAGTTGATTTTCAGTGTTCCGCCTAAAATGTAACCGGAAGTGTATATACGTAAAACAAAGAGCAGGAAACGAACAAAGGACTTTCTAAAGCAACGTGTTTCCTTACGAGTGAGAGGTTGGCATCGCGATACAAGAAAGTTGGTTTTTGCTTGATGGATTTTGTTCCAGACTGCATGGAAAATGTTTATTTTTATTACATACTGTAATCTATGTTGAAGCATACACAATTTTATAAAGCAGTTCGATACTGTATTTATTATTTTCTAAGAATTGTACTCTATCTGGGCTTAAAGTGCGTATGTAATATGTCCACCTTAAACGCAGGACAACTTTCAGAGCAAGTGGAATTAGTTCCTTACTACCTTACCTATACCATCGCTTATTTGATACTTTCAAGTAATGTACAGAGTGAATAAATACGGTAATGAACTTCCAAATCTTAAAAACATGAGTGCAGTGAAAGATAAGAGCGAGACGTAAACAGCGGACCACAGAGAACGTCAACGCGTGTTTAAACGCGGAGCGATACAACCGCACTGTTTCTGTGCGTTCCCACTTTAAAGTGCTTTTTCCATCGAATTTATGTTAATGAGTACATTATAAGTATTTAATAAGGTAGACGACGTGATTGGTCGAAAAGGCATTACTGGTCAATAACAAATGGAATTAATGGAAATTAATTATTCTTCCACAGAATAATTAATTTCCATTAATTAACCTAATAGTGGTTAACTATAAAGCCCGGGCCTTAAAGTACTTACATGTAGTAAGTCGCCATTAAGGTAGTTGTCTCATGTGTTTATGAGAACTCCTAAGTGGTTTACCGGGAAAATACGAGTCGGTTGGAGAATTTAATGTCATATCGGCACGTTGGCCATAGTAGCACAATGGTAGTGCGGCTGGACGGAAACCAGAAGATCCGTGGTTCAAATCCCGGCTATGGCATTGAATTTTTCAGTCTGACTCAACGTTTCCAACAAATGGAATGCCTACTCGGACTTTCAAATGCGAAGATTTTTGTCCTTGAATACTAGTAAGCGAGCAGCCAATCGGAGTTCTGCGGTATTGTCATACTGCATTCCCCTTACTGTCCAGCAACGCAAAGAAGGTCCCTGGAAGGTACGTGCAGCCTTACACAGTGGGACAAGGACAGCAAATGTGTGTGGCAGAGAAAGCTTACTATACAAGGAGCAGACCCTTAAAAAACATGCGCCCTGTTCACTCAGTACGCTAAAACCGAGAAGATTCATTCACAAAAATAGAAGCCGTCAGAATGTTTTTGAATGGTCTGTAACTGAACTGACATGGGGTGTCATAAACCTGTCCAGAGAGAGTGTAGGAACTTTCTGCAATTCTCCTGCGTCTCAGGCGTCCGAGACTACCTCTCCTGTGGAGGACAGTAAGTGGGTTGTGATGAGCACCAAGTGAATCCAGCTCTAATAAATACTATTTGACTTAGACAAAAATTCAGATTTTCCATGGGAAAGTTATGGAGTAGTGTTTATAACAACCGTAAGAACCAATATTTTTAGCTCAAATAGTTATCATAACACAAATGAATGTCAATGTATTATAAAGGTACATCGCGACGTAAGCACTTAACGACCATCATTATTGGTTGGTATGTATGTATCTACACATATCTGTAATTACTCAGAACTGAAATATAAACGACTGACAAGATGTGCTTAAAGAATTACTTTGATCAAGCCAATGTGTTTGTTAAATTCCAGAGATAGCAAACAGTTGACTTCCTGTTAGCTTGTAGAATGCTGCATCTGCAGAACGTGAGCGGTCACATGATATGTTTAGGATTGCTTCGTAAGCGGGGACTGTTTATTTACCCTAGAGAGTTCAAATCAGTATTATAACTCGACAGAGCGTTGAGGCGTATTGACCTCCAGATGACCAGCGCTGTGATCGTCTCTTATCGGGTCTTATCTGGTCAATTAGAAGAGTGAAATATTAGTAAGTTGACGTACAGTAAGTTACGAAACACAAATAGAGCGATTGGAAGCTGCGTGTGTCTATATGATATGATTTCTCTGGCCTGCCGATGTATGACACATTGCTGACCAGAAGACATGATCACACTTTTTTTTCTTTTTTTTTTTAATATTTATTACATCAGTCAGCACAGTAATACATGAACACATCTGAACAGAGTATACATACACTGGACTCGCCGTGTATGTGCGATAAGCTCAGGTAAACATCTCTGTGTTGCGATTTTTTTTCCCGATACGCCTTCTCGCTTTATCATTACTCAGTTTTTCTTCCATTTAAAAATCAAGGAAAATATATCAGCTGCATCAACTTGCCAATGAAATGGGACATGAGGTAAATTCTCCTGCCCCTTTTCACTGCCAGTTGAATCCAGTTGAGTTAAATGTGGGCTTAAAACGAGGGGGGAGGGGCTGCAAACAAAAATAGCATTTTTAACCTGACATGTTGAACAACTATTTAAGAAGAAATTGACAAGGAACACAAGAATGGAAAAACTGCATGAGACATGCAGATAAACTACAGAAAACAAGTTTGAACAGAAATAGGATATGACGAACTTTTGAAGCCTATCATAAATTTTAAAGACGCAAACGATGAAGGCAGTGACAATGACGAATTGTTCCTTGACGTCACACCGACAAGGATAAGGATGACCACTAGCGGTTCCACTGGATTAGAAAACCTTGTAATTCGTAAACTATAATCATAGTACTTGAAACATATACGTAATATGCTTCCAACATATTCTGATTTTAACAACTGTAAAGTCTGGAAAATTCAGTTTGGGCTCCCTTCCGTGTATCACCAAGGAGGCCTGCATGGTCTATGGGATAGTGTGAGAATGAGGGGGAAATTTGAAAAGAGTGGGGGTAACAAGGTGGCAACGCTGAGCACGCAAACGTATATCATTCGCTGCAGTCCAGAACTCTTCCCTCAGAAAACACAGAGGTCAGTACACCTCTCCCATTCACGGCACCCAGGGCCTGGCCTATGAACCCCAAGCCAAAGCTTTCGCTGACTATCTTGAACGCACTATGTGTCCGAGAGATGACCCCCAGGACGACAACTTTTCTGAACGCGTCCGTCGGGAGGTGCGTCGTTTCTTACGTCACCCTCCTGAGGATGCGGAGAGACTCCCTACCATCAGACCTAGCGAAGTCCAAGGCGCACTCCAACGTCTCAAACCAAAGAAGGCAGCGGGGCCGGACGGGCTGACTCCCCTAATGCTCCGCCATCTTCCCTTCAATGCGGTTCTCTTCCTGACTAGGATTTTCAATATGTGCCTCGCCCTTGGGTACTTTCCACGAGAGTGGAGAGAGGCCCGGGTGATTTGCATATTGAAACCTGGGAAGAATCCGGTACACCCTTCCAGCTACCGATCCATCAGCCTCCTTTCCACCCTTTCGAAAGTTCTCGAGAGGCTAATTCTTGCTCGCTTGTCCCCAATATTGGTAGACATTCAAGCCATTCCTGACCACCAGTTTGGTTTTCGTCCTGGGCACTCGACAGTTCAGCAGTTGCTGCGTGTGGTGGAGACCGCCGCCCTGGGTTTCCAGGAAGGCGCCTTCACGGCCGCAGTTTCGCTGAATGTCGAGAAGGCCTTCTCTACGACATGGCATGCCGGACTCCTATACAAAATGATCCATCTGGGGCTCCGAACACAAATGATCAACATCCTACACAGCTTCTTGCGACATCGCAGATTTTAAGTCTCAGTCGCGGGGAAAACATCAACACCAAGGCCAGTGAGAGGCGGAGTCCCCGAAGGCTCTGTGCTATCCCCCACCCTCTTCAACGTCTTTATGGCAGATTTCCCCACAGAACCACGAGTCGTAATGGCACAATACGCTGACGACGTGTTTCTGTTCTGCAAGGACAAACACATTCTCAGAGCCTTCAACCCCATTCAAAGACATCTCCGCCTAACACAACAGTGGTGCCGGCGTTGGTGGATGTCCGTAAATCCGGACAAAAGCCACGCCATACTTTTTACAAAGCGCCACACCCCTGCAGACTGCCCCAACTTCAGCTACCGAGGTCGAAGGATAGAGTGGTCTAACTCTGTCCAGTACCTAGGAGTAAACTTGGATAGAGGTCTAACTTTTCGCCGACACATCAGGGACCTTTCGGCGAAGGTACAGGGAGCAATTGCTTCCCTGTACCCAATGCTGGGGTCGACCTCGATGCCAGTCCGCATGAAGTTATACCTCTTCCGAGCGCTGGTAATCCCGGTGATGCTATATGCCTGCGATATCTGGGGCATGGCAGCAGACAGCTGGATAGCATGGCTTCAACGTGCACAGAATAGAGGACTGCGGTCTATCTATTCTGTGGGACGTTATTTTCCTACCAGGTTGCTCCACGAAGCATCGGGTCTTCCATACGTGGAGGATGAAATTAGGCGCCGGGCTTCAAATTTATAAGCAAGTTTACCATCACATAGAAGCGCGCTTGTCAGATCATTGGGAAATTATGACCCCACTAGACGCCGATCTAGACTGCATCGGGTCCCCCGTATGGCATGCGGGCACCCTAGATAACCCAGGAGCTAACCCTATCAGCAGCTAAAGCTGAGCTCCTCATAATTCTTCCAAGCTGTTTGGCATCTAAATTTCTCCCCAACTAAAATCTAAAAATTTAAAACAAAAAAACAAAAAATTTGGTGCTAAGTACTGCATCCTCCCCTTCAACCCGAAGGTACTTTGGTAACCTCAAAATTAACTCCCAATCAAAAAACCTACATCACCTTCATCCTACATCATTCAATAGAAATCCTAACTGCGGTAAAACCCTTAATGGGTGCGCACGCAGCAAAAACCTTCTGGCTGTATACAGCCAGCCAGCACGAGCGAGCGAACTCTTCCCATTTGTAAAACACACACCAGGTAACTGATTCTATATGAGAATCAAAATGGGGACTTCTTGAATGTGAGACAAGCAATCCAAATCATCCTCGTTAACCTACTTATTATTTAGAACTCAAGTTCTTTAATCGATCCAGTTTCCTGGATTCATTATCAGTGCTTTGTTTTAAGGACAGTTAAAACATCAGGAAATGTTCTTTGAACGCAGACATTCAACGGAAGCTAGGAAATAAATGCTATCGAGTTTGGTGCATATGCCGAAGACTTTTTTGTTCAATCAGTTTGTTGACTTGAAGTGCTGTCGGCTTTTTCCACTCCAAAAGACAAACTTGAGCTCACGCTTGGCTACTGAAGTGCCCACCATAAGCAGTTTGAAAATGCCAAAACATGTTTAACAGTCGCTAGTTCATATACGGAAAGGTGAGAAACCTTGGTGACTGATGCCTACCTTGCGTAAATTTCGCAGCAAACTGTGCTGACAATGCCTGTTTTGTTTACTCCTTTGTGTTGACAAAACGTCTGTCCTTGCTGGTAAGGCCACAAACTTAATGTATGACACCTGTTACATATGCGTCTCTCAGTTTGATTTATACTGTGTCAACTTCTGAAAAGACTCGATATATAGTTGGAACCAAATCACGATATTACTTGATACAGCGTCGATATTTGTATTGCATTCGAATATCTTGCAGTTAAATTGACGAAATAAAATATTTAATTCTTGAGCTGTAGAAAGAAAATATACAATAAAAATATAACTGCTGATATGATTGGCTGATTATATCCGGAACAAAACCAATCATTAACATCATAGTTATTTATGATACAGGAGTTAAAAGATTTTATTTCATAAGTAGCAGTGATTCCAAAAGGGGGCCTACGAACAAAATAAAATTCAACCATTTGAGCTACTATGGCCAACGTGCCAACATGACATTAAATTCTCCAACTGACTCGTGTCTCTCCCGGTAAACCACTAGGAGTTCTCATAAACACATCAGACAACCACCTTAATGGCGACTTACTATGCTGTAAGTACTTTAAGACCCGGGCTTTGTAGTTCGGACCACTAATTCGGAAATTAATTGTTCTTTCACACTAGCCGTGTGTAGGACGCACTATGAAAGGGTAGAGCCACAATGAAAAATTCAATGCCATAGCCGGGATTTGAACAACGGATCTTCTGCTTTCCGTCCAGCCGCTCTAACCATTTGAGCTACTATGGCCAACGTGCCAACATGACATTAACGGAACGACGGAAACCAGAAGATCCGTGGTTCAAATCCCGGCTATGGCATTGAATTTTTGATTCTGGCTCTACCCTTTCACTATCAACATTCACATTACTGAACAAAAGACTGTTTTCAGTAAATTAATTACTGAACAAAAGACTGTTTTCAGTAAATTAAATGTCAGGTCAGGAGATAGCATGGGTATAGAAATTAATTGGGTCAAAGAAACGTAACTACTTAACTTGATTATCAAGCTGTATAGATTTGTGCTTCTAAAGTCGACGGATTTCCATTTTAAGGCCGGTTTTCAAGAGTAGCTGAAGTGAAATCCAGCATCACGATTAAGCGTGCTCCTCTTGAAGGAAATGGCCAAAGCCTCCTTAACTCTCCGTTCCCAGTAACTGTTACATTTTGCTAAGATGGCCGTCTCCCGAAAGTTGGCTCTATGATCGTTATCAAAACAATGTTCTGCCAGCCCAGACTTCTCAGGTTGCATTAGCACTGATACTAACACTAACACAGACACTTCTGTTTCAAACTAAGAGGTGGTGTATTTGTGGGTGGCTGCTCTTTTCAGTTTTCTCCACGTTTGTCTGTCTTAGCTTGTCTCGTTCATAGTGTTCCTGCTGTCCTCCTAAAGTCATCTACCCAACGTGTCTTCTGTCTTCCTATTGATCTTGGTCCTATTCTTGGATCCCACATTGTTGTTCATTGGGTCCATCGGCCGAAGTCCATTCTGCGACGTCCCCTACCACGTTTGATATCCTATCTCGCATTGTTATGTGGAGTATTTTCCTCTCCATCTTTTGTTGGCAATTCTGAAGCAGTTTTTTTGTTTTTTCGGTAGTGACCAGATTTGGTAGCCGTATAATAGTACTGGTATGTGCGACAGGCTTTCGTAAATAACTTCGGCTTTCCGATACGCTTCGACGCTTTGCCATGTAGTACGTTTTACACGTCGGCCAGAGCACTAGCTTTTGTTTCCTAATTAAAACACACTACATGTCTTCAAAACATTAAGCTTTACCTGGATGTTGTTAAATTAACAAACGTGCTTTTCGAAATCGTTCAAAACCAGCAACTCTCTTTCCAATTTACTGTGTTTTCCCCGGAGACTTTTGTTCGACTTCCACTGAGCTTTTTGAAACATCCATTTTTTTTACACTTTTTATACATACATTAAATTCAATTTTTCAGCCCTCGCTTCACGCGTATTATTACAATAATAATTTATTCCAACTTCAACGGACATGTTCGACGCACACTCGTACCTATCATAAATATAGTGGAAAAGAGAAATATAATACCTTAATTTATGCAATAACAACATTTCAGTTTCGAGTTTCACGCACTCCGGTCATTTTAATTGATTTAATGCACACATACATGATTTTACATTTTTATATCCACGTTTCCGTATAGTTGTGGCTATATGCGAGTTATAACTAATTAGAACCTATTTTGCAGGATTCACGACTTACCATGCCGGTGATCTAGCCTACTGAGCTACCATGGTACCACGTCAATTTAACTGTGGAAGAGCGATTAATTAAAACACAAAATTTGTTTTCAAACGATCACATTTGAATCAACCAAAAATACCGCAAGTATTACGTAAGGAGAACGTCGTATTCCTTAAACTAGAGCAAGTTGGCACCAATTTAAGAGCTTTTCTATATTTACCTTTGAAATATCCAGAAGTATGGCCTTCATGAGGATGAGAAAATAAAAATTGACAGGTCTGCCGTGTAGTAGAATGCGCGATCTCTTTCCGAGGAAGGCGCAAATCGTTTACTGCATTACGCGAAAGATCTTAAGTTTCCTAGTAGTGTTAAATTCCCAAGAGCTTCTTCGGTATATTTTCAGGTAAAGTGAAACTCTTTCATTTGCTTTAATAAAACAAAATAGAACAACTTAAACTTTTTACTGTTATACAGCGCTTAGGCAATCAAACACAAGGAAAATAGTGCAACGAAAATTCAACCATTCAGTACAAACAAAAGAAAACAGGTATTTTAACACTAGCTATGAAATCAATAGTTATGTAAACATTAATATAAGAACATCGTGACCTCCAATGTTAGTTGGCAGTTTTACTATCAAGATACGGATGCCCGCCTCTACAATGTAGGTGGTAGGTGTCTATCTCACGTTCAAGAGGTCCCGAGTTCGAATCTTGGTCAGAGTGAGTTAACTTGATAATGCATAAGTAGAGCCAGACTGAAAAAAACTTTATTCAAAATATAGTGGTTTAACTATGAAGCCTGGGACTTAAAGTATTTACAGCATAGTATGTCGCCACAAAAGATGCGTGCCTCATAGCATATGAGAACTCCTAGTGGTCTACTGGGAAACATATGAGTCAGTTGGAGAATTTAATGTCATGTCGGCACGTTGGCCATAGTAGCTCAGTGGTTTAGAGCAACCGGACGGAGACCGGGAGATACATGGTTCGAATCCCGGCTATGACATTGAATTTTTCAGTCTGGCTCTACCTACCCAAACCTACACATGGCTAGTGTGAAAGAAATGATTATTTCTATCTTGAAAATGTTTTTCTAGGGTTCTCCCTTATTCTGAAAGATGAATATCGGTTAACTCTAAGCCGTTTGGACCCATCCAATATGACTTAACGTTGGAGGTCGTACATTAAAAAACATATGTATAAGAACGTATGATGCCACGGAAATATGAGGGTATTTAGAGATAATATCTTTTAAATTCCAGTGTAAACTGCAAAAATTATAGAAGAAAAACGGCAAATTATGGCCAAATATGGAGCTTCAAATTAATAAAATATATGTTCTGAAATATAATTACCTAAAAAGAACATATTTTCTTCTAAGATAAACGTTCAAACTGAAATTTATTCTTTTCATTTCTTTCTGTACACAGACCTCTTTCCTACATGCATCCCTACCCCTAAGAAAGCAAAATCAAAGCCACAGAGAATATGCAATTTTACTTTTAGAACAAAGCAGAAATAAAAGATGAAAAAGGGTGACAAAAATGCTGTAATGGTGTACATAATAACGGAAATGACAAACCGATAGTATTAATATTCATTCAATGCTGAGTAACAAGTTGATTTAGACATTTTTAATTTTCAAAAATATATTCAAACAGTTATAAAGGCTTGCCTTTCAGCCTTGGCTAGTACAGGTACCGTAACAGGCTCTTGTATGTAATTATTAATTTGTCGTATGCACCTGGAATTCATTTTAAAATGTTCCTACGTAACTGGTCCATTTTTTTGGATGTGCAGGTTCAATGAACACGTAAGAAGACAGTTTGAACAGTTGCCAATAAAATCAAACACTCGATGTGGGTTTGAGGTTTCGGTTTTCTCTGAGCGATTATTATTAAAACTAGCTCTTCCAAGTTTACAAGTGGTTTCTTTCATCCATGAACGAAGGTTCAATTAACACAAGTTTATTTTCTTTTCGAACGAGTCGACTCTGTAGCTCAATGTTACATAAACACTCAATAGTCACACTATTTGAAAATAGCGTGATTAAAAGTCCACATCAAGGGCACGTTGTGACGTAATTTCCTTCCCCAGAAAACTGCACAAACCTCCTGTCCTCAATAACCGCTGACAAAATAAAGTCCGTTGAGACGCATTCTGAATGACATATTTCAAATTAGCTTAAACTGTCTGGGCTTCTGGTTTACCTGCGTCATCGCGAAAACAAAGGGTAGGCGCATGCCTTCCTATCGCTGACAAGGGTTTGAACTGGGGGCGTGGTGCCATTCACCTACCAACTTAAACAGCTGTTCCATATATCGGAAAGTTTCCGTGCACCAGACTGTCCATGGTTGAAGACTGCCTTACGTTGAAGAGGTCTCGAGATCATATCTCGGTGAGGGTGAGTTTTCTGAATAAGGGTTCTTTTTTTAAGTTTTCTATTAATCTGAAAGACGAATGTCGGGTAACTCTAAGCTCTATCGACCCTTCGTTCATTTGACCCAATATGACTTAAGTTGGGGGACGTAAAAATCAAAATCAATTATAATACATTTAAAAATTACTACACATGTTATTTTCCCCCAATAGTGACCAAGAAAAACAGAAATAGGCTTAGTAAGCAGAAGCGGGTGATTGTGTGCCTGTTTGATTTATCCTCCGTAATAGTGTAACCGCAATACTATCACTGGAACTCAGTGCTGTCATTCTGTCGCAGCTGGTGGAACGAGATAATTTCCGCCTCCCCGCTCTTGCTGTACTAGAGCAATGCGATAAGAGAATACCAATTACAACTGTGCCTCCCCACGAACTGGTTTTAAGTAACCGAGCGGAATGGCTCAGTCGGCTTCATCTGTGGCCCACATCCCAGAGGTCCAGGTTCGATTCCCATGGCCGGTCTACCTGAACAATGGGATTTTAGGGGGTTTCCCCGGGTAGCCAGGCTAATGCTGGGCGAGTTACTTATATCCCCTGAATTTCATGTCCCTCCATTTCATCTCCATTATCTTCATGTCCCTCCGTTTCATCTGCATTATCTTCATGTCCCTCCGTTTCATCTGCATTATCTTCATGTCCCTCCGTTTCATCTCCATTATCTTCATGTTCCTCCATTTCATCTCCATTATCTTCATGTTCCTCCATTTCATCTCCATTATCTTCATGTTCCTCCATTTCATCCCCATTGTCTTCATGTCCCTCCATTTCATCTCCATTATCTTCATGTTCCTCCATTTCACCTCCATTATCTTCATGTCCCTCCATTATCTTCATGTCCCTCCATTTCATCTCCATTATCTTCATGTCCCTCCATTTCATCTCCATTATCTTCATGTCCCTCCATTTCATCTCCATTATCTTCATGTCCCTCCATTTCATCTCCATTATCTTCATGTTCCTCCATTTCATCTCCATTATCTTCATGTCCCTCCATTTCATCTCCATTATCTTCATGTTCCTCCATTTCATCCCCATTGTCTTCATGTCCCTCCATTTCATCTCCATTGTCTTCATGTCCCTCCGTTTCATCTCCACTATCTTCATGTCCCTCCATTTCATCTCCATTATCTTCATGTCCCTCCATTTCATCCCCATTGTCTTCATGTCCCTCCATTTCATCCCCATTGTCTTCATGTCCCTCCATTTCATCTCCATTATCTTCATGTCCCTCCATTTCATCTCCATTGTCTTCATGTCCCTCCGTTTCATCTCCATTATCTTCATGTCCCTCCGTTTCATCTCCATTATCTTCATGTCCCTCCGTTTCATCTCCATTATCTTCATGTCCCTCCATTTCATCCCCATTGTCTTCATGTCCCTCCATTTCATCCCCATTATCTTCATGTCCCTCCATTTCATCTCCATTATCTTCATGTCCCTCCATTTCATCTCCATTGTCTTCATGTCCCTCCGTTTCATCTCCATTATCTTCATGTCCCTCCGTTTCACCTCCATTATCTTCATGTCCCTCCATTTCATCTCCATTGTCTTCATGTCCCTCCATTTCATCTCCATTATCTTCATGTCCCTCCATTTCATCTCCATTGTCTTCATGTCCCTCCGTTTCATCTCCATTATCTTCATGTCCCTCCGTTTCATCTCCATTATCTTCATGTCCCTCCATTTCATCTCCATTATCTTCATGTCCCTCCATTTCATCCCCATTGTCTTCACATCCCTCCATTTCATCTCCATTATCTTCATGTCCCTCCATTTCATCTCCATTATCTTCATGTCCCTCCATTTCATCTCCATTATCTTCATGTTCCTCCATTTCATCTCCATTATCTTCATGTCCCTCCATTTCATCTCCATTGTCTTCATGTCCCTCCATTTCATCTCCATTATCTTCATGTTCCTCCATTTCATCTCCATTGTCTTCATGTCCCTCCATTGCATCTCCATTGTCTTCATGTCCCTCCATTGCATCTCCGTTATTATTTCTCATCTGGAGGTCTCTTTCAGGGTAGAAGTGTCGGCGGGAGTTTCGGCGCTCCATGGCAGGATGATATACTCCTGGTACACACTTCCTCCTCTGGTGGGACGGTCTCCGGGCGGGCCTAGTGGGCCGTTTCAGAATCACGGTGGTTGAAATGCCGGTTTTACTGGCCTGCCGGGGAGTTTTCTATTCACCTCGACCTCTGCACTATAGTGGCTCCTAGAAATGGTCGCATCTGTCTCCTCTCGCCACATCCTTCCTCCCGGAGAAGTACCAATTTGAGGAAAAAGTACAATGAACGAAATTTGCACCTCTTTTCCGCATCCCCTCCGTAGTGCAGTCCAATCAGGCTCAATTAACAAGCTTTTTTCTCTACAGGTCATGTGTAGATTGAATCCTGACATACAGAATGAAGAAACAACATAAGGAAATGAAATAAGTTTGTGTTTGATTTTACTGCTATTCATCAGGAATAAATGGTAAATATCAGAGCAGATATAAACGGTGTAGGTACTTATTTCCGAAAACGCTTAGTTAAACTTTTAATTTTATTTCTACATTTCCAAATTCAGTAACTCTTGAGGTAGGAAAACTTGAAAATTACGGCGAAAGTATGCAGATCTCAAACAAATTCTAGCCATTCTAGCCGGTGAACGAAAACGAGAGCTTGTGCAGAGACCTGAAAACGACAGTAGTTTTGGACGACCCGCCCCGAGTAAACAGAAATGCGCAACAGGTGGCTGCAGCATCGCCACGTCGAAGAGGACAGCATCCCAATATTCATACTGCGATACTCAAACAGGACAAGAAAGAGAGGGGAGGTTATCACTGCAGCCAAACAATTGCCTGTGATATGTTCAAACAAGCGAGAGGATATGATAGAATACAAAACAAACGAACGCACAGGAAGCAGTAACATGAAGCATAGGTTCTGTACGTTCAATATTTCAGATTAAAAATAACATCAGCTAAGATATGACAATGTTCAGTATGCGGAAGCGATATAAGCAATGTCACTGACTTTCTGGGAGACCTGTTATAATATATTTTTTTCGACAATAGTGATTTTTATCCACTTTCCATACGTGGAAAGTTGAATTTCTTGCATTCGGTCCTGGCAACCTGTTTTGCCTACTTTACTGCAGGTAAACTCTATTAAATCCTTTGGATATTATAGTGTAATTTACGTCCTCCAACGTTAGTCATATCGGACGATGAATGGAATAGGTGAAATGATGCTCAAATGAGCCCAGGATCCATAGAACTTTGAGTTACCCGACATTCGTCTTTCAGGATAAGGGAAAAACCGAGAAAAAACTTATCCGGGTTACTCACCCTGGCCGAGATTCGAACTCGGGACATCTTGAACGTGAGGCAGACACGCTGTCACGCGGGTAAATATATAGTGGTGCCGGCGTTGGCGGATGTCCGTAAATCCGGACAAAAGCCACGCCATACTTTTACAAAGCGCCACACCCCCGCAGACTGCCCCAACTTCATCTACCGAGGTCGAAGGATAGAGTGGTCTAACTCTGTCCAGTATCAGGGAGTTAACCTGGATAGAGGTTTAACTTTTCGCCGGCACATCAGGGACCTTTCGGCGAAGGTACAGGGAACAATTGCTTCCCTGTACCCAATGCTGGGGTCGACCTCGATGCCAGTCCGCATGAAGTTGTACCTCTTCCGAGCGCTGGTATTCCCGGTGATGCTATATGCCTGCGAGATCTGGGGCATGGCAGCAGACAGCTGTTTAGCATGGCTTCAACGTGCACAGAATAAAGGACTGCGGTCTATCTATTCTGTGGGACGTTATTTCCCTACCAGGTTGCTCCACGAAGCATCGGGTGTTCCATACGTGGAGGATGAAATTAGGCGCCGGGCTTCAAAATTATACGCAAGTTTACCATCACATAGAAGCGCCCTTGTCAGATCATTGGGAAATTATGACCCCACTAGACGCCGATCTAGACTGCATCGGGTCCCCCGTATGGCATGCGGGCACCCTAGATAACCCAGGAGCTAATCCTATCAACAGCTAAAGCTGAGCTCCTCATAATTCTTCCAAGCTGTTTGGCATCTAAATTTCTCCCCAACTAAAATACAAAATATTTAAAATATTTAATATATATATAATATATATATAAGATATATAAGATAAGCAGCGCGTTCCTCCGATATAAACACGATAAGGGGTATCGCTAGATGACTAGGGTATTCTGGATGCTTAGACCCATATCATTACTACGTGGCAGAGCGTTGAGGCGTACTGAACTTTAGTGACCAGCGCTGAATACGTGTTATCTTGCTAACTAAAAAACGCTAAACATTAGTAAACCGTATGCAGTAAATGACGAAACACAAATAGAACACTTGGTAGGATTTTGATTCCCTCTTATTTCTCCTTGTTTCAATATTCAATCACATTATACATGATTTCTTGTGTCTCCCGATGCAACACTTTGCTGTGATTATAGTTATCGCCAAACAATTCTGCACGTAAAAAATTCTTTAGAACTAGTGAACGAGCCATACCAGTAACGGTTGTAAATATCGTCTTGGACGTCAAGCCTCTCACGCTCCATTAAGTAGCGGAAACAGTCATTAGTGCCAGGGTGTGAGGTGGATTGAAAACATCATAAAAGAGTAAGTAACTCGCTCCTTAGTTTGTTATTTGAAAACTCCAGATGCTAATTTGTTTGGCAATACCTATACATCTGAACAGAGCGTACATACACTGTCTGGCTATATATGTGCGATAGGCTGGCGTAAACAACTCAGCTACATATAATTGCAACGTGTAGATTTACTGCTAGGCAAAACAATTTCTGGGAGACAAAACTAGATCACACCGACTGCGTTGTTACGATCCTGGCCAGTTGGAGCATTGTTTAACTAAATATTTCTTCTGGACGTTTCTCGTTCTCAAACGTTCTGGAACGGGTTGTATATTTTCTGCAGCTATGTATGTGAATGTTCCTGCGCCGTGGCGTAGCGGGCTAAGGCAGCATGCCTTGGTCCCTGGCCACGGAAAGCGGCCCGGGTTCGATCCCACTCATGTGGTGGGGATTTTAGGTCCCGGGTATAGGGCCGGTGTCCACTCAGCATCTTGAGGAAAGTGAGGAGCTTACGCTAGGTAAGCGGCCCAGGTCACGGAAACCAACACTCCGGCTGGGGGATGCCGAGATGCTGACCACATCTCCTCCCCGTATCGGTTGGATGATCGTCCACCTGTGCCGTGCGTAAGTGGGCGTGAGGCCGGCAGTCAGGTTGGTAGGCTCAGGCCCTCTAAGGGCTGTCGCGCCATGGGTTTATGTATGTGAATGCGTAAGACAATGAATAAGCCACCAAGGACACTTCTGTTGCCTGGAAAAGTGCCGTTTTCAGAGCGAAATTGTGACGACTGTAACGACGTGCGGTGAGATTAGAAGAGTGCCACGTCCGAAGAAAAGGCTTTACACCGCTATATTGCGGCAGAAAGTGAAGCGAATGTAAAAACAAAATGAAATGACCGTGCCGAGATTGCGACTACTTCCCTCCATGCTTAAAACTGCGCGGCAACTGTCATTTACAGCCTTCGTTCGCTACGGGGACTATAGGTAGTACAATAATCAAAGAAACAGTGCAATGAAATGCATAGTAGTTATGGTGCTTGTTTAGAGGTAATAAGTGCTTAATTACACCTTTTGATACCTAATCTTTCCTGTGTTCAGAATCTGTATATTTGTGAATATTATTTGGAGTTTAGGCCTACACGTTGCAAAATAAAAAAAGAGCAGCGCCGATTGTTAGCATACAGGGACAATGGGATGATCACAATACCAACACATGACAAAATCCGTGGAAGATAACGGCAGTATCAACAGCATGACGGTGGATTCACAACATTCAAACACGAAAATTACAGCAGCACACGAAAAATAAGTGAAGAGCGATGACACTTGTGCTAGCACGGCTCTCCATTTGATTGCAGCTTCCTGGCAATAAGATCTCTTCTGTTAACCGGCAAACAAAAGCCTGTAGCGACTCGCAAACAAACACGCATTGTTCTACTTGCAAACAACACACATGCTGCTTCACTGTGTGTGAGGGAATATTGCAATATTGCGGTTTCCTTGCCACTACTGTGTTATTTAGCACGTTCGCTCTGCCAGCCTTCACAACCTAGTTCATCACAAAACACATCTTTCCAACCGTAATCCTGCTGTTAAAATGTGGTAAAATTAACAATGTAATGAAAAAAGTGATAGTTAAAATCAAGGCATAATATATGAAGCATGAATTAATTTTATCAGGCAGAACAAGTAATTAACTGGCCAAGTTCGTAATCAATGTGCCAAGGCAATTCAGCGATTGGTGAAATCAATGGACAAGAAGTAATTTAGCTCAAACTTCAGATAAGTGTAACAGAAATGCACAGGTTATTAAATTTAGCAAGTCACAGAGTACAAAAAATGTGTTGCAGATGCAGGAGAGGTCTGGCAACGTACAGTAAATATCTTCTTTGCTAACGCTGTCAACTGTTAGAATTATATCAGCGTGGCCGGTGCTTTGTAATTTCGTCTCGCAGGAGTTCTTTACATACCAGTAAATCTACTGACATGGAGATGCTTTTAGGACTTACTGGACCCGTTTTGAACCCATGACACTGGGTTGGTAACGTACCGCAGGTTCTTACCCCTCCCAAAAACTAAATAAATAAAAATTAAATTAAATTAAGATAAACCAAACAAAGGCCCGGCGCCTCAAGACAGCGCTCGCAGGACCTATGTTTGGCGGTCAGTGTAAGACCAAAGAAAAATTCTCTTGATTTTATACTTTTCAGTCAAAATACTCATAAATACACGAAAAAGTGCTTCTTCTTAATCCTGTACCTAGTAGTACCACTTTACAGCGGTGTTTAGGGGATTCTTGTTCCTCAAACCCTTTATGGCGAGCCTGAAGAACCGAAGCTCTTGATCTTTTTGATAGAAAACCAGGATGGGTGATCAGCCTAATGCCTGATGTTAGTGTCAAGGAAGTGGATGATTGTATGAGGGCGACTGCATCACGAACTAGGACTGTTACCTCTTCACGACTACATTCGCAGGATCGCTCGTCGTTTCTTTTCCACGCTGCAAGAAGTTCCAGGAGCGGTGCATTATAACATCGGCGTCTGCACGCGCCAGCCCTCACGCTTGAAGAGGAGACTACCACAGGACCTGCTTCTAAGTGATACATCTGATTCGAGTGATTCTAGTGCTTGATGTCTGTCTTACATCTTCAATATTGACTTAATTCCTCAGAGAGTATTATTGGAGTTCTAACTTAATGTAGTTAGGGGGCGGCCTGTTAGCCTACCCCTGAGTGTTATTGTTCTTATTGTACTGTTACCTTCTTTTCACTCTGATCTGTAAAGCATTGTACTGCTGATCGATCAATAAAAAATTATTAAAAAAAGTATGAGGGCGAGATGAGTGACAGGAAAGAAGATGATGGAGCAATTGGTGGAATGCTGATCGGGTATCCGCGGGGGTACCTACCAGGGCAATCCACACAGAGTGAAGACTGACCCCCCCCCCCTCTGACGACAAGGGAGTTACCGGGCTAACCCTGAAGGGCGCCCGGCGCCTCCGTGGGGCTTTCCATAGGGCAAGACCTAGAGACTAACAAGCCCCCCCATCTGGTCCTGTGGACTCAAGACGGGATGGAAGTGGATACGCCACTTGGGCCTACCCCAAGGAGGAAGGCTACCGAATAACCTCGAGAGGGCCGCCTGGTGATCTAGCACACCTTCTACTAGCTCTGCAGGCTAGTACGCGGGTATACATGGCTTCCCTCAACCCCGTCCGGAGACGTACTCGATCTCCCACGGGTATCGGGAATCACTGTTCCTCGAGTCCAACCCAATCAGAACAACTCCCATTCAGAGAGGGACTCGAATATTCGGCCCGAGGTTCCTCTAGTAACGTCAGAGCTACCACGAGTGCTAGGGGTCCGTAGCGCTCACACCACGGCAGCTGAAGGGGACGGATCCCTCGGCCCGAGGTTCCTCTAGTAACGTCAGAGGCACCACGAGTGCTAGGGGTCCGCAGCGCTCCCACCACACCAGTTGAAGGGGACGGATCCCCTCCCCACCGGAGAACCCGGAAGAACCCGCCCCAGCGCCATGTTGTCCACCACTAATCTCACTTTGCGGTCGCCTGGGATTGAACCCAAGCCGCCTTGCTGAGAGCCAAGCGGTCTAACCACTCAGCCATGGCGCGGCCATAAAGTACAGTTTTTTCCGATATTCTTATCGTGTCAAACTTTTCCCTGTAGCCCCTAAATATTATGCTAGGTACTAGGGTATCTATAAATTCAATTGAATGTCCATCTATTTTTACTTTCCCTGCTGTGTGCTTGTATTATAGTATGCTTTGACCTTTCTCTTATACTATTCGCAGAAAATTTAATTTACACATTCCTAAAATTCGATTTAAATAACCGTTTCTTGGAGGGGTATGTTTCCATGGCAACATCCCCTCTTCTAGACATTACGCCCTCACAATCTTCCTTTCCCTTCTTCAAGACGCTGAACTTTGAGGGATAACGCGTTGCTAAGTTACACTCCACTGCAGCACGTGGTTTAGTTTAAGTGTGCATTTTCTAATTTTCGTACTTACTGATATATTTGCTATTCCGCGCGTTGTTAAACAGCTGACATGGGCTCCAGTATCTACAACGTGGCAAGGCAGCTCTGTCACTTCTTCGCTTCTAATGAACTGTCACAAGTCGTACCTTGTTTAAATGGAACTGTAAAATGTGTTAGTTTAGTAAAACTCGCTAGGGTCTTTTCTAAGAAATAAAATAACTACAATTTTTATTTTAAAGGAAAAGTAGTACAGGATGGGGGATTTTAATTAACTTAAATACCAATTTTGATATTTATCTTACTTGACGTTTCTGAGTTATCCTACATATTTACGCAAACAATGGGGTTTTTCTTATACTGTCCTATATTTTTATTTCGGTGTAACTTCAATTATCATTTTTGGGCGGAACGAAATACTTTCTCTTCCTATTTTAAGTGAGGTAGTATCGAGGGAGAGAGGGAGAAACTTAAATGCAAGGTTTAAATACAACTGTTGCTTTAACACAGTTCATACACAAGACCATCTGATAAAAACTCAAAAGATTTATTAAAAGACCACGCCCCCTTTGAAGTTTACTGCAGTTTCAGCATGGTGGGCGTCTACCCACGGTTATTTCTGCGTTCCACAGATTAAAATATTCCCGCTCAATCGTAGCGAATGCGATTGTATTCAGCCTCCGTCCAAAATCCATAGAATTACTCATGTTTCACAGAGTATACAGAAGCGGGGCTTACAAAATCGGGCGGAAATGACAAACACGGAAATCAACTCCCAATGGGTAAACATAATTAGGAAGTCATTACAATCGCGTGTACGGTTTGGAGATTGGCACTACAGAAAAACATAACGGCAAACAAACAAACGTTACACGCATGCTAATGAGAGAAACACGCAAGCGATTTTAAATGTCTGAAATTTTAAACCATTAATTCAGTTACTGTTATTGACAGATGAAGTTCGTCCTTGCGCGAAATATGGCGAGCAGGGTGCTGCGGAAACAAGAGATAAACATAAAACCTACAACAGATTCTCATATGTTTCTATCAGCTTGTCACTTGTCTAAAACCGAGCATCGGATAACAAAAGAAAAACTTGTAACAGGCGTGTTTGACATTTTGACGGAGAAAGCGCTGCCGTCAAGTTTGCCTGCTCATCTTTTGAAGCAAGACTAACGAATTCACAATTTTCGTCTCATTTAAAAGGGGGCGGGTTATAAATTCACATTATTTTTCTATCCAACATCGTTTACTTATATACTAGAAAGTATCCATACTAAATATAGCTAATGGGAATAGGCACAATCAAATTTCTAAGAACTATTCCTACACACTGGCCTTCAAACTCTCTTTCCATGGCACGCGGAGAACAAGTGAATAGCGACAATACATTAGCTTTGAAGAGTGAAAAGAAAAAAATAATGAAAACCTTCATAACACTTGATGTCACGAAACAGTTATCAGGGATAAATAGTGTATTTTAAAGAGATTTGCATATTTTGATGTGGTAGCATCTCATATGTCTACTATATTCTCTCTAAGAAGTCCTTCCAACCGAGACTCGAACCCCCGACCTAGGATTTGGAAGTTGGCAAGGTACTTGGAGAATTTTTCCTAGAAAATTGTAAACATAAATGATAAAGACTATAAATGACATTTTAATTAAAATCGTTGGCGCAAGAATTTAGAAAATAAGGAAAATTATTTTCCCGGTAGAGAAGTTTCAGGTGCAGATTTTTGCTTAACAATTTTCTGGCTGCTTTTCTGGAATATACTGAAGTTCGCTTTTAAGTTGCACTGGTCCTAGAAACACCTACACGCATGCTCTACTGCTGTCTTTCTTCAACCAGCTTTTTTCTATTTTGATGTCGTTGAAACATGCATTCACCTACTAAAGAAAAATATTCATTAATATTAATTATTATTTATCCAGTTTTTCCATAACTAAACGAAAAAATGCAGATCTTTTTCAAGTTACTCTCCACCCTTCAGCAGCCCGCGACCTTGAGTTTGTTTACACCGAGCTACAGTCGATGTCAATACTGGGCATCCATTGCTAGCGTAGATACACATTCTTAATAGAAGAAACAACTACAGCTGCATGGAAGCGAGTGTAAATGCAGAGAAAGACGAACGTATGACAATAGATAAAGAGGCACTGTTTATGCATTCACATTTGGAAGCCACACAGACAGAAGAGCGATTACAGGCAATCGATTTCCAGACCGAATGTGATGTGTATGGTAATAACATTCATACATACCCTTGGTCGTCATTCTGGAGCCAATGTTAATTCCCTGCTCTGACACCACTCACCTGCAACACAAACAAAATCACGTTAAAACATCTGACTGGGTTGTCATTCAAAATCCATGCTGACAAACTTTCTCTAAACGTAATATATTTACGTACTCCTATACAAATTTACAATATTGAACTTAAGATAACATTTCGGAAAGGTAGATTCAGGTTAAAAAATTGAATGCCATAGCTGGGATTTGAACCATGGTATTGCCCTATTGTAACCATTGATATACCATGGCAACGTGCCAGCATGACATTACATTTTCATGGTTAGCGTGAAAGAACAATTTATTTATATAAGGTACAATTTATATATCTATTATTTTTTGCCTTCTTTTAGAATGCTGTTCACATTTATGCAAGAACCTTTATCCTAAATTATTAAATTGATCTCAAAGCACATCCGGTAAACTCTTCATAAAGGAATTTCAATACAATATTTTGTTTTGTGTACTACGTAGAATAGTTTGAAGAGGAAGTAAACAAATTAATTTTCTTTTATTCCCCTTCTTTTCAACTCGGGGAATCAATTCTAAAATGTTTTATTCTTAAAAAAATCCTATCCGCTGCACTTACATAGCTTTTACTTAAGTCATTATGAAATTCCACGCTTCTTGCATCATCACGAGAGAAAAAAAAAACTTAATATAACTTGAGAATTCAAACCAAATAAATTTCTCGGCAACGTTTAACGTTACAAAAAGTAATAAAAAACTAAAATATATTGCGAATTTTAATAAAATCTACATATTTATGCCTTACATTTTGTCTAGATCTTACGGTTTAGCAATTCTTCATCCAGAGGAGGCCTTCAGTGGCTATTCCAAGAAAATTTAAGATAAACATTCCCTTTTTCCATGAAAATGCCTGACACATGCTAATTAAACCCAAATCTTTACCACATTATTAACCAAATCCAAAATTCTCTTTGCTTTTTTGGGTTGTGCAATTCATAGACAGGACCTTTCTCTAAAAATCTTTCTTTGTTTTGTTTTAGTTAATAATAATAATAATAATAATAATAATAATAATAATAATAATAATAATAATAATAATAATAATAATAATAATAATAATAATAATAATAATAATAAATAATTAATAATAATAACCGATGGCACGACAGCCCTTAGAGGGCCAAGACCTACCAAACCGACTGTCGGCCTCACGCCCACTTGCGCACGGCAGAGGGGGACGATCATCCAACCGCTACTGGGAGGAGATGTGGTCAGCATCTCGACATCCCCCAGCCGAAACGTTGGTTTTCGTGACCAGGGCCGCTTGCCTAGCGTAAGCTCCTCACTTTTCTCACGATGCTGAGTGGGCACCGGTCCTATACCCGGGACCTAAAATCCCCAGCACATGGGTGGGATCGAACCCGGGCCGCTTTCCGTGACCAGGGACCAAGCCATGCTACCTTAGCCCGCTACGCCACGGCGCAGGACTTGGTTTTAGTCTGCAAACTTTCTGGTGTAATCTTGGTATCGAATTTTTGGGTTCTATACATACCGTGATAACAGGGAATGTAAAGATGCTTTTTTGGATTTTAAGAACTCAACTTATTTTCTGTAATTTGGGCGGAATGCAATACCTTCCTATGTAAATATAAGTGTCAGTGAAAACATAAAAAATGATTGTAATTTTCGGGTTAATATTTGAATCCTATAAAATGTTAAATTTAATTTCTGTTTAACAACTGGCACTTTTTAATTTACGTCCTCCAACGTTAAATCATATCACAGGATGAATAAAATGAGAAACCACGCCCAGGGTCCATAGAGTTTATAGTTACCAGACACTCATCTTTCAGGATAAGAGAAACCCCCGAAAAAGAAAACTTACCAACCTCACTCACCCTGCCCGGGATTCGAACTCGGAACCTCTTGAATGTCCGGTGGAATTATAGATACAATAAATTTTATGCCTTAAAAGAGCCTTCCATTTACTTTTGTGCACTGATGTTTCAGCATTTGTGAGTTTTGCCGCTGTGGAGGTTCACCCACAAACAAATATACCTGGAGATGCCGACTTTGATGTGTTTACCACGTTTCTAAAAGCGTTGCAGACACGTTGTCTGGGCTCTGAACCGTCCGCGATAACGCCTTCAGATGCCGCTCTCCGATAAACACATTTGCACTGAAGTTCCCACTTTTCTCACTTGAATGTTACTGGAAAACCCATGTTTTCATCACAACAAATGTTCTGACAATTCATATCGCGTTAACAAAAGACAATCTAGATGTAAAACCAAACGAGCAATGTGAAGTACTCTATAGCATAGATGGCAGTGTCTGCTTCCCGTACAAGAGCTCCCGACTTCGAATCTCGGCCAGGTTGAGTTATCTGGATAAGTGTTTTCTGATGTTTTATCTTTATCCTGAAAGATGAATGTCTCGTAACTCTAAAATCAATGGCCCTGGGTTCATTTTAACATCAGTTCACGTTTTTTAAGGTAAATTTATGGAAGTAATCATTTCTTCCACACTAGCCGTAGGTAGGCTAAGGTTTGGGCGAGTAGAGTCAGACTAAAAAATTCAATGCCATAGCCGAGATTTGAACCACGGATCTCCCGCTCTCCGTGCTGTTGTTCTAAACCACTGAGCTATTATGGCCAACATGCCGACATGACATTAAATTCTCCAACTGACTGTATGTTTCCCGGTAGATCACTAGGGGTTCTCATATGCTATGAGACATGCACCTTATTTTTAAATTTATTTTATATATAGCTACATGCTCCGCTACCTTGGTAACATGTATTATTTACATAATGTTTTTACATTTGTGATCATCACAGTTTGTTTTAGAACAATTACAATAAGTTTTTCAACAAGTATGGCTTATTAACTAAGTATCCTGCTAGCTATAACTTAATACTTGATTATTAACTGGCCATGTACCTCCTTCTAATGTTAATTCTCGGATGAGAATTAGACCTTTGTCCTTCTGTATTAGCACATTCATAAATTATGATCTATGACGGTCTTCTCTGCTCTGTTGCATGCACAAGTCGGATCGTTTATGATATTAAATCTATGTAAATATGACCTCGTGGCGACTTACTAGTCCCAGGCTTCATAATTAAACCATTTCTTCCACACTAGCCGTTTGAAAACATGGTTTAATTATGAAGCCTGGGACTTTAGTACTTACAGCATAGTAAGTCACCACAAAAAGGTGCGTGTCTCAAGGCATATGTGAACCCCTAGTGGTCTACCGGGAAACATATGAGTCAGTTGGAGAACTTAACGTCATGTCGGCACGTTGGCCATAGTAGTTCAGTGGTTTAGAGCAACCGCACGGAGAGCGGGAGATCCGTGGTTCAAATCCCGGCTATGGCATTGCATTTTTCAGTCTGGCTCTATTCATCATTTCGCTTATTTCATTCATCGCCCAATACAAATAAACCCTCTTTGACACCCTGCAAGATATCGGTCTGGTTGTGTCAGCTGTCTTTTTTGGGGGGAGGGGGGCGTCCTGATAATGGCCGCTGTCGGTACCAGGTACCTATGTAACACTTGTGGTAAACAATGCTACAATTAGGCGAGTTGCTTTTGTCTGGAACCCTTATTAATCTTAGAGAAACGAATTATTCCTCCTGGCTTGAATATGAAATTTGTATATTGTTTTTTAATTTACTCCTCCAACGTTAACTCACACCGGACGATGAAGGAAATACGTAAAATGATGCTCAAATGTGCCTGGGATCCAGAGCTTAGGATTACCAGACATTCATCTTTCAAGAGAAAACCCCGGGAAGAAAACTTAATCCAGGTAACTAACTTACCCTGGCAGAGATTCGAACTCTGGACATGTTGAACGTGAGACAGGCACGCTACTACCTAGTCTACAGAGGCGGGCTTTACTAGACTATCTACGTAAAGCCGTTTGCCTTCTGTTTTTAAATTATACGGGTTTAGTATTGCATAGCCGCTGGTTTAACAGCTGCGGTTTAGGAATGTTTACCCAAACTTATGCAGATTCCGAAGTGAAATTCGACTACAACGTTTCAGTTATCTAGAATTTATGTCATAAACAAACATTTCGTAGTAGTGAAGGTTTAGGAAACTCTCGCAGATAAAATGATACTATTAAGCCTCAACAAATCTCTCTCATAACCCAACTAAAAATGTACCCGGACAGCAATCTACCCTGACAATTTTTGCCTTCTATAGCACTTTGCAGTAGATGAAGTACGTATTGTGTTCAATTCTAAAGTTGGACATTGAGATTACTCCGGAAGTAACTTTTTAAGTCCCGAAGTCTCGACAGCACTTAAATGGGCAGTTTTCATATTTGAAGTACGCATGCGCCAAATGATCCATTAGAGGTATAAATAGTATCGCCGAGGCATTATTGTGCTGCTGCCAGCGAGCGCTAGGCGCTTGCCGAGAGAGACAGAGAGAGAAGCAGGGAGAGAAAGAGACAGAGTGATGTCTGGATAACTCTTTCCTTCTCTTGCCATAGTGAAAGGCCGTGAAATTTCGGCAGATTTCAAGAAACTATGATTCGGGTTAAATAAGCGGCAAGGTGTGAGAACAGTCAGTCACGAGCCGCAGCTCTTAATTGTGTTTTTTTCCTTTCTTTTTTTGTAATTTACGTCCTCCAACGTTAAGTCATATCGGATGATGGATGAAATTTGTGAAATGATGCTCAAATGAGTCCGGGGTCCATTGAGCTTAGAGTTACCCGACATTCGTCTATCAGAATAAGGGAAACCCCCGGAAAAACCTTATCCAGGTAACTCACCCTGACCAAGATTCGAACTCGGGACCTCTTTAACGTGATGCAGACACGCTACCACCACGCTACCGAGGCGGGCTGTTACTTGTGTGTGTGTGTGTGTGTGTGTGTGTGTGTGTGTGTGTGTGTGTGTGTGTGTGTGTGTGCAGCTATTTGAAGTATACCGCAAGTGCATGTTTTCGTTTTTACATGTGGTAAAGCAACGAGAGAAATTCAATACTGCGCGTTGTGTATGTCACGTCATTTTAGAGCCTGCAAGGGGTGTACAAAGTGTCCTTTTACTGAAATAAATTTCTGAAATTTCTGCAAACAACACTTTAATTCTACGAACCCACAAAGTCACAATATGTACCTTCATCTTGTGCAATAGTCTGAGAAGTTTTTTTTTTTTTTTTTTTTTTTTCAATACTAATGAGTTTTGAATAACAATTAAGACATATAGATGAAGCTTTACCACGCAAAAAGCTTAAATTTCATTAAAATACGCAATTAATGTCAAAAGAGTTTCCGAGATATTTCTTGCTCTTGGTTTGAATTTTCCAATACTTGCATGTTTTAAGCATTTTGTCGCCATTCTTTTGTTTTCTCGTGGTGTGTATACAAAGGGTCCGGTATTTCAAAGCCACAACAAAATGCGTAAAGAAGCAATTACTGCAAAGGATTATTTTCAGTAAAATAGATTTTTCTTTGTTCAGACGTTTATTTATTTCTAAGTCTGGTATCTTACGGAGGACTATGCAGAAAAATTGAAGTCTTCTCGACAATCATACTTAGCTGGATGCCTTAGGTGATTTCATCTGAGGCCTGTATTCGGGAAGTGCAGGTTCGATTCCCATGAACTCATGGGTTTTTTCGGGGGTTTACCCGGGTCGCCAGGAGAGTGATGCGTTAATTACATCCCCCGAATTAACTGTCCCTCTATTTCATCTCCATTATCATTTCACATAATCTCTCATCTAGTGGTCAATTTCAAAGTAGAATAGTCGGTGGGTGACTCGCTGCTGTATGGCAGGATGATAAGCTCCTGGTAAACACGGTTTCCGGGCTCCGGGCCGACCTGATGGGCCGTTTCGGACCATGGTGAGTGAGATACCTGCCGGTGGAATACCTGCCGGGGGAGTTCCATCCTGGTAAATAGTACGGACCATGCCCTCTGCATTGTTGTAGTCCTTACGTTACCCTTCCTCTGCCTCCTCTCGCCTCATCCGTCCTCCAAGGGATACCCCAATTGAATAATTCTACTGACGGCAAGAAGGCTAGAGGGGAATGAATGGCAGAGGAGCTTCAACTGTTTATCTGCTCCGGTAGTGGATCTGTTTCTTAGGTAATGAGTATATGAGAGTGCATGAGTCAGCCATGGTGCCAGATCTAACATTTGTTGCAGTAAATGCAGCGATAGGTATTATGTATGGGTGAGTTATGTGACAGCACTTGCGTGTTTTAAACCAATCTTCACTCCTTGTCATACTGGGAAGGTGAGCATTAACACCGTTGGGACAGCAAAAGTGATTACGTTACACATTCCTCTAGCTTGCCTTCTTGTCCTGGGCAAACAGTGTCATTTGACCAATTTCATTCATCATCTGACATCACAACGTTGGAGGTCATAAATTTAAAAAAGACACAATATGTGAATTTCCAAGTCTAAGTCTGAATGTTAAGAAACTGAGACCCATTTTGAGTTTTAAAATTTTTTGGTGGCTTAGTTCAGCCTCACAACTAAATGTCTATGTCAGTAACATCAAAGGGACCAGAATTCGAAACCCAAGTCATCGCTAATCAGACCGTCATAGGTAAACAATCACATGGATATAAATTAAAAGGAGAAAGAATGACAGAAACTAAAGCCAATCGCCCAGCATCACAGTGACCACGCCTGTAGTTCACGATTTTGAACTCCCACATTCCGATAACGCAATAAGAATAAAATATGAAGATATAGAAAGGCGACTTAACAATTAAAGCCATTTTCCTGAAACATTCTGGTGCAAAGTATCTTGTATTTCGTTTCAAAGATTTTAGATTAGTTCACAGGTACTAGGTATACTTGCAGTAAAAGGTGTATATATAATTTAAGACCGCAATAACCTCCAAGAAAATGAAACAAGTGTTAAGTAAAACAAATAAACTATCCAAGGTGGTGGAAAAAGTAATTTATTCTAGAATCGTTACTTTCCTTGACAGCTTTCACCTCATATCAGACTGCCAAAATTGATTTGTCCATGGAAAATCTACCATATCTGCAGCTTCAACATTTCTTGAGTACATAATTGATAGCATTGATGCAAGTAATTTTGCAGCTGGGGTTTTATTAGATCTATCAAAAGCTTTCGATAGTGTCGATACAAAAATTCTATTAAATAAACTTGAACGTATTGGACTCAGAGGTCTAAGTAATAACCTGATACAATCCTACATAACAGAACACAATATGTACAACTGAAATGTAAACAAGATGACTATTTCAAACCCTGTAGAAGTACAGTCTGGCGTGCCCCAGTGGTTTATTTTGGGACCTTTATTGTTTATTCTGTATATTAACGAAATAAAAGCTGTAGTACAGGGTAATGTAGCTTTAAGTTTGTATGCAGAAGATGCCCACTGGGTTTCAGCAACAGCAACTTACTAAATCTAGAAATCGATGCAAATTTGACCTCCAATATCGTGGCACAGTATTTTCATATCAGGCTGTGTATCAATGCACAAAAAAGCGAATTAATTCTATTTGATTTTAAGAGACGTCCTTTCGAACCTCAGCTTAATATAGGCAATAGTCTAGTCCAGTGTGTAAAAAGTGTAAATATTTTATGTTTAATCCTTGATGACAAGTTAACTGGAACAACCACATTGAAAAACTAGAAGGTAAATTAAACTCAGGACCTTTTGTGTTGCGATATTTAGCCAATTTTCTCTCAGTAGATACTAGTAAGTTAGTATATTTTGCATTAATATATTCACACATTTCTTACGGCATGGAGCTGTGGGGTCACACTTCCAAATTAAACTTGAACAGAATTTTTCTCCTACAGAAAAGAGCTATCAGATACCTGGCAAAAATAACACGTATAAGTTCATGCAGGCCGTATTTTTAAAAAAAATTCAACATACTTTCTCTTCCCTGCATATTTATTCTGCGAACAATACTTTTTGTACATAACAGGAATATAACCTCCACAAATTACGATGTCCACACATATGAATAGAGGGGAAAGAATAACTATATAGTTAAAGGTCACAGGCTCAAACTTTTTGAACATAAGCCCCAATACCTTGGTCCAAGTTTCCGGAAAGCCTAAAACATACTATGTCAGCTGCTAAGTTTAAATCTAAACTGACTAAATTCTTGTTAAGCAGAACCTATTACAGTATAAATGAATATTTTGATGACAACTTCGATAATTTTGAATAATTATGTTTTGTATATATGTGTGTGTCAGAGAGAGAGAGAGAGAGAGAGAGAGAGAGAGAGAGAGAGAGAGAGAAAATGAATGACAATTTTTTTGACATTTCTAATCGTTTACTTTTAAGAGTATGTATTACAAATGACATGGCTTAATTGTGTTCAAACATTGTATAAAGTGGCAAAAAATATGAATATCTAAAACATCAATCTTTAATTAAAACGAACTGTATTTCCTTGCTATCAAACAAATCGTTTTATTTGTTGAAGTAATTTTGAGGAACATTAGTGGAGCACGCGGGTAACACAAAGTGGGCCGTGGTAAGGCTTGGCATTTATTTTATCGCAACATAACCTCAATGTGCGGAACGGTTTTCTTTCACGCGATAGTTAAAGCAATCTTGCGAAATTTATGACTAATTGAGCATTGTGATGCTAAATTACTAACAAGAACACTCTAACAACGTTTTATTAAATAATGAAACGGTTAATGGTTCTTTTTCATTCAATATATTACGGGATCATTGTTATGTTTTCCTTGTTAACAATGCTTAACGTCTGTGAAAGCTCCATTATTAACTCATTTGCAGAATTAATATTGATGCAAAAGGCTAGTTAAATGCAGGTTTGCAAAGAGATACAGTATGACATTGATTCGATAAACTAAAGTGTATTATACACAGTTTTTCATAAGAAAAATGTTAAAATGGTAATATTAATGTGGCTTGAAGGATGATAGTCAATTGTTGCCACCATAACCTGATATTATGACATATTCAAGTCAATGCTCTTCACAGCTCAGAGGCCATGATTTGATGTACAACACGTGTCAAACAATGAGTTATTACTGTAGTCTTATCAACAATGGAGTATCTATAGCATTTCTAAAACCCACAGTTGTGAGACAAGAAAACATCGACTCCTGCCCAAATTGATGTTCCTCCAACACTGCAGGCATAAAACAGTACGCCATTGCATGAATGCGTATTTTTACTGCATTACTTAGGCAATACAGTAAAACACATTAAGTAGCAGTAACAGACCAAGAAAAATCTTGATATCTCTAGCTCAAAATAAGGAGCTGAGGAAATTGTCTTCAACAATCGCTTAAGTGACCGGAAATTACTCAATTTTTGGGTGTTTTAAAGGTTCACATGTTATACTCACAGTTTTCTCTACCCATTACACATCAACACGCATCCCTTACGTTATGACACGTATAAGTAAATACGAGGGCTGTTCAATAAAGAATGATCACAATTTTTTTTTGGGGGGGGGGGGCAACGTACCTTTACTCATTCTCATAATTTTGATGGTCCTTCTCAAAATAGTCTCCCCTGAATGCGATGCACTTGCCCCAGAATTTCTGGCAGTCTTCAAAGACATTCTGGAAACCATTTTTGAGAGATCCTTCAAAATCGCCTCAGCAACCTTCACCACTGCTTCTCGTGATGGATAATGCCACCCACGAAGGCGTTTCTTCAAGTTACGGAATAGAAAAAAAGTTACATGGGGCTAAATCCGGAATATAGAGAGGGTGAGGGATGCACTTCACGCAACAACATTGGCAATATGTGGCCGCGCCTTATCGTGGTGCAGCATCCAGCCTGTTTCATGGTAATGTGGTCTTTTGCGCCTGATATGGACTTGCAATGTTTTCAGGACATTCCTGTAGTATTGTCCAGTTACTGATGTGTGTGCAGGTACAACATACTGATAAACCATTCCATGAATATCAAAGAATGAGATGACCATAACTTTCCCAGCAGAAGCAACCACTTTTGCTATTTTTGGGGCGTTTGTGATGAAGGAGATTTCCACACTGAGCTTTGCTGTTTGCTCTCAGGATCAAAATGATGTAGCCAAGTTTCATCAGCAGTGATTACGTTTTAAATAAACTCCGGATCTTCCTTTAACATCAACTTTAACTGAATGTTACCTAAATTGCAGCGGTAGGTGATACTGAACATTTCTGAACTTACCTGGTTCTCACAGGCGGGAACCTGGAGTACTAACAATGAAACGACTACTGCGTGTATGTTTCACATTAAGCTAACAGAATATAATAAGATTGAATTTTAATGCGAAAAATTATGTGGGTAAAAAAATTATGATCATTCTTTATTGAACAGCCATCGTAAGTTAAATCTTCCAATCACACTGCATTATTTGCGATAAAAGTTCTTCGTAGAAATGAATTTAGATTAAGAAATATGCAGAAAAACTTTACTGCTTTTTTATGCTTACAGACTCGTAATGAGAGAAAAAGAACGAACATTTCTAAAATATTCTAGTACCATTTCAACATATTGACAGGTAAGAAAGAAAAAAAGTGAAGATATCTCGAAACGTACAACTTCTACAATAAAAAGTTATTGGATACAATGTCAATATCTTTACAATTTGAAACTAATTAGAGATGGGTTGGATTTCGTAAAAATCTTTTTTTTTAATTTGGTTTATTTTTTGTCATATCGCGACATTTTAACAGTGTAATTACATATCATTTTTATCAAATGGGTTTACAGAGCTCCGTAATGTTACAAAAGTATAAAATTGTTTTACAATACATTGGTTTCCAAGTGCTTCTGGGATTTTACTGGGAACATTTCACATCTTCGCTGCTGTTGGCATTTCTTGCATCCTTCTATGATGTGTTTGACGGGGATAGTCACGTTGTTGCAGACAGGAGGTGGGGTTTTGCTCAGTAAGTCGCTATAGTAAGTTTAGTGCGTCCAATACGAATATGATGAAAGCGGATTCTTTTTTGTTTCATTCATATCCCGTCTTTAATTGCAATGGTCATATCGGCGGCCGTTCTCCTTTGGAACAAATCGAAGGTGTTAACTCGTATTTGTTGGGTTTTAATCATTAGATCACTCTCATTCATACCTCCATTCTGGGGAAGTAATTATCTTGGTCGGAGAAAAATCCCCACCCCCACCGCCGGGAATCGAACCCGGGACCCCTACCGACTGTGCTATGGAGCCAGCCAAGGATTTGTTGTTGGCTTATAAGCTTTGTTACTGGATATGTTATGCATGAGACGGCAAAAAAGATTAGCGAACTCAAAGTTGGTAGGCAGAGATAGGAGGAATTATGGAAAACATGGAATAGGAGATGTATGGAGATTAGAGGAAAGGAATACAAGCGATGTGGGTAAATTGGTAAAATGTGGAATAGAAGATATAGAAAGACAGGAAATATGGGGAAGTCTAGAAAATATGAAATCATTACAAGTTTACAAACAAATAAAAAGAAATTGGGGACGAGAAGCATATGTAGATTACTGCAATAGGCAAGAGAGAGAAGGGTTAGCTTGGATGAGAACAGGAATAATATTTCTAAGAGGGATAAGAGGTAGGGAAAAGGGAATTTGTGAATTGTGTGGGGGGAAAGAAGGCATAGAACACTATGTAACAGAATGCGAGGAGGTTGCAGTGTGGAGAAAAAAAGGTTTGGGAGGAAAAAATGGAAGAAAGTAGAGAAGAGGACAGTAGCTATAAAAATGTTAACGGGCAGGGAGGAAAAGAAGGTAATAAGTGTTGGTGAGTTCTTGCAGAAAGTAAAAGAAAAATGGACAAGAAATGTAAAGAATATAAGAAAGGAAGATGAGGGGGAAGAATAGGACTAATTAAGAAACAATGAGGCATAGAGGTTAAGAGCTACCTGGCAGAACAGAAGACCAGGGTGTCACGTAAGCCAAGGTAGCAACAAGGCAAAGACAAATAAATGTAGCCTAAAGTTTAAATTGTAAAATTGTGAAATATGTACAATAAAAAAAATACCATATTGGATATTGTTCTCTGTAAGATGATTTACGTCCTTGGAGTTTGTTGGTGGAGGTCTCTAACGAGGTGGAATGCCAGTTTAGGTATATTGTTCTCTTGAGCTATTTGACGAAAATCTTTATTTCATTCTTGATGCCATTTCAAAATATGAAAATTAGTAACTACTGAACCAATTTCAGGGACTTTAAAATGTGTGTTCTCGGTTAAAATTAAATTATTATTATTTCCAAAGTAATGACAGCAACAATTATATAAAATACTGCACTGTTGGCCTTGTATGAGCAAATCATATATTAGTAATTTACGCATAATACACATACAGAAAATAAAAAATAATTTTATATAAATAAACTTAATTTGTTTACGAATAACATATCTATATTAATATAAACACAACTTTAAATATGTTTAATGTTATATAATTTATATATATTGGATATATATTCCACGTTTCAGTTTCACAATAACAACAAAAATAACAATAGAAATGGGATATTGTTGAATGTTATGAAGTAAAATATACTTCAAAAGTTCAATACAGACTCTAGCACTGCAGCAAAGGAAGTACTTGCGTATCAACAAGTGAATAGGTTAGATTCTAGCGTTTCAAATGTTTCCGTGTACTTTGCCAGTCCACGTACTTGACACAAAAAATCAACAATGTACGTTTGTACTCCAAATGAAACATATTCTCGCCGACTCGATATACCTAATTGTAGGAGTGACAGGTAATTAAAAGGAATGTTTGAAGAGGGTCAAGTCTCTTTTTGAGGCCGGGAGAGGCAGTTGAAGTGTGCTAAATATAGAATAGAGCAGGTATAGGTAGGTGAGCTTCCAGGACGCAGCCGGCAATGCAGTCTACCACGCAGATCAATACGCGCTGCACCACGCCCCCCTACATCTAATATAACTCTCCATATAGTAAAAATTGCCTACATCTCAATGGGGGTCCTATGATCGAGCCTCGTCGACTACTGAGCACCAGTCTACATCGCCTGTCGCATTTGGTTGTCAATATAGGCTCATTTTAATTTATTAACCGTCAGTCAATTTAATCTAAGACATGGGACTACCGACTTTACTTCCCTTACGAAGGAAGCTATGTTAAGAAGTTTAACGCCCGGAAAAATCCATCCCCCTCCGCCGGGTTTGAACCCAGCATATAAGGAACCACTGAGCCAATCATAGTTTAAAAACAATTGTTGTGATGGTCTTGAAATTTCACTACATTCATGAGAAACAACTGAATAACGACAGCACCTTAAAGATAGAAAAGTATTGAAAAATTCAAATCAACGGACATCTGGGTTTTTTAAGGTTTTATCTTATAATTGCTTAACAGTTAACTATATGGCATTTCAATTAAATTCTTGTATTTCTTGAGAAAACAAAAGAAAAATTGACAAATTTTCCATGCAAGTGATTTCTATAAAAATTTCATGTCTAATATCTGGAAGATGGAACTTAAGTACCATTATATTCGAATATTTTGGAATTGGCTTTTAAGAAACAAACATATTCGAGGATGCTCTGAAAAGTTTCCTACCTGAACATGAAGATGGCAGCACTCTTAAATAAAAACTAGTAAATTTCGTTGTCCATCTGTTGACAGTTACTCACCAAAGTTTCAGCCATTTTTGGACGCTCAGTTGTTATGTAACAGTGATTTGAGTGAGTTGGTGTGAGTGTTTTATGAAAATGCACAAAATCGTGTATCGACCTGTCATTAAATATTTATTTTTGAAATCAAAGATGAATTGGATTATGTGTATGGGGACTCTCATTTACCACAGTGAAATTTTGGGCAGCTGAATTTAAACATGGCCGTAAGAGCTTGGGAGACGATGAACGTTCGGGACATCCATAAACTGCAACTACCAACGAAAACATCGCCAATGTTCACCAAAGCCTGCTAGACGACCGCCGAATTAAATGAGAGAGATAGCAGAGGCATTGGATATCACAAAAGAACGTGTTTGTCACATTAAATCAACATTTAGACATGAGAAAGCTGTCCGCGTGTTGGGTGCCGCTTTTGCTCACGTTAGACCAAAAACGAGTTCGAATGAACGTTTCCAACGCTCTGTTGGCGCAGTTTAGGCGTAATAAATCCGAGTTTTGGCGCCGATTAATTACTATAGATGAAACTTGGATACACCATTATACGTCCGAAACAGACAGTCCAAACAGTGGACTACAACGGGGGAACCGGCTCCAAAAAAGGCAAAAACTTATTTTTTTCCGCTAGGAAAGTGATGGCGACTGTATTTTTTTTTTGGGGGGGGGATACTCATGGAGTTGTTTTAATCGATTATCTTCAAAAAGGAAAACCCTATACAGGAGCATACTAGGCGACGCCGTGGCTCAGTGGTTAGACCGCTTGGCTCTCACCAAGGCGGCCCGGGTTCGATCCCAGGTGACCGCAAAGTGAGATTTCCAACACGGCATCGGGGCGGGTTTTCTCCGGGAACTCCGGTTTCCCCCGCCATCTCATTCCACCGGTGCTCCATCTTCATCTCATGCATCATCAGTATCACCACCTGCGGTGCCGTATGTAGTAAAAGCGGGCGTTAAACACTACACACTTCACAGGAGCATACTATGCATCATTCCTTGACAAGTTGAAGGCAGAACTTGCGGGAAAATGGCTCTATTTACAGAAAAAGAGAATCCTGTTTCAGCAAGACAACGCACCTCAGCGGTTGCAATGGCGAACATCTAGGAATTACGGTTTGGACTGCTTGACCATCCACCTTACTCCGAGATCTAGCCCCAAGCGACTTCTTTTGTTTTTGTTCCCTCACCTCTATATAAAATATCGAATTTTTGGGAGGAATAATATTTCATATTACTCCGGTAGGTGGTAGAGATAATTTTTGCTTGCTTGTTTGTCTGTTCTCAATTTACGTCCTCCAGCGTTAAGTCATTGACGATGAATGACATGATGCTCAAATGAGCCCAGGCTCCATAGAGCTTATAGTACCAAACGTTAATCTTTCAGGATAAGGCAACCCAAAAAAAAACCGTATGCAGATAACTCACCCTGACCGAGATTCGAACTCGGGACCTCTTGAACGACAGACAGATAGGCTGCCGAGGTGGGCTGGCACAGAGAAGACTTTTGCAAGACCAGTATGGAGAGAAGATGTAATTAATAAACGATTGTTGGTTGTTTACGGAGTTACTGAACCGCTTGTTTGACTACAAGATACGAACTTTTTCCTCCAAGCTCTGATACCTTAACATTTTATGGCCATAGATTGTAAAAAAAGGCCGCAACAAAGGAAGCTTGGCCAACCAAGGCTAACGCAATGCCACGAGGCAGAAACGTTATGGTATCTCCTGAAGGTTTCTTTGTTTCCTTATTCTGTTCACATTGCCAAATGTGTCTTTTGTCTTCACTAAAACTGCCATGAACAAGACCTTGAACACTTCGTTCTTCTATTTCGTATGCTAAGTCTATACTTGGACTCGTATTTTACGAGACAGTTTAGAACACAACTCAAGGATCCTTAAAATTTGAAAGTTCCAAAAGAGAGGTGAGCAAAATCTACGAAGGACATTAAAATTTAGAATTTGCAAAATGTCTAGTAATTTTATACTATTTTTCCAAATTATTACAAGAATAAAAAGTTCATGGCATTATGTACTTCCAAGAAAATAGCATTAAAACATTTCCTGGGAGCAAAATGGCGAATACTTAGGTTTCCAAAGATAAATTATGCATTATGTTGATGAAACCTTAAATCTGATATCGAGAAGGTCTTTCATCAAGCTTCAAAGAAATTGTAATCAAAACTTAAAAGAAGCAGCAAGAATTGTATCACGCGGCACTAAGAAACAAGATCACAACGGTCTCTGTGGTCGAGCAGTCAGATATAGGTCTCTCGAACCAAAGGTGCCGGGTTCAATTCTCTATCCCTGTAGCTTATCAGTATGGATATACGAATGAATAGTGCTCATTGTAACAAGTTGTTGAAATACCCTACAGTTCAGAGAATAAAAACGATCAGTAAGTTCTCTCTAAAGTCAGTCTCCTGTGGGACGAAAGGTTAAACGAAATTACAGAAACGGAAATAATTTTTTTTTTTTTTGTCTCCCTTCTTCATCAATGCTAGTGCTAGGAGTCGCTCGGGTTCCCTCAAAGCGAGAGAGCCGAAACATTTGTTCTCAGATACCCGCCCAACGCCTGGGATGATGAGATGAACCATGGAGATATTGCTGGAATGATGGTGTAGGAAACCGGAGGATCCGGAGAAAACCCAACCTAGCACCATGTTGTCCAGCACAAAACCCCACTTTACGGTCGCCTGGGATCGAACCCAGGCCGCCTAGGTGAGAGTCAAGCAATCTAGCCACTCAGCCATGGCGGGCCGAACATAGGAGCCCCTCCCTCCGGGAGTTGTTCGGATTGGGTTGGTCTCGAGAGGGCAGTGTGTTCCTAATACCCGTGGGAATCGGGTACGTCTCCGGACGGGGTTGAGGGAAGCCAATCCCGGGTACTAGCCAGCATAGCTAGTAGAAGGCGTGCTAGATCGCCAGGCGGCCCTGCCGAGGTCATATCGGTAGCCTTCACCTTTGGTGTTGGTGCGCATAAGTGGCGTATCCACTTTCATCCCATCTTGTGTCCTTGGACCAGATAGGGGGGGAGCCCTTGTTAGTAACCCAGGTCTTGCCTTATGGAAGGCCCCACGGAGGACGCCGAGCGCCCTTTGGGACAGTTCGGATAACTCCCTGGTTTAAAGAGGCCCGGGACTGATGGGAGTAGACCCTCTGGACTCAACTCAGCCATGGCGGGTCCTCGGAAGTATAATACATAAATTAAATAAAACAAATTAAAATTACACCCTTATGAAATGTCATTCCTGTTGGAACACAACGACTATTTAAACGGCGTATCAATATTTTATATGGCCAAGTTAAAACAAATGCAATTGAGATTTTATCTAACTTTCAGAAGGCCCATGTATCAAAAATAGTCTTAACTAATACTAGAAATACTACTGAAAGCTAAGTTAAAAGTAATGCATATTATTGCACTATATTTCTCTGGAAAGAGTAAACAGAAGTCTTAAACAATAAGTTTCAATCACATTTGGGTATAACCTGCTGAAGAATGAATGCAGATAGCCAACAGTGAAAGCTTGCGTAAACACAGATAAGCCGTATTACGTCACCATTTCGGTTACAGTTCGGCAATATAGCAGTTAAGTCTCTTACAGTGGACGGGTCCGAATCAAGTCAAAATGTAAACACCGCTTCCCGAAGTCATATGATCACAAAGTAGTAAATTAACACTCAATGTGTTAAAGTTTTGTAAATAAGAGGAACTTTAAGGTCTAATTACTACGTTAAACAACGCTACAGCAACGGCAGTGAATGAACTGTACATAATTTAGCGAAAGAGGTTCAAAATTTAAAGTGTTCTAGAGAAAAACTTTAAACACCTGGTAAACATCACCCACATCCAAGCCGATCGGGGCCTAGTGACTAGAGTAAGAATAGACTGGTGCTTAGCGTTTGAATGTGTTTTCGTGCTTCGAGTTAAATGGACGAATGCAGCTCCGTGATGAGGAGTCGACGCAGTGAAGGAGTTCATGAATCAGTACTCGCAAATGCAGCTGTGGGTACGTCAGAGACATCACTAGCATCACAAAGTGTTTGCCAAAGATATATAAATAAATACTAAACAGACGTGAATTTGTGTAAAAGAGAAAGTGATTGGAGAACAATTTTTGTGACAAATAAAGAAGTTTGAAGCGAAATTTCGTTTTTGTTCAAGTATGGCATTTTATTGACTTTTCCATTTGTATCAAATAAATTAACATGTTAGACGTAAAAAGCATATATTTGTCTATTACAGCAAGTAAACATCATGGAATCCACTTAATCATGCCACTAAACTGTATTAAAATGGCGTCTACAACTCTTACAGAAACAAACTTACAGAAATCTTGAATACTTGAGAATGGCATTAGGAGTATTTGAATGTGCTTTCAGCAAACATATCAATTGACTTCTCCATCATTTCCGTATTTGCTGATGCATTAGAGAAGTTCCAAAGATAAAATGGTATTTGCTTTCTACCAGAAAACGATGTCACTCCACTGAAAGCCTTAGATTTGTTCGAGCTAACCGTATCAGACTACTATAATGTATGCATATTGTATAAACAACATAAATATAGATTCATTGTAGTAGGAATTTATACCATATGTGACAGAAAACACGGCAGAAAAGGTTTTTTGGGGTCGAAGAAATTTGGTCAATTTCAACATTTAGCTTTTTATCATCGCAGCCTTTAAAAATCACATCAACTAATCATTTAAATGTCGAAGAGTGTAAAGTTTGTTCCCCTTTACTTGTTTTCTAATACTGCTTCTTGCCTATATTTCTTTTACATTACAAATGCTTCACGCCTTCAATCTAGTTCCAATTTTTAGTAATAACTCAGGGAAAATGGATTAAATGAACTGGATGTGCTTTTATCATACCCTTAACTTGCTCAAAATATAATGTTGAATAATTTTTCTTCCATACTAGCTATACGTAAGCACTTTTTGATTTTCAAATGAGAAGAGTTTTAGTCTACAGCGAATGAGATGCGTTTGCATGCTCAGGGTTGCCACATCGTTACCCCCACTCTTTTTCATATTTCCATCTCTCTCGCACACTATCCCTGAGCATGCAAATATCCTTAGCACTAATTGTAATGGGACACAAACTGCATTTTCCAAAGTTTTATAATAAATGGTTGTTAACATCAAAATTGTAGCAAGCCTTTTCTCATATTTGTCTCTGATTTAAATGCTATTATACAGTTTATGAATTACCTGTTTTTCTAGCCCGATGGAACTGCCAGTGGCTCATCCATATGCCTATCAACATCACTTATGTCAAAAGACAATGTGGCATTGACACTATCTTCATCGTCGAGTCTTGCAAATTTATTATTATAGGTTCCAAAGTTTCATCACTTGCTATTTATTTCAAAAAGGCATCTTCTTGTAGTTTTCCTGCATGTGTAACGCAGTTTTCCCGCTTTCATTATGTTATTATGTTTCTTCGTAAGTCGTTCAACGCGAGCCATTTGAAAACCGTCCCCGAATACGAAGCAATCATAAATGTTATGTAATGGCTCACGTTCTGCAGATACAGACTGCACTCTACAGACTAACAGAAAGAGAACGGTTTGCTCTCTCTCGAATTTAACAAACGCCGTGGCTTCATCTAAGTAAGTCATTTAGCATATCATGTCAATAGCTTGCATTTCAGTCCTGAGTAATTACAAATATATGTGGACACATATACATAACAAGCAACACAACAACGGCCATCATGGGCGTTACAATGCTTACATCGTGATGCATTGTTAAAAGATATTGCAATTGTATTTATTTGAATTATGAAAACTATTTGAGCTAAAAATTCGGTTTCTTTTAAGGTTTGAAAAGCATTACTTCCCACCTTCCTCGTGGATCACTTTCTGCAAAATTTGAATTTTTGTCTTAGCGCAAATAGTATTTATTAGACATGGATTCACTTAGTGCTCGTCACACCCCACTTAAGGGGAATGCAATATGACCACACCGCAGGATCCGACAGATTGCTGGTCTGGTAGCGCTTAAGGACAAACACCGTCCCATTTGAAAGTCTCAGTCGAGTCAAATCAGGCTTCAAAACTTCTACTTCTACGGCAGGGACCCGGACTGCGGATCTTCGGCTGTCCATACATTTCTCCGAAGAGTAGAGATGATGCCTTAAGCTGTTGCCGACCGCTAGCATTCGTGACATTACCATAAGTACATGAGCCGAATGCGAGTTGTTCAGATTGGGTTGGACTCGGTGGGAAACACGTGGGAGAATCGATACCGGCCTGCAGAACTGGGAGTGTGCGTATTACGTCGACCGGCTCTTCCCTTTTGGGTTGACGCCCGTAAGTGGCGTATCCACTTCCATCCCCATGTAATGCAAAGGGCGGGGGAGGGCTTTTTAGACTCCCTGGCTGTCAGAGGGAGCCTCGGCTCTGTATAGCTCTCCCCCTTCTGATGCAGTTACCGCTTGAGTTGCCACCTTCGCAAATTCAAACAACCAGCCTTTGAGACACTCCTCTAAATTCTGAGATCGCCTTGAAGGTTTATCGAGATACTCGAGAGATGAATTTAGTACGCTTACTTGCCACCGGCTTGGACAAACAAAGTTTCAGACATGTCTGTGTATTGTTGGAGAAAACCAGAGTTTATAAATTTGATTTGTGAGGGATAATTCAAATTAATAAATAATAATTACTTTAATTATAATACTGGTAATAATATCTTGACAAAATCTTGATGTTGCATTCACATGACATTCTCTACCCTATATTTCACAAGCTTTTCTTACAAAAGCGTATCCTTGCTTGTATGCAGGTACATGTTAGCGTGTCTGCCTCACGTTCAAGGGACCCAGGTTCGAATCTCGGTAAAGATGAGCTATTAGTATAAAGTTTTCTCCGGTTTTTTCCTTTAACCTGAAAGATAAATGTCACGTTAGTCTAAGCTCTATGGACTTTGGGCTCATTTGAACGTCAACTCACCCATTTCATTCATCGTCGTATATGACTTAACGTTGGAGGACATCAATTTAAAAAAAAATAATAAAAATAAACACTTTCAGGTAAAAAGAAGGAGGTAAATTAAGCGAGAGATGCCCGCCTCGGTAGCGTGGTGGTAGCATGTCTGTCTCACGTTCAAGAGGTCCCGAGTTCGAATCTCGGTCAGGGTGAGTTACCTGGATAAGTTTTTTCCGGGGTTTTCCATTATCCTGATAGACGAATGTCGGATAACTCTAGGCTCCATGGACCCCGGACTCATTTGAGCATCATTTCACCCATTTCGTCAATCGTCCGAGGACTTAACGTTGGAGGACGTAAATTACAACAAAATAGAAAATAAATAAAAATAAAATAAAAACAACAAAAATAAGCGAGAGATAAATCGAACGCTATATGGTGGCTTAAAGGTAAATTAGCTTTGGCAATAGTGCTTCAGAAATGGACTTTGCGCATTATTCTCAGAAAATTCAAAATAAAGTTTTTTTCTTCTTTTTTTAACACATATTGTTAACAAAATCGCTAGCCTTTGTCTAACTTCGAAATCCAGCTCTACGAAAAACGTTGGACAATCAGTAGAAAGATTTTGCAAACCTCATAGGGTCCGCGAACCATAGTTTGCAAACCGTTGAACTGAATTAATACAGTGACGGTGCAGATTGGACCCGAAATTTTGGCATAGAAATCTAGATAACGTACTAATTCTAGGATTTAAGAAAATTCCTGGACAAAATATCGGATATGCTTTCACGTAACACCATTGACAAATGAAGAGCAAGGCAGTTCCTGGGCGAATATTGGTTATATTTTCATTTCCCCGTGGACTTAACAGTACCTGCAAAAGTAATTAGGTTTGAGTCTACCGCTCCATCGAACACGTTATTAAGCTCACGCAAACAGTTCTTGCGTCACTGTAATATTCCATTGTTTCGATTTTAATAACTTTGTAGCTCTCTGCACAGCAGCGTCAAATATCCATTTGTAACAAAAGGAATTACTAGATATTCCCAGAATTTTACAATCAAAAGGCAATATATCTATCCCAAGATATCCTACGGGAGCATTTCCTCACGTGTCAGTCCCCTTTACTGCATTACGTCCTACAAAACAGAGGAAGCATTACATCCTCACATGACTTTCTCTACTCTTCTACTAACTACTCTACGATCTAAGAAAATTATAGAGAACATTTCATTTGTCATAAAAATTTCTTGAATGTGAGGTATTTAAATCAAAATCGTTTGAGGATTTTTGAGAAAATCAAAAATGGAAATATGTTCGACGTAAATGTGTAGCATTCTTGGAAACTCTTAACTGAAATATCAATTTTGGCATTCAACTGACGTTTCATTTATGGAAAAAAAAAAAACACACACACACAAACACACACACACACACACACACACACACACACACACACACACACACACACACACACACACACACACCGCCCGCCTAGGAAGCGTAGATAGCGTGTCTGCCTCACGTTCAAGAGGTCCCGAATTTGAATCTCGGTCAGGGTAAGTTACCTGGATAAGGTTTTTCCAGTGTTTTCCCTTATCTTGAAAGACGAATGTCGGCTAACTCTAAGCTCCATTGGCCCCGGACTCATCTGAGCATCATTTCACCCATTTTATTCATCGTCCGATATGACTTAACGTTGGAGGACGTAAATTAAAAATAAAAAAAAAAATCACACTCACACACCGGACCGACCCGGACACTTTAAAAAAATGTTTTTTGCACTCAACTGACCTCAAAACACATCTATATTTCCACTAAAATCTAGGTACCGTATTTTTCGGTGGAATACAATACTTCCCTACTTATTTTAAGTACATACCTAGTAAAGTAAAACTAAGGTCAAAGTACTTAAAAATTGTAAGCCGTCGTTAAGATAGTTATCTCATTGTATATGACATCTTCCACTGGTTTACTGGCAAAAATACAAGTCAGTTGGAGAATTTAATGCCAAGCTAGCACGTTGCCATGGTAGCTGAATGGTTAGAGCAACCGGAACTGAAACCGAAAGGTCCGTGGTTCAAATCCCGGCTATGGCTTTGAATTTTTCCGTCTAACACCTTTCTAAAAATGAATCCATTAATTGCTGGGGTTTCTATTAAATTTCAGCAGCTCTCGAGTTTCTAACACAAAGATTTTCGAGAAAATCCTGCACCGCAGGATTTAAATCTAATAGAGAACTTATGGTCTATTATTAAAGCTCAAATCAAAGTTGGACTGCACCACAAAAACCATGATGATCGAGTGTTACGCAACTTTGGTTTCAGGACATTTTCACTATTTTCTCGAAAATGAATTTGAGTGAAACTCATAAGATTTGGATAAACAGAAAACATGTATTTCTTGAATTTTCTGCGAATAGCCTGTGGAGCTTTCTTTAATTTGAATAAATTTTGTATAATTAGTAAGCATTGCTGCACAAAAAATTACATATCTCATTATTTTATTTACTCGTAAGAAAGAAAACCTGTTGAATTCACCAATGTCACAGAAAACATAATTAAATTGCTTAAAATTGTAGTAAAAGTTACATAATTGATTAATAGGGCAAGAAAGTTAACATCAAGCATTAAAATATATAGAAATTAATAAATAATTAATAACTATGGACTCTAGTAACAAACTTGGGTATAAAGTGTTATTTCGAAGTTCTATAAAGTGCATTTTTGTAGCGTTAAAATGTCAAAGATATTATTTGTTATTGGTGTACATTATCAAATAATTATACAAGTGATAAGTCGCTATTCTTTTTGCTCATAGTCGTGCAAGGAGCATGGAATTCCAAGGCCATTACATTAGTGATCTGCTTTTTAAAATCTGACTGCCTCTTTCAAGTTTACATGTTAATTCCATGAAGTTACTGTTGTTGTGTACAGCAAGTTAAATAATTTCCTCGTCTGTACCCCATTAAAACATTGAATTTCAAATTTGAATGGTATTTACAGGTACTGCTCTGTAAGTACATAACAAACATTTATGAAAAGAAGATACGTAAATAAATTTGAAATATCAAATTGAGATATTTTAAAGTAAATTATAACTTTAACTGAATTACCCTAATTCTGTTCAGTCTGATAATAAATACAGAGGTTCAAAATGTCGTATTGCTTTGCAAACACACACACACATTTCTGAGAAAAAGCAAGAAAATAAATCCGAAACAGCTTCCGCATACTTGTATATATAGAGAGATAATTTATGGTTACTCATTCTAAAGTGTTGAATAATTCAACTTTCAACTTTCTCCCCTCGTTTGATTCTGAAACAAATATTGTTTGACGAAACGTGAAACGAGAGGGAAAAAAAATAGAAATTAATGTAAACCACGTAAAATAAAGTGTTAAACACAATGTACATTCAGGGGGCAAAAGCTGTACTTGTTTTCGTAAGCTAAAATTGTTTTAGAAACAAACATCAGACAGTCGTTCAAAGTTTCTGTCATTCTATACGGACTCTCGATTTCATTCTTCCATTTTGCCGCTCTCCAGCACCGTGTGTTGCGGGTGATCGGACTTCACGGCGAGATGAGAACATTAGTTCCTTAGAGGGTAGATTCGAAGAACAAAATAGGGGGACGGGCTAAACCTCCTGTCTCCTCTAATACTACACCTTCTGGTAGGGATATTCAGGTTTATCTTACGTGAACAGTTGATATTAGAAAATAATACATGCACAAATGAGCTACTAAAACTACTTGCCATTTATTCAAAGACTGTAAAAGTTGATTTCTCAACTGGATTCCAAAGCTGATCCTTGCATGGCTGAGAAGAACGTTACCCATATACCATCATTGACATGAACCACTCCTTATCGATTCTGGGGGATGTGTTTATATTGGGAAGTCAGTTGCATGCGTGAGTGAACACCCAAAGGCCAGAAATAAAGGGAAAGCATTAACAATGTAGTAGCCGTTCTCAAAGGCATGCGGAAATATTCGTTAAACATGAATGGAGCCGATGTCGACGTCGTTGCAAAGGTCAGCAAGATAGATACGATTAGCAACCATATTTAACTCGTACACCATAAATATACGAAAAGACATTGTAAATTAAAAAAGGCAGAAGAAAAATTAGAATGTCATTATGAGTATCTCAACAATAAAGCGACACGAAGTCATGGTCGTTAAGGCATGAGCTCTTAAACGGAAGATCTGAGGTTCAATTCCCGCCTGGACGGTCCTCCCTGACCGAGACATCGTCCGCATATCCTCATCCCCATAAAAATGCATATGAGACACCCTACACTTCGTTCTGTAACATTCCTTCCCAAACTTCATTTCTCTTTTCATGTTCTACACGGTAGAGCGTTGTGGGGTACTGACCTTCAATGACAAAGCGCTGCATCTGAGTACAGTATTTGCGATAGGCTTGCGTAAACAACTCCCATACGCACACCTCAGTGCGTAGATGGTAGCGTGTCTACCTCATGTTCAAGAGGTTCTGAGTTCCAATCTCGGTCAGGGTGAGTTACCTGGATAAGGATGTCAGGTAACTAAGCTACATGAACCCGGACACATCTGAGTATCATTTCACCCATTTCATTCATCATCCGATATGACTTAACGTTGAAGGACGTAAATTACATAAAAAAAAAACTCCCATGTGCTTCACACTTTACCATGTACCATCAATGTCTCTCGCCCGTTGTGTCATGTAAATTAAGAGTAGACGTCAAACGCAAGTTTTTCTTCTACTTCACGGCTTGGAGTTTTCAATCCGTTCCGGCTCCAATTTGGTCTGCCCATTCCCCCCCTTTTTTTTTTAATTGTTCCATTCATACCCCAAATTTAACTCCAATGGTCATATCGGCGGCCGTTCTCCTTTGGAATATATCGAAGGTGTTAACTCGTATTCGTTAGGTTTTAATCATTAGATCACGCACACATTGGCACTCTCATTTATACGTCCAGACTCTGGGGAAGATGAGGAATTATCTTGGTCGGAGAAAAATCCCCACCCCCACCGCCGGGGATCGAACTCGGGACCCCTAGCACGTCAGGCAGGTGCTCTACCGAGTGAGCTACGGTGCCAGCCTATTCATTCTTTGAACATGCTTTCCCCATCGATTTCTATTGTTAGTAATAATATATTTATTCTACTTTTAATTCTTTTCTAATATCTTGACTACCGGCGGCAGAATTTTACTGTGGAGAATTTTAAAATATAGTAGCTATTATGTGTTATGTGTTACTGGGAACCAGTAATATTATATTTCTGTATAAAATATTTTTAAGTATGTTTGACATGTTTGTAAATTGTTAAATTAAATTTAAAAATTTTTGAAAGGGATGGATTAGAAAAAAAAATAAATTTTAATTATATTTTTGAAATTTAATTTAGTTTATTTTTAGAAACGTGATGTGGATTTTTATGTTTGACGAGAGTAAATTTTAAAATGTTTGTAAAAGTTGTTTTATTATTTTATTTTTATCTATAATCTGTAAATTGTGTATGTTTTGTATATGTTTTTGATGTTTTAATAAATAATAAATAAATGTCTGAGTATTTACCCCGGATTAAGATAGTAGGTGCCGGGGTATAGTACGCAGATTTTTAGTTTTTAATATCTTGACTCAGTTTTTTGTCTTTTTAGTGCATCCAGCTATTGCTCTTACAAATGTAATTTCTGATGTCTGTATTCTAGGAGTATTTCTTTTTTGTTAGTGTCCTGTTCACGTATATCAGACTTGTAAAATTGCCATTGAGTTGTAAAATGTTACTATGGCGTCTTTACGGGTGTTATTTTTTTATGTTCTTTTTGTGCCTGTTATATAGTTAAATGTATTCATTCTCTCTATTACACACGATTTTCCCTGGTATGAGACATTAATTCCTAAATATCTTAAGTGTGACACCTCATATATCATTACATTACATTTTTAATTATTTTTAATGAAAAACAACTGCATAGGAATAAATAATTGAAAACACAAATGTATTACGAGACAAATGGCCTTAGAATTAAGTTGTGTACAGCACCTGGTTGTTTCTGTTGATAGTGGTGGCCAACCTTTAGAGTTTCCTAGTATGCAGTTAACCTTGCTTTTATCATCTGTTTGCTGCCACGCGGAATTTGAGGTCGTGAGTGTTGTGCATCATTATGGCGCGCCTAGGTATAACGTAACCACCTTAGAATGGTTGGCGGGAACATGGGTTTTGACCTTGATTGCTCAGAAATTCCCCCCCCCCCCAAAAAAAAAATCAGATATATCAGAACTGGTCATTGAAATATTACAAACTGTAATTCAGGTTTGATGTTACATCGTATTTTGCTTTATTAGAAGGTTTGTCTGAGAGTATTTTATTCTAACGTTAGCGTAGGTGGTAGTGTGTCTACCTCACGTTCAAGAGGTCCTGTGTTCGAATCTCGGTCAGTTTGAGTTATCTGCATAAGGTTTTCGGAGGTTTTCCCTTATCCTGAATGATGACTATCTGATAACTCTCAGCTCTATGGACCTTCGGCTTATTTCAGCATCATATCGTCCGGTATGAGTTAAAGTTGGAGGACGTAAATTAAAAAAAGATGTTAATAACATTTTTGCTACCCAAAATAGGATACCATGCACCATTTGTTGCTCGCTTAGGGCAAAATGTAGGCACGTGTTTGTATTTGTGTGTGAAAAGAATAACATAAAAAAGAAAATATCAGATAGCAAAATAGATAATTCTACTGGCCAAACTATCCTTACTTAGAAAAAAGTCACACTTTTATTTTATTGGGGATGCACAATTTTGAATAAAAAGTCATATTTTAGAGAAATGTTCACAACAAAATGCATATCTTGAATTTTCTGGGATTACCTACTTTTTTTTTTTTTTTTTTTTTTTTTTGTAATTTACGTCCTCCAACGTCAAGTCATATCGGACGATAACTGGAATGGGTGAAATGGTGCTCAAATGAGCCCAGGCTCCATAGAGCTTAGAGTTACCCGACATGTGTCTTGAAGGATAAGGGAAAAGTCCAGAAAAAAACTTATCCAGGTAAATCACCCTGACCGAGATTCGAATTCGGGACCTCTTGAACGTGAGGCAGACATCCTACCACCACGCTACCGAGGCGGGCATATATGTAACTGGTAAACCGAAGAAACAGATAAAAAATTACAACAAAGACAATTTAGATATTGTTAAAACACACATTTTATGTCAATTCTTGTGTTGATTGCAATCCCCAAGTTTTTCTTTGTTGTTAACTTCGATTTTTAAAATCATAAGTGCTTTTTGTTTCATCCTGGTCACGCACAGAACATGAAATTTCAAAACTAACACATTTTATTTGTACTCATTTTTTTAGCAGAGTTGAAATGGCCTGGAGCTAACACAGATTCTATTCCAGATAATAAGAACACCATTTCCTATTACTGACAGTTCATACGTAACCTTTACCAAACTTATTTTTAATTAACATACTTCTTTCCGTTTGATTTACAGACCAGATTTTTCCCTCTACTTCTTTCTTTATATCGGACGTGAATGAGTGAAATGGACGGAATGATGGTCAAATGAGTTTGGGATTCATAAAACATGTCTCCCGACAGTCACATTTTCAGAGTAAAAAAAAAAAAAAATGAAAAAACTTCCGGGTGGCTCCCCCTAAGCGAGATTCGAACTCGGGACCTCTGGAATTTGAGACAGACATGCTGCACCTACACTAAAGAGGTGATTATTTTGGATAAGCTTTTTCCTTCAGATCTCGATGCAAAGCAATCACATAGAGCTCCACTATTTGAAAAATATTTTTGTTAATGTATGTTCACCAACGCTGTCATATCGAACGATGAATGAAATGCCTGAAATGACCCTCAAAAGAGCCCAGGGTCAATAGAGTTAAGAGTTATCAGACGTTCGTATTTTAGGATAAGTAAAAACAAAACAAAAATATGTCTTACGCAGATAGCTCGCCCTGACCGAAATTCGAAATCCGGAGCTCTTGAACGCGAAGCAAACGCGCTAGAGGCAGGCTTTGATTCGTCGTTCCATTAAGAGTGACAATTTGTTAGTGAGGCTAACAGGAAAAACATGCGCCCATGATACAACTAGCCCGTGGAGGTAAACGAACTGGTTGCCGATCTGTTCTCAAGGTGCAGCTCGCCTTGCATGGTACGACCTGTTACAAGCGATTCGCCCAGCCCCCACGACCTGAATCCATCCGTCCGTTTTCAGGCAGCGTGCGATTTATAGCCAATCTCTTCCTCTATCACTCGGAGGATCTCGTGCCTCCACCGTAAGGAGGGAATCGAACCTGCGCCTTCCACAAACGCATTGCCCCTAAGACATTTTATCACCAGCAGGGGTGAAATAACTACAAAAGACTTCTAAGGGTCTTTTAATCTACCCTCTTCTTCCTTAATGAAAATACTGCCACTTCCCCTATCATGTTATTGATTCTTAAAAATGACAAAAGACTTTCTGTCCCACACGTATAAACACCTCTCCCCTTCTGTTTCTTAAACGCGTATCTCGTAAGCATGCAAATAATGAATAAGGTGTAAGGCATGATAACAAAATATTACTTTTTCCCTAAAACATGCTCTAAAACGCTATAAAGAAAAGGATTCCTGAAAACTTTTAAACCAAATCTCACGTGATGATAATATTTCTTTAATAAATATTACAAATAGAATGCTGACATTTGGTATGCCATTTCTATATAAAATTGTATTTAATTTATTAAAACTTAATGCATTTTTCTTTGTTTATTTTTTTTAATTTACGTCCTCCAACGTTTAATTATATCTGACGATGAACAAAATGAGTGAAATGATGATCAAATGAGCCCAGGTTCCATAGAGATGGGATTATAGCAAATTAACGATATGCATCTTTCACGATAAGGGAAAACCCCGGGAAAACCTTATAACAGATAACTCACCCACACCGAGATTCTACTCGGATGAGGTTAAGAACAAGTAGTCAAGAAACTAGTTTAAAACAAAACACTATAGTACAGCACTAGTCACTGTCAATAGATGTGTCTGATGTGAAATTTATTAGTAATACCGTCTTATTCAGTACAGTAAGCGCTAGTTTGTCATTGTATACCAATACTAACTGGTAGAGACAATATGTACACACGTGGCATGTCAGTTAGGCTTCATTTTGAGTGGTAAATATAATGTATCATTCAAAACTCTGCAACAACATGCCCCCTAACCTTAAAATATTTAATTTTCTACTGCATTTCTACCCTATTTATATAGAATGTACAGAATGTATATATGAAAGGTAGTAAAAGAAAACCCCGCTTTTGCTTGACTTAATCCCCTAACTACAAAATTGCTCAATATGTTGCACATTTAAAGAAAAACGAGATTCAACCCAAAAATAAAACATAAAACTGAAAGAAAAAACATCTAATGAGATAAACTATCCCAACATAAATTACATAACAGGAAATTTTTGGTAGTTTCCCATTTGGGATGGATAATTGAGATTCAATCGAAAAGTAAAATGTAAATATGAAAAAAAAAAAAGTATCTAAAGAGATTCCTGAAGTTATCCCTTCATATGTAAAGACACAACGAGAAATTTTTGGTAGTTCTCAATTTGGGATGAACAAATTGTTTCAAATGCTAGACTTTGGCAATGAAGCCATTAGCTCTCTTGCTCTCCAATATTTCTGTGTAGTGGGTCCGGCAGGTAAGGCTTCACAGGTTAGAATATTTTCTTCAGTCATTTCTTCTTCTTTGTTGCACAGAGGACAATTTGGACTTGCATAAATTCCTATTCTGTGTAAGTGTTTGGCCAAATAATCATGTTAACGTCGGGGCGAACGTAAATTAAAAAAAAAAAAAAAAAAACAAATAGTCATGTTCCGTAAGTAATCTAAATTTTGCTACTGCAGCTTTACGTGGGATTACTGGAATAATTTCTGGATTTTTAATTAAACTGTTCCATTTTTTTTATCTTTGGCTTTGTTAGATATTAATTGGTTTTGTTGTTTTTATATTTGTTTTTAATTAATCTTTTTTATGGATGTAAAGGATAAGTTTTTATTTTTGTTCTGCATTAAATTTGCACCTTTTTGGCAAGAAAATCAGCTGATTCATTTCCAGCAATTCCTCAGTGTGCGAGTATCCACTGTAATTTAATTATTTTCTGTAGTTTTATGAACAAATGATATTAACATGTGCGTTTAGCCAACTTGATTCCAAAAATCACACTTATTTTTGTGGAACTTGAAATGTAACATACATTAGGTACCAGTGAGAAAATATGGAACCTTAATTACTTACTCCAAAAAGGGTCACAGTTTAAAAACTGAAATTTCATACAAATTTTTTTAAAAAATTGACATGAAATGGCGGCCTTTTCTGCACCGCCTCAGGTGGGTGGTTCTTCCCAGTCCGCCAGAGAGAAACCGTCTCTGAGCAGCCCGCCGGTGTGACCAGGTCTTTGAAATTGAGACCTTTAACGGGCCTATATCTTCTTCCTCATCCAAAACATGTAAGGTCCAAGTTGTCGCGGATGTTACTTAATATGCATATTATATAATATTAAATTAATATTTACTGCTTTACATGTAATATTAATATGTATAGGTGTAAATGCACTCCTATTATTTAAACAAGTACATTTAATTACCTCTTTTTCTAACGCTTTCAGTTATACGTGTGTCTAAACTTATTTGTTCAAGTCATTTTTACGTCTCTCCTTTGTACTTCCTGGTTATGTGGAAGAGTGTTTTACATTTATAAAGAAAATAAAACACTTAGTAAATGTTACGGCATATAGAAAACAGCTTGCGAGAATTTCCACTTTAAAGTTAACTCCGTATACATATTGCAACATCGCACTGCCGTAATCTAAACTAAACCCAGAACCTCCTGAAGATAGAAAGCTGTTGCAACGGAACACGTTACGCCCCCTTTTCCTTCCTCAGCCAGTCCCTTTATTAACCGTTATTCCTCTCACCCTTTCACATACACACAGCACACAAGCCCATCTGCCGCTTGCTTCTCCCCTACAGAGAGAGAATTTCTCATTTGCAGATTTTAACACCACACTGTGTGAGACAATGTTGTATTGTGTTCAATTTCTTCCTTTACTGCCTGAGAAGAGGCAGTGATATTCTACCAGCAGCACGTGAATACATTTTCGACGGAAATAAATGACTATCATTCACGTGTTTCTGCTTGGATAGCTTTTCCCCCACTCGTTCACACTCGGTGTCGAGAGAAACGAACTACTTCATCTCAACGATTCCTTCAAAGAACTGGTACAGTTTTTCTACTGGCGTACGACTGCTGACTTCTCACCCGAAGAACCCGGACTTGATTCCCTATCCAGGGCGGTTATCTTTCTTCAATTAAGAGTATTCCCAAACCTTCATAGAATCTGGAAGAATGAATGTGAAAATAAAAAGGAAGAAAACGTACAGTAACCTTAAAAGTTTAAATGAGTAAAACCGCCATCAAATGTCTTAAACCAAAGCCTCCGATATGACCATAGCAATTAAAGGAAGCCATAAACCGGGAACAAGAAGAAAACATCAAACCTGGTATTTAACTGAACTTCTGAACTGAGTTTCTAAGATTCGTCCACCAAAGGGGAGTGGGACCCAGACATTTATGGTCTTCAATACATAATAACTAATTATGAAGGTGGAAATATACCGACCAAATATGAAAATCCATTTTTTTCCATTTGAATATAATTTTTATATCCCACGAATGCAAGAATGTCGACTTTGAAAGTGAATATGGAAAGGGAACATTTTCAGAAGGCTATATCATTACCATTTACATCTCCTGCATACTAAATTACGTTATTCTATGAAGTTAATGACTTTTTTCTTTGCCTTTTAATATTTCTCAGCATTAATATACACATTCAATACTATTACATTTTAAGCTTTGTAACATGTTTCCATTTTTGAAATAATATTTAAGGCAACTCAATGCCTTGTTCCTTATTTATTACAATCTACTGTAAAATTATTAACTGAATATTTGTCATATATTAATGTATCGTATCTATGTACTATAAATGTGGACACTCCCTTTCGGGTCGCGTTTTCAATTGTTCTACTTACGGATAAAATCTGTTTATCTACTTGCATAATAAATTACTATTACTTGGCACAAATCTAAGTTTATGTCTTATGTTATAATGTCTCTTATACAAAATTCCGTACATTCACAAAGCTCTCGCTGTAATTTTTTTTTTATTGATTCACTAAAAATAATTTTCTGGGCAGTTTAGAGAGAGAGCATGTACTTTTTTTTTTTATAAATCTTTATACCGCTTCTGCGACAACTTCAGCAGCAAAATTGGTATTCCCCTGTCATCTCTCTCTCTCTCTCTCTCTCTCTCTCTCTCTCTCTCTCTCTCTCTCTCTCTCTCTCTCTCTCTCTCTCTCTCTCTCTCTCTCTCTCTCTCTCTCTCTCTCTCTCTCTGGCCGCGCCGTAGCTCAGTGGTTAGACCGCTTGGCTCTCACCAAGGCGGCCCGAGTTCGATCCCAGGCGACTGCAAAGTGAGATTTGTGCTGGACAACACGGCGCTGGGGCGGGTTTTCTCCGGGACCTCCGGTTTCCCCCGCCAGCTCATTCCACTAGTGCTCCATCTTCATCTCATATATCATCAGTGTCACCGCCTGCGGTGCCGTATGTAGTAAAAGCGGGCGTTAAACACTACACATTTCTCTCTCTCTCTCTCTCTCTCTCTCTCTCTCTCTCTCTCTCTCTCTCTCTCTCTCTCTCTCTCTCTCTCTCTCTCTCTGCCGATTTTAAGTCCCGGCTGCAGGACCAGTTCCTAAACAGCATCATGAGGAGCTGCGATAGGTAGCTAACCCTAATCAAGAATGCCGTGATACTAACCACATCTCTTCCCCGTATCGTTGGACGATCGTCCACCTCTGCCTTGCATATGTGAGCGTGAGGCCAACAGTCGAGTTGGCAGACTCTGCCTCGCTTGCGCCATCGGTTATTGTTATCTATTTTTCGTTTGCACGACCTTTCCTTGAAGGATTTTTTTTTTTTTCAAGTTAAAGGCCTCTAAAATGCGTAGCTTATGGTGAAATGGTATAGGCAATGCCTTCACTTCGTAAAATGGGAGTATCGAAATATATATATATATATATATATATATATATATATATATATATATATATATATGTTCTGCTAGTTTATAAGATGTAATTAACCTAGAATTATTAGGTCAAATATTCTTTTTCCGTTACCAAAAGAGAGAATAGTGAAGCCAAATCTAATAACTGAATGACAACATTTGCAAATAAAATGTAATTTGTAGTATTTCCAAACACAAACACGAGCCCCTTTAGACTCGTCTTGGAACTGTTTTATCTACCGTCTCACTTCAGGGACAAACCGGACAAAGTAGGTACAATATGAAGAAGGAAACCGTTAAAGAGAAAGCCCTTTTTTTTCCGCCCGATGCACTCACGAAAACTTCTGGTGACTAGCACTCTGTGGGTCACTTTAGTAGAATCCGTGACAAATAACACCAACATCTGTTCGTTCTTAGAAAAAAAATGCTGAAACCTCATAGCCCTCCAGAAGTTAGCCATCTTTAAACAAGAACTGTGACTTCGCTTTTTTATCATTTTCTCTCACACTCCGTGTGATGTTACCTGCCGGATTAATATTTCAGTTAAGATTAGTCAAGAAAGAACATTAACTGCTTTAAAACGCCGAAGTTATGAGTAAGGGGGTACACAATGACACTTCCTAATGGTCACACGGTGACACTGAACCTCGCGGTCCCGTACCCAAATTGCCACTACTTTATCTCTTTGTCCTTACAATGGCTTCTTAGTTGGCGGCACTGATAAACAGCAGCTGCACTATGTGGCGTTAGTACCATGTCCCCGATCCCCAGTTGCTGCTTCGCTTTAACTTCGACACATATCAGATATCGACACATATCGACATATAGCATTGCATTTATTTGCTGCCAACGTAGGACTTACTACATGGCAAAGCGTGGAAGCGTATCGGAGAGTATGTGTAACAACGGAGTTGTTTACGCAAGCCTATTGCACATAGTCTGTCTAGTGAACGCGAGTGTAGTTGCCGCTCAAAGGAAACTACCCTCCCGCCCACTAATGACCGTCATAAATCTATCTCCACACTTCAGAAATGGAACACTATCGTTGAGGACCAATAGCAACTCTGATTTTCTCGAAGTGACAGCCGCATGTTTACTCCACGTCTCATTTGCCAAAGTTCCAACTTCCAGTTGATCTGTTTCATTACGTATAGAAATTCGTTGTGTGTCACGATGTGGAGACCGTGGGAGGGAAATGCAGTGGTAAATGCAAATGAAGTAGGAGATAAATTTCAGTCACGTGAAAATAATCAAAGTGATGATAATAGTGTGAATAACTGGGCCGAGTTATATTACTGGAAAAGCCTTAAAAAACAAAGCTATAACGGGAACTGTTTCTAAGCAAATTCAAACGCTTGTTTTGAACATATATAAATATGTGCTGAAAAATAATCTTGGTAAGGGGTCATGCAATGAACCTGATAAATTCTGGGTATTCACAGAAATACAGTAAGAAATATTGTGACAAAAGGAATAACAAAGACGCCAATCAAATGTGAAAACAAAAGGAAACCTTTCTCTAAAGTAGATAATTTCACATGCGATTTAATTCGTCGAGAAATTTATAGATTCCATGGAAAAGGAGGAGTGCCCACCATAGACGAATTGGTTGCACATTTGCAAGAAATTTGTGATTTTCCTTATGGGTACTGCAATTTGAGCGGCCTACTAAAGGAGCTGGGTTTCAAATACCCCACTTTGAATAAGTTAAGGGTTATATTATGGAATCCAGTAGAATTGTAGCTTGGCCATAGATACACACACACACACACACACACACACACACACACACACACACACACACACACACACACACACACACACACACACACATTTGTCAAAACTAAGGAAGTTTTGCAGTAATGGACATAAGATATTTTATTTAGACGAAACCTGGTACAATACCCATGACGTATCGAGAAAGGTGGCAACCTTGAGGAACGGTCTGGGAGAAGGAGGGTCAGTGTTGTAAAACGCTCATAAGGGTTCGTCAAAGGCAGCGGCCGACGTGCACACGAGTTAACTAAACAGACTCTACACGGCGAATCAGTGTATTACTCGACAGAGCGTTGAGGCGTATTCAGGTGACCAGCGCTGTGTTCGTCTCTTATCGGGTCTTGCCTGGTCGATTAGAAGAGTGAAATATTAGTAAGATGACGTACAGTAAGTTACGAAACACAAATAAAGCGATTGGAAGCTGCGCGTGTCTATATGATATGTTTTCTCGCGCCTGCCGATATATGACACGTTGCTGTCCAGAAGACATGATTATATCTGAACAGAGTAAACATACCCTGGACTTGCCGTGTATGTGCGATAAGCTGAGGTAAACATCTCTGTGTTGCGAATTTTTCCCGATACGCTTTCTTGCTTTACCAACGTGATTGAATATTGTTACAAGGAGAAAGAAGAGGGAATCAAAATGCCTTTGAGACAAGTGGCTGCAATGCCAATAATTGGCTAACCTTTCATATCAGACACACAACTCTTCTATTTGTGTTTCGTAACTTACTATACGCCTAACCGAGCCGTGGCTCAGTGGTCAGACCGCTTGGCTCTCGCTTGGTTCGATCCCTGGCGACCGCGAAGTGAGATTTGTGATGGACAACACGGCGCTGGGGCGGGTTTTCTCCGGGATGTCCGGTTTCCCCCGCCATCTCATTCCACCGGTGCACCATCTTCATCTCATTTATCATCAGTGTCATCGCTTGCTGTGCCGTATGAAGTAAAAGCGGGCGTTAAACACTACACATTCAATCTTACTATACACCAGTTTACTGCCGCCTTGCCTTTCATTTTCCTCTGATCACTATGATTATATTACACATTGTCAACAAAATGCTGCTGCCTTCCTCCAAATGCACTGATATCGTAGCCAATTGTAGCTTGAAGCCAACTGCTTAAGAATTCCTATACGTGTTTTCGACTATTTAACTCTTACTGCTCCACACTCTATTTGACCAGAAAACCAGAGGGAACGACGCTTCAACCAAACAAATCTGCTTATCCCCATATCCCTAGCATTTGTTCCTTTCGTCCATAGAGTTCAACATACACTGTATTAGTACAACTAACAACAAAGAGTATAGTATACCATAGGAAAGAAAGTCTACGGGGAATGAGACGCAGGGGGATTGCAAAAGGTTCCTACACCCTTCCCAGTAGTTTATGACACCCCATGTCAGTTGAGTTACAGACCATTCTGACGGCTTCTGCTTTTCTGAATGAATCTTCTCGGTTTTAGTGTACAGAGTGAATATGGCGCATTTTTTTAAGGTTCCGCTCTTTGTGTAGCATGTGTTCTCTGTCACACACATTCGCTGTCCTTGTCCCACTGTGTAAGGGGACACATTCCTTTCAGGGACTTACTCTGCGTTGGTGGACAGTAGCTGATCAAATACACTATTGCCATCTAGCGGAATGTAGTATCTAATAACGCGTTTTCAACACATCAGTTGAAACACTCTAGAAATGTTGCCACAGATTTTTAAATTATTTTTATTCTTCCGCACAACTGTTTTCAACATACATAAGACATTCAATAATTATTGAATGTCAATGGGCAACAATGGAAATGTTTCGGGCTTAAAAATAGTGAATTCACATGTATTTCCATCGGCTGAATTAAAAAATCACCATAAAAATGATAGATTAGCTCTTGTTTTGAAGACAAAGTGACATTTTATTTTTTTAGAGTGAAGATTTTAAATTTGGGTGATTTTTTTTTTGGGAGTTGGCACACCTGTCAAATAACAAAACACAATTAGAGAGAAATTTTGGAAATTAAGTTATGCAAAACTTAAGGAAGGCATTTTTTGTCGGTCCACAAATAAGAGAACTTATAAAGAATCCTGCATTTGACCAAGTTTTGGAGGGAAAGGAAAGGAAGCTTGGGAAGCCTTCAAGGGTGTTGTTCATGGATTTTTAGGCAACAAAAGAGATGACAACTACAAGCATTTGGTAACAGTGCTCCTGCAAAAATACCGTAACCTTGTATGCAACATGTCCCTTAAGATCCATTTTCTCCACTCCCACCTAGACTTTTTCCCTCCTAGTTGTGGAGCTGTTAGTGATGAACATGGGGAGAGATTCCATCAGGACATTTCTGTTATGGAACAACGATATCAGGGCCGTTGGAATGAAGTAATGCTTGCGGATTACTGTTGGTCTTTGTATAGGGATTCTGCGGAACTCCATCACAAGAGGCAAGCTAAAAGACGACGAAGACATGATTCTCTTCAGACACGACTATCTGCGAAGTATTTTCACAGCAATTTAGAACTCTTAGCATGTGATTACCAGTTAAAAAAATCAAATGCACTTTAATTGTTGTTGGCATGTGTGTAATTAAAATGTATCTTTTTCTCTCAATCTGTTAATATGTAATACTTCCACCTTGTGTATATCATAGAAAATAGAGCTAGTAAAAATGTTTCTCTATCATATTTCTTTTTTTTAACCCAAAATTAGTAGGAATTGCCTCATCAAGTGCTCAAAACATTCAAAAATTATTTTTTTGTCCAGTGTAATTAAATATCATTCACATGCACATCATCACTTGCTGATTGCGGTCTGCCAGCTCCACGCTTTTGATCAACGTCTTCCCTTCCTCTACGAAATGGATTCGCCCACCTAGCCACGGTACGATATGGTAAAGTCTATCACATGCTTCCAGTAATTCTGTATGACATTGTCGAGTATTGTTACCTCTTGCAACCTAAATTTTAATGCAGCTCTTCGTTCCTATTTACTAAACATATTTAGAGCACTAAAGATAACATCCTACAATTAAACTTACTGAAAATTTCTTATTAAATAAAATGTTTTCAAACTCACAGCTAACAACATTAGATGCTCTCATTTTCCACTGTTATCAGCTTACATGATTTGCCGTTGATAAAGTCAAATGTTGCCACTAATTTTTGAATGACCCATCTATATAAAATATTAGATACTTTCACTATATTGCCATTCTCAAAAAAAAAAAAAAAAAAAAAAAAAAAAAAAAAACACCTACATGGAATCAGCTAAAAGTCGTCGAATTTACCTTAATTAAAGTCACATAAAGTCAAATTTTGTTGTGCTGCACCTCTCGTAATATAGGTTGGTCGTTGGGGGAAAGAAAACAAATTACAAGCGATTTCAGGCGATAAGTTGTACCTCGAGATGGTGGACTAGTTATCTGGCCTCCAAATTCTCAATTTCAAAGGTTTAATGGGTAAAGCCCGTTTGCACAGCGACCGTGGATATTTAAGATCTCACGGAAGGTCTTGGAACAAGCTGCGTGAGACGAATTATCGGCCTAAGGTAGGAACTGTTGTCTTATCTAACCATGTAAAGGGAGAAACAGTCTGGGATGGGGGATTTTGTTGAATTTAAGTACCAAGATTGGTATATATCCGAGTCTTCTCTTTGGCTCTTCAGCCCTTGATGAACTTTGGCCTCCCACACAATCTTCCTCCACAAATCTCTATCTTCCGCTTTACTTTTCCACCCTCTAATTCCAACGTCTTCTGTCACATCATCTAATCACCTTTGTTTTGGTCTTCCTTTCTTTCTTCTGGCATACTATTCTTTTAGAAATATCTTATTAGTCTATTAGTTCTTCTATTCCATACTTATACCTTATTATCCAGTAATTTTATCTTTTAAAGGTCCAAAGATTCGTTTTAGTATCTTCCTTTCAAATCACCGTAGTATTTCACTTACATTGTCCAGAGTTCAAGTTTCTGCAGTATATGTTACTACCGAGAGATCCAAAAACATCCGAACCGTCTCCGCCATGCCATGCCAGTCAGCGCTTGTTGACGTCTGTCGTTATTACAAAAGGCGCGGATGAAAACATGCAGCATCTTAAAAATAACTTTCAAAGACTTTACTTGACCATGTTATTAAAGGAGATGCTGAAACTGGTCACCATTGTTGTCCATACATTTTTGGCACCACTTTAGAAAATTATCCATCACTTGACGTAATTCACGTTCAGAAATACTGGTATTTCTCCGGTAGAAATGTGTAGTGTTTAACGCCCGCTTTTACTACATACGGCATCGCAGGCGGTGACACTGATGATACATGAAATGAAGATGGAGCACCGGTGGAATGAGATGGCAGGGAAACCGGAGGTCCCGGAGAAAACCCACCCCAGCGCCGTGTTGTCCATCACTAATCTCACTTTGCGGTCGCCTGGGGCCGCCTTGGTGAGAGCCAAGCGGTCTAACCACTGAGCAACGGCGCGGCCTATTTCTCCATTAGCAGAGAGTTATAGGCGCAAATGTTTTCCAGTGAACAGTTGACGCCCGTACATACCTGAATACAATTTTGCTTCCCCCCCTTTTTAAATATATTAACAGATAAGAGCGTGAGACTCTGCAACAGCTCACACAGCCTCTTTCGAAGAGAACAATTGAAAATATGTTTCAGGGGATAATTATTAATAGATATTTGTGCCCCCTCAGTCCCCCGACCTAACCACCTGCGATTTCCATCTCTAGGGTAACTTAAAGTATAAAGTGTACAAGACAAACCCACACACCTGGAAGAATTAAAATATGCGCCAGAAAATTGCCAGCATTCCTCAATGTGAACTATGACGAGTGATGGATAGTTTCCTCAAGAGATTCCAAAAATGTATGGACAACGGGGTACACAGTTTCAGCGTCTCCTTTGATAACACGGGTAAGTAAAACCTTTAAAATATGTAGTTATAAAAATGTTGCATAGTTTCATCTACGCCTTTCTATGATAGCGACACAAGGCAACGAGCGCTGAGGTCGCGGATAGGCAAAACACCGCGTAGCCGGTTCGGAGTATTTGGGTCTCTTGGTATTATATAACCAAGTACTTATTCGTTTTTAAGTTATGCTGTTTACACACAGACCTTTTCCTAAAACAGCTTTTTATTCAGTAAATACCAAAACTTTATCGACTATTTGGTGTAACGCAGTATCTTCTCGATCTACTATCTATGTGGTAGAGAATTAATAATGAATACAAATGACTTGTACATCTCAACGTTTTGTTTTTTCTATGCATTTTATAATGGATCAGTTTGTAAGTCCTGGATTATTCTAGCTCCTTTCCTCGCCCATTTTCTTACCAACTTTGGGGCATTATCAGCAATAATTGCTAAAACGAATTAAGGCGACTGGTAAAGCTGAAACATCGATGTTAAGCGAAAACAATGGCCACACACACATGACCACCCTATCTAATGAACAGCTATACCATTTAATGGAGCGAACTATGCACAAGCAGTAACGTGTCGCCCTTTTTCTCTCCCTCTCGACCTCCCAATTCACGGTTCTGCAACACAGCTAATTAAAAATGTATTGCTCTTCATTACTCCCAAAAGGGCGCCCTAAAAGGCATACTGATATGGTATTAGAGGCCGGTCAGGTGAAAATCATTTGGAGCACGATCCCTGAAAACAAAAGGTGATCGAAGGGCTAAAAGGTCTGTACAGTTTATTTTGTTAATCATTCTAGTTTAGATTACTATTTATATACAATTATTTTTTCCTTTCTAAATACACACCCTGTTATTAATACCAAAGCGCATCCATAAAGCATTTAGAGGTCATTTTAATCTTCCAAAAATTCGTTTAGCTATCTACAATTATTTCTGAGAAAACTCTTATTCACAGAAAACGCTATTGAAGGCATAAATACTAAAAACAAACACGACATATACAATGCGATCCATATAAACCTGAACCATTTCAATACGTCATAACTTTTCAGCCAATAATAGGACACACGTGCTACTTTGAGATAATATAATACACAATTTGAAGATTGCATTACATTAGTTACATTTCAGAGAAAAAGTTGGAAGTGTCCTCCAACAACATCTATGGATCCTTGGTCCCATTTTCTTTGATACAACTGTAGACATTGAAGTTTATATGGGTATCTTCAGTACATTTGTGAAGCAGCTGGATGATATCGAATTCAGAGGTTATTTCGAGCAAGATAGAGCAACGTGTCATACATCTAATGACACCATGGAACTTGTAACCAGTTTCTTTGTTAATCGAATAGTCTCAAAAGGTCCGTGGTCCCCAGATCCCCTGACCTAACCTCACTGGACCTTTTTCTTGTAGGGCTATCTATAAAATAAAATGCACAAGAATAGGCCACGGACAACTGATGTTCTCAAGGAATCCATTCGAACCGAAATAAGTAACATTGGCGAGGATACTCTCCGTAAAACTTCAGAGAATATGGTGAGACGAGTGCAAATATGTATAGATGCTGGTAGAGCACACTTACATTTTCTCTGAGATGTAAATAGTGTAATGTAATCTCCCAATTGTGTATTATATTCTCCCAAAGTTGCATGTGTGTCCTATTATTATTTCAAAAGTTATGGCCTATTGAAATGGTTCAGGTTTATATGGATCGCACTGTACTTGAGGGGCCCATTGGGAAAGACGCCCACAACATTTTTTCTCTAGGTTTAATGAGTCATTTTCATTGGCCAGCTCGGTTTCTGACAACCAATCAGGAAGCGTTTCTCAAAGTTTCTTTTCTCTGAACGATATCCTAGGTAGCAAAGTTCAGAAAGATTATACGTTTACTAAAATCTGCGTGAGAATAGGGGAATAAATTATATTAGAACGTAAATGTCTAGAATCAGTTCAAAGTTTTAATTATTTAGTATATGCGCACATTTTCTTAAGCGCTGCTTTTATGGTACAGTGTGGGCAGGGGCGGGGGAGAAATCAGAGCTAATGCGCTTTTGTTTCTGCAGTATGGAACACGATTCAGCAAAATAATCTGTAACATAAGCAAAGATATGAGGACAAACAATAAACTAAACTGGATCCGATAAGCTTATGTGTATATACTTACTATTTATGAAATATAAATAGCAGAGAACAAATATTATGACAGCTATAAAAACACTCATTCCCTTTGTAATTCTTCCACCAGCAGCAAAAGCTGAGCTCCTATATAATCCAACCAAGAGTTGTTTGGCCTCAAAATTATTCTAAATTAAATCTATTTCATCGCCAGAGTGCATAAGGCATAGCATCCTGTCTTCCTTCAGAGGAGTAATCTATAAATCCTAAAAATTCCATCCTAAACCCATCCTAATAAAAGAAAATCCTTGCTGCGATAAAACCCAAAATCTGGGTGGGCACGCAGCAAAAATCTTCGAGCTGAACATAGCCTGTCAGTACCTTGTGTTTGTGTGTTTATGTGTGATTCTTCGATTTACGAGTCCGGTGTGTCACTTTCATAGCTGCTACCTTCTGATGTTTTATAATAATTGCATCAATTGCATTTTCTATTACACCACAATTTCTCCAATATTGCAATATTGCATTTCCCAATTGCTTCTATAGCAATTTTACACACATTTGTGGCTGACATTACCAATTTCTGAAGACATTCTTTTATTTTTCCAACGCCAGTTCAATTGCATTCAGATCACAGTTACACGGAGGTAGACCAACAATAGTGCGTCCCCTTTCGAGAGCCATAACATCCACAACATACGTTTGTTGTAAACTGGTTAGCTAGTAATTAACTTCAACATTGCTCAAAATGAAACGGCGCCCGTGTGAAAGCTTAGCCTATTACCCACTAGATGTCAGAGTATATACCGCATTTCAGGTTTCAAAGTTGGTATCCATTTATTTGCGTGAAACCTACCGAATGAGGACTTCTGAGCCGAACGCTCAGGAAATCGTGCGCATATAGTACCTGACACATGTTTTTGTTTCCAGGGATTTTCCGGGGTAGCCACGCGAATGCTGGATAGGTTAATTACGTCCCCCGACTTTTCTACCCCTCCATTTCATCTCCATTATTTCATATCATCTCTCATCTGGTGGTCTCTTTCAGAATAAAAGTGTCGGTGGGAGTCTCGGCGGTGCATGGCAGGTTGATATACTCCTGGTAGGACGGTCTGAAGTCTCTGGGCCGACCTAGTGGGCTGGATGGTTTCCAATTGGTCAATAGTAGGGACCCTAGCCTGCACACTGTTGTGACTGCATGGATCGGCCGCCCTCTACCTCCTCTGACCTCATCCTTCCCCCCGATGAAGCCCCACTTGCAGTATATTCAGAATACAAGGGGCGTCCAGAAAGTAAGTTCTGTTTCAATTTATCTCCGCTGCAGGGCTACGATCGCAGTTCCGCACATGCACGGTAGATGCTCTGTATCAAGGAGAAGAAACGTGCACCATAGTGATATCGCTATCAGCCACGTACGCTTTGTTGTGCTTGTTTACCATGTCGATGTTGATTGAAAATCCCGCCGCTTGTGAAAGCAGATCTGTGATTCGTTTTCTGAATGCTAGGAAAGTGAGCCCAACTCAAATTTATTGGCAAATTTGCGATGTCAAAAGGTGTTGTGTTTCTTCACGACAACGCTCGACCACACACTGCAAATGTGACGAAAAACATCCTTCAGGGATTTGGCTGGGACGTGTTTGACCACCAGTACAGCTCTGACCTCGCTACTTTCATCTGTTTTTGCATCTCAAATCTTTCCTTGGCGGTCAACACTTCAACAATGACGAAGAGCTGAAAGAAAATGTTTCCAACTGGTTGAAGACACAGGCGGCAAACTTCTATGAGGAAGGTATACAAAAACTTGTGCCTCGCTATGACAAATGACTGCAAAATTTCGGCAGTTATGTGGAAAATTAGTTTAAGAGTTGTAGAATTTTGTGCAATAAATAATTTTTCTGTATCTGTACACAATTTAATTTTATTACCAAACGGAAATTACTTGCTGGACGTACCTCGTAGATCAAGACTGGTCGCAATACCGAATCTCTTACCTATATTTTATCCGAGTATATTAAAACAAATTTAAAAACAACTCGAATAGACACTAAGATGAAGTTCTATTAAGTAATGGCTCCGATATATGGAGCGAGTCCTGGACATTAAAGTAAAGAGATTATAGTCGTATTCATGCGTCAGAAATAAGAGTCCTCAGATCACTGTTAGGAAACACAAAACTGGATAAATAAATAAAAAAAGAGATAAATAAGGAAATTAGAGAAATATTATATATATGCAATAAATTAAAAAATAGACGAATAAAGGTATAAATGCAAGGAACATTCCAATGGAAATAGAAAAACTAATAATGGCATATAAACCAAGACAACAACATGGCCTTCGAAGGAAAGGAAGACAACGAATAAGTAGAATCCTCTCATTTTAAAAAATAAGTAACTTCCTAGTTTGGGACACTGATAAACCAAAATATTAATACACACCAGCAAACGACGTCAACATTAACAATGGGTTGAAAGCTGTATGCATTCGTCTTTGCTAACGAGACAGACAGATATTTTTGAGTCTAAAAAGGAAGACCTTGAATAAGCTACGCTCCAAGTTAGGCTTGTTTACTGGGTACTTCCGGTCACTTGCACAAAGCACACAGCGTTCCATTCCGACGTGAAAGCAAAGAATAAAACTTCTTTTCAACCTTCCAATCGTGAAGCACCGTGAAGCGTAAAGAAATGGAACTAAGACACACCCACAAAAACAGCTGACTTCGCACCTGGCCACGAAACTCCCAGCCTTGCCAACTGTTCCACCAAACGTTGTACAATTAATTCTCACTTTGAAACGATTCTTTTTACTTGTAAAACAAGATATGTTCCATCCAAAACTGAATTTTACTGATTTTGAGTCTGAGTAACAAAACAGAATTTTCGAAAAACTTCCTTTTACACACTCAGAATTACGGATATAAACCAGTGAGGTAGAAGTATATCTAGGTACCCTCGAAACGTGATTTGAGAGGCAATGAAGAAGGCAATGTTGTAGCCAAGAAAACTATAAGTGCATCAATGTATTAAATTATCAGTCCAGTCCTTAATCCTCACCGTAAAAGACTGGATCAATGTTGGGCTGAAGGTCATCCAAGTAAACTCCACACAACCAATCTCTCCTATAGTTAGATGACACCAGGTCAAATTAACAGAATGGAAATTGGATACAATGTTAACTAATCTACTCAGAAACACCAAGTATATTGCAGATTACACAAAGATCTATTGTTGCTAACATATCCTAACAGTTCCAGGAATATCCATCTATGTAGTGTGGTGGTACCATGTCAGCCTCAAGTTCAAGAGGTCCCAAGTTGGAATCTCGATCAGGGTGACTCTGGATCCGACTTTCTCCGGGGTTTTCTCTTATCCTGAAAGATAAATGTCAAGTAACCCTAAGCTCAATGGGCCATGGGCATAATTTGAGCATCATTTCATCGTCCGATATAACAGAGTTGGAGATTTACCCTTATCCTAAAAGATGAATTCGGATAACTCTAATTTCTATGGACCTTAGACTCATTTGAACTCATTTCATTCATCGTCCAATATGACAATGTTCAAGTGTAGTGTTTAACACCCGCTTTTGCTACATACGGCACCGCAGACGATGACACTGATGATGCATGAGATGAAGATGGAGCACCGGTGGAATAAGATGGCGGGGGAAACCGGAGATCCCGGAGAAAACCCGCTCCAACCAAGGTTTTCCTTATTCTAAAATATGAAGGTCGGGTACCTCTAATAATTCTAATTTCTATGGACCCTGGACTCATTTGAACATGGTTTCATTCATCGTCCGATATGACTTAACTTTGGAGGTTTTCCCTTATCCTGAAAAATGAATATCGAATAACTCTAAGCTCTATGGACCATAAAATTTGTTCATAAAATAAAAATCAAGTCTCATGTATGAGAAATTTCTGTGTATGAAAGATTTTCGTTCCATTGGCTAAAATTTGGAAAATATACGGTATTAAATGTTGACATCGTTCCTGGAATACGGTTGGTTACGACCAAAGGTTAAATTTTTGTGTCAAGTTTGAACTTTCCCATAAAAAAAAACCTTGTACAGCAGTTTTAATTTTGTGATTTTCGGGATACGGTTTTTCCGGGGTTTTCCCTTATCCTGAAACATTAATGGTAACTCTAAGCTCTATTGGGCCCTGGTCTCTTTTAAGCACCATTTCACTCATTTCATGCATTACTAAAGCTTGGAGGAGTGAATTTAAAAATATAAAATAAAATAAATTTCCAAAAACACTGAAACATGACTCCCGTAGTCAAAAGGTAGGTAACAGAGTAGCTTCTGATGATCGAGGCTGCGGGTTCAATCACTGATGGGAGTTTTCTGTTGTCAATATCTTTAGTATGGCTTCCTTTGGAAGTGACGTGAAGCCGGTGGTCCTGTGTCGTAGATTTGCGGAACGTAAAAGAATCCCATGCCTGATAGAGGCCTTTGAGCAAAATTAATAGGTCTTACACTTCCAATATATAATGGTACGCTGAGAATCACATCATCTACAAATAAAGAGAGTCCATAAATAAAACAGTTTAAATCCGAAAGATTATTCAAAAACTGAATGGAAAGGAAATCATCAAAAGTATATCGTAGTATATCCCAGCATTCGATTACAAAGTCATGAAAAACTCAATAACAGAGTGGAAGGTCAACCGGAATCGAAGCCGGGCTCTGCCAAATGCGTATCTCACACGTTATCAAGAAGCCCCCTTCTTTACATTGTTGTTTTCTCAATTGTTATAGCTGAACATGCTTGTTTTAAGTTGTGTTATTAAGCAGTGTGGCCTAAAATAATAATCTTAAGCCTGCCAAAGGGAAAGAACAGTGCAGCTATGACGCTGTTGTTGCACGCTCTCTGCGAGACGTAAGTTGTCTGTTCGACTCCCGGAAGATGAACCACGCCAGCTGTGCTCACGCCAAGCAGAATAAAATATGTATTGTGCCACGAGTGTAAGTTCACCCTGTGGCGCACTTAATGCAATTAGAGACGCTGCAACACCTGTCCTTTCACGGAGGACGAAAAACTCTGCTCCCAAATGCTGCAACGTTAATATGCCCCGGGACTTCGCTTTTTTGAAATTTAACCCTCTGTTTCCAACTTTGGCACAAAGCTGTAGTTACGTTCGAGCTACAAACTGGATAATCGTGAGCTTAGACAGCTAAAGTAGGGAGCTAACTTACTGGAGAAAAAAAAAAAGTTTAATCCTAGGAGTGTCTATGTAACAGCAGTCAGCTGTTTGTTAAGTCAGCAAAAGCTCAAAGATTCCTTTGACTGCCTCAGCGGACCAGAGCCGGGGACAGTCTGGCATTTCAACCCAAGGTCTCCCGTTCGATTTCAGGATGACAGGAGATTTTTCTTCAATCTATGTATACTCTATCCTAAAAAAAAAATCCGGAAATATGAATTTATGAGTGATGTTAGTGTATTTATTCGTAAAATTCTAATGCCTTACATTCAGTTGAGCTCTAACCGTTCTTCAAAACTTTCCTATCAACTCCATCCTAGTCGAGATAAACTTTTACAAAAATTATTTTATTCCCTAGTACGAGGGCTGTTCAATAAAGAATGATCACAATTTTTTTGACAACGTACCTTTACTCATCCTCAAAATTTTGATGGCCCTTCTCAAAATGGTCTCCCATGAATGCGATGCACTTGTCCCAACGTTTCTGCCAGTCTTCAAAGACATGCTAGAAACTATTTTTTTAGAGATCCTTCAAAATCGCCTCCGCAGCCTTCACCACTGCTTCTGATAGATAATGCTTCCCGCGAAGGGGTTTCTTCAAGTTAGGGAATAGAAAAAAGTCACATGGGGCTAAATCCGGACTGTAGGGAGGGTGAGGGATGTACTTCACGTCGATTTTTGCAAGATATTCAGCAACAACATTGGCAATATGCGGCCGCGCATTATCGTGGTGCAGCATCCAGCCTGCTTCACGGAAATGTGGTCTTTTGCGCCTGATATGGACTTGCAATGTTTTCAGGACATCCCTGTAGTATTGTCCAGTTAAGTAGTTACGTTTCTTTGAGACAATTTTCTATAGTCACGCCATCTCCTGACCTGGCATTTAATTTACTGAAAACAGTCTTTTGTTCAATAATGCGAATATTGATAGTGTTTTGTCTTTGTTGATATTTGTGTTATATCCAGTATTTCATATGTGGTATAACATTTTATAAATATCCTGATGATGGGAGAGATGCACACTCCCGAAACGTTGATATCTAATTATCTTTTCACCTGGCTGGCTGCCGAGAAGAAAGTGAGTGTATTCGTCGCCACGAAAGCTTCAGGTCTTAATTTTTAATATTTTTATATTTCATAACTCAAGTCCAAGTTTTTGTTAGGTAAATGATAAAATTAGGTATAGGACTAGCGAGGTTTGTTAACAGGCTCTGGAAATTTAAGCCCTCGGCGCCAACGCCTTGGGAGCTTCTTTCCCTAATAAACAACTTACCTCGCAAGTCCCATAAATAACTATTAATAGGATTTTTGTTTCCAGTAAAGGACTTTTTTACACACTTACTAATATAACGCATTTTATTGTTTCGAAATATTTTCCAAGGATATCGTAGATAACTGGTTTTATACGCCTCTTCAGGAAGATATTACGATACCAGCCAAGTCCATTCAGTGACAAAACACTGTGTAATGCAATAAATTACTCTCCGAGAGTACGAGGTAAGGTGAAAGGTGCGGCCTTCGAGGGCAGAGAGACGATGCTTTGAGGAAAATTAATAAAGATAACGTACTATCTTAATACACGCGGCATCGAGCACGTTCAGGCGGCGTATTATATATACATTAGGCTGGAAAGGCGGCTCTAAACTCATAAAGATAACTTGATTCTCTCTTTTTTTATGAAACTGGTAGTTCATGTCTCCCTCGTGTTTCTTGTTCACAGCCGCCATGTATACGCTTGTTTTACACGTGGGAAAAGAAACTTACTCACCTGATAATTTATCAACTTTTACTTTACAAGAACTAGTAATTTCACAGAAAGAATTAATGTGTGTAAATTAATGCTGTAGATCGATCAAAATTGTTAATCGAATAGCCATAATACTTTAATCGATTAATCTATCGATTAATCGATATATTATCTGTTCTAAAATTATGTCCAAGGATTATATAAAGTAGTTAAATACTCTGTACATTTCATTATTTATAAAACTTTTAAATATTTAGATTCAAAATTTGTGTTTGCATCAAGTGCACATGCTTTATATATGTACTGAATTAGATCTACAATATTTGTGTAAGTAATTATTTAGTAACGTGTTATGTCAATATCTTCTAAGATTTGTGAGACAGACATGCAGTTGCTTTATAACGTGTTTCCTTATTTTAACTTTTTTTAGGACAAAACTTTCACTCACTGTCACGAATTCAGAAACGTTACTGGCTCACAACTAACAGCAAAGTTACACCACCAAGAGCCCTGAGAAGAGGGATCAGCTATTGTTTCCATAGCTGCGTAAGCGAAGTGTTCGGTTCAAGGTTGTACAGTCCAGTTTATGCTAGCAAGCGATAAATAATCAGTTGTAAAGTTTGTTTAGTTAACTGGTGTGCACGTCGACCGCTGCCTTTGAGAAACCCTCATAATCGTTTTACAACCCCGACCCTCCTTCTCCCAGATCTCTCTGCAAGGTTGCCACCTTTCTCGATACGTCATGGGTATCGTACGAGGTTTCGTCTAAATAAATTATCTTATGTCCATTACTGCGAAACCTCCTTAGCTTTGACTAATATATATCGCCAAGCTACAATTCTACTGGATTCCATAATAACCCTTATCTTATTCAAAGTGCGGTATTTGAAACCCAGCTCCTTTAGGAGGCCGCGCAAAGTGCAGTGCCCATAAGGAAAATCACAAATTTCTTGCAAATTCTTGGTGGACGCTCTCCCTTTCGCATAGAATCTATAAATTTATCGACGAATTAAATCGCTTGTGAAATTATCTACTTTAGAGAAACGTTTCCTTTTGTTTTCACACTAGATCGGCGTCTATGGTATTCCTTTCCTCACAATATTTCTTACTGTATTTCTGTGAGTACCCAGAATTTATCATCAGGTTCATTGCATGACCCCTTACCAAGATTATTTGTCAGCACATATTTATGTGTGTTCAAAACAAGCGCTTGAATTTGCTTAGAAACAGTTTCCGTTATAACTTTGTTTTTTTAGGCTTCTCCAGTAACATAACTCGGCCCAGTTATTCACACTATTGTCATCACTTTCATTAGTTTCACTTCACTGAAAGTTATCTACACCTTCATTTGCATTTATCACTGCATTTCCCTCTCAAGGTCTCCACATCGTGACACACAACGAATTTCTGCACGTAATGAAACAGATCAACTGGAAGTTGGAACTTGGCAACTGAGACTCCACGTGGAGTAGACATGCGACTGTCACTTCGAGAAAATCAGGGTTGCTATTGGTCCTCAATGACTGTTCAATTTCTGAAGTGTGGAGATAGATTTATGACGGTCATCAGAGGGCGGGAGAGTAGTTTCCTTTGAGCGGCAACTGCACTCCAGTTCACTAGACAAACTTTATACGATATGTTGTCACCTCACTGTCAGCATCTGTATGTAGTTATGTACCTCTTAGAATATTTCACAACATAAGTGTTATTTAGACTCTTTCGGGGTTCAGAGTGATTTATGTAGCTATTAGGAGTTATAATATCTCAAAGTTCAAAGAACATTACGTGTCTAGTGAAAGCTTGATGCACTGGAAAGGCTGTTTAAATTGGAAGCAATACATAAAAAGAGAGGGCCAAATTTGGATAAAAGAGTTCTGATTAATATGGGTTCGTAGAATTAAAAATCCAATCTGCAGAAATTCAAAATATTCTTTATTTGCGTAGAAATACACTGTTCAATCCTCACGTAGCAGCACTACGTCACATACACAATCACATTCTACCAAGGTCGATGACCACAACAACATTCTGATTACATCAGCGCTCGTTACGTCTGTTTGCGACTGACTCGTGGGAATTCGTCGCTTCCTTAAATACCTCATTGATAATTCGAGATATTTCTGGAACAAACATGAAATCAAATGTTCTATAAAACAATCAAGACGTCACTAGAATGTTCCATACGGGAAACGTTATCTGTGCCGGCAAGTCCTTTACCTCGCGCTATCTTTATTTGTTCCGGCATATTCTTTATCTCCAGGCTCTTTCTGTACACAAGCCGCGCTTATCTCTCTGCACCGAAACTTATGTACACGTCGCCGCGACAATATTTACTGTAATCAACTAGATTAATCGATTAATTTTTTAATCTTTAATCTAAAATAAAGAATTAATCATTTAGGTTAATCGATTAAATCACGTAGCACTAGTGTAAATATAAATATTGTCAAAATAAGTCAGATATGTGTGGCTGCAGAATATCGTAACTTCGTTCAGTTTTTAAACTATCACATAACTGTCATTTTGCAATTATTGTTATTATTCCTTTGCGAATGAGTCTATGGAAGTCTACACAAAGTATTAGAGACGTTTCTTAACTCTTCTATCAATCCAAAGTTCTCTCATTCTTTGACTGTCAACTTTCTTTCTCTCGTCTGTCCACGTTGTTCGGTTTGTCCTCTTGGTCCACTTGCCACTTATGTACCTTCATTCTAAAGACGTCTCTCTCTAGGATATCGTCTTGAGTGATTCCTGCCAATTTTAAATCATTTTTTACTTCACCAATCCATCTCATTGTGCTTTACTTCTATTTTCTAAAATTCCTTAATTTGTTTCGTGAGCTTATTTGAGGTTAATCGTTTAATATGCCCATAAAATGTTCACCTTCTTTTCTAAAATGACTGTGGATGTCTGTATATATTATTTCATTTTTACTTGTAAGTCTGTATTCTTCACCTACGACTTCTGGAGCTAACATTTTTCTAATAATTTTACGTTCTGCCTTTTCTATATTTTCGATATCTGATTTTCTGTTCAAAATTAATGTTTCTGCAACATAGAGGCACTCCCATAAGCCTTTTGTTTTCCTGGGCAGCTTGTTATTTCTTCTTGACCTTCACTTCTTTTACACTAATCCTCTTTTATCTTAACCTATATAAGAATTTTCCTATTTATCTATTTTTCTTTTCACTCATCCCCATTAATATGCGTGACGCCACTACCTCTTTGCTCACACTGTCCCATTTCTTATCCCATATTTTTCTCCTGTAATAATTTAACTGTTTACATCCTATCAGGTAATGAACAGTGCTCTCTTCATCTCCACAGAATTCACATATCCCTACCTCATTACTTCTCCACTCTTTTAGATATATTATTCCTACTGTCATCCATGCTAAGCCTTCTCTTCCAAGTTTTGTCACATTGATGTACATATTTTTCCCTACCCCATCCTGTCTTTAACTGTTTATAAAATTTTAGAGGTTACTTTTCTAATAGTAGTAATAGTAGTACCAGTAGTAGTAATATCATCAGCTTACAAAGATCTGCTTGTCTGCCATGTGAAGGGACTCCTGTTCGATTTCCAGTGCCATTATGCGGATTTCTCTCCCCTAATGTCGGAGCAGGAATGCATTGTCCTTAGGAACAATCAAGGAACCACTTTACCTAAATAGCTGCGGCTGAGTTCCTGGAATCTACATGTAACCCTCAGCCACCATATGAGTGCCTTCGATGGGAAGAGAAACTAAACAGTTGCGAAACAAGTGGAAGTGCAGTCAGGTGAAGAAAACATCTGCAGTTCCGAGTTTACGCTGAACCTACAAATATATTTTCACTGTGCAATTGTAGATTCCTAGTATCGTCTTACCCCTCACTCCCTACTGATCAATAGAAGCTCTCTTCATCCTTCAAGTAGACTCTCATTCGTGCTCGACTGGTAGTAAACAGCTACTGACTGCATAGTACCTTACTGAGCATATGCTGTCCCTATTACTGCACAGATATCCTAGGTGTGAGCGCACGGAGGGAGCCGGAGTTTGCTGTCGTAACGTTATATGTAATTGGCTGAGGCTGGCATTTATTACATGCCTATACTGCTTGCTCCGATAATTGGTTCTGCGCATCTCATCGTCACGCACCAAAAACCAATTTCTATTTATATTTTCATCTTTATTTTCTCTGTGTGATTTCGTAATTTTCCCATACGTGGACTAATGTTTTTAAATTAAATACTACACGTCTCAGTAGCAAAATGCTATGTTGAATGCCAGAAATAAAATCTGTCTGAGGAATGTAGACGGCCAACAATGGAAGCTTGCGTAAACACAGATACAGTATTACGTCACAAATCCCTGTACCGTTCGGTAATATAGCACTTGAGAATTTTACAGTGGACGGGGTCGAATCAAGTCAAAATGCGAACACCCCCGCTAGAAGTCATACAGTCAAAAAGTAAAAAAATCCTATTCAATATATTACAGTTATGTAAAGAGAAACGTGAAGGTCTAATCATTACGTCAAATAATGCTACATCAACGGCAGTGAAGAACTGTACATAATATACTGAAAGAGGCTCAATATTCAAAGTGTAAGGAAAAACACTTTCAACACCTGGTGAACACCGCCAAGATTCAAAAGGTTTGAACTCGGTAAGTTTGAAAAATGTGTTGTGTAGAGAACTTTTCTCGAGTTTGACGAACGAGAAGAGAAATTCCTACAGTTCGTAAACTCTGGATATTTAAGAAAAGTTCCCTTTTGAGGGTAGAAGGACACATTCTAGAGAATATTTAAACTGATGTGATATACATTTCACAATATACGTCGTGTTACGTACGATGTTCTGATGTTTTGATGATCAGACTGTACTGTACTATATTTCCGTCTTCTCTGATCTCTCTAAACCGAGCAGCGACCTCCCGTAACAACTGTACTCATTCGTCAGACAGGTAATACAATATACGTCGTGTTACGTACGATGTTCTGATGTTTTGATTATACTATATTCCCGTCTTCTCTGATCTCTCTAAACCGAGCAGTGACCTCCCATAACAACTGTACCCATTCGTCAAACAGGTAATACAATATACGTCGTGTTACGTACGATGTTTTGATGTTTTGATGGTCAGACTGTACTGTACTATATTCCCGTCTTCTCTGATCTCTCCAAACCGTGCAGCGACCTCCCATAACAACTGTACCCATTCGTCAAACAGGTAATACAATATACGTCGTGTTACGTACGATGTTTTGATGTTTTGATGGTAGGCTGTGCTGTACTATATTCTCGTCTTCTCTGATCTCTCTAAACCGAGTAGCGACCTCCCGTAACTGCACTCATTCGTCAAAGAAGTAATCATATATGTTAGTTTTCATTATCGAAACCAGCCCTACGCCAATATATATATATATATTTTTTTTTTTTTTTTTTTTTTTTTTTTTTTTTTTTTTTTTTTCAAATGGCGAGGGACACGAGTCCATGTAAACTATTTTATGTTTCCTATAAGCATTGTCATTCTTCTCTTCTAACTTGCAATGTGGTGTCTTGCGGGTAACGAGACTCTACGGCGACTGTGGTACACAACAGGTACCTTGAACGAAAGACAGCAACAAAAATAAAAATTCTTTGTGGTTAGCGAACTAGTTTCCAAAACCAGAGGCCGAGTTTGATTCGAGCAGGAAAATATTTTCTTTAATTAGTATGATCGTTTATCCTCTAAGTCTGGAAGCCCAAATACATGCACAATACATTATACAATCACAATTAATACATTTCATTGTTAAGTTCAAATGCTAGCGAGGAGGGCCCGAATTTTCATAGCTTAAAAATGTTAGAAAAGAAACTATAAAATGCCTGTACTTGGAGAGAAAGTCCCAATAAACTTTTATTTCCTTCTTATTTTCAGACATTTCCAAATCGTATGTAACAGGTAGGCGCATAATTTATTGCGCTCTCTCAATCAGATCGGGGTAGTAATTAATGCACAAACTGCACATGAGAAATTAAACGAACTTTTTCTCAAAATTGGCGATATCCACCCACGATCTCTGCAAGTGAAGCTTAAGTATATATAATTACCTCAATTAGCAACGCAAGTCTTCTCTAGAAGCAACTTTCACTCCCACTATTTCTTGATCTGTGTGATTAGCATTGCGTGAAAAACATGAAGAATGAGTGGTCATAAAACATGGCTTTTATGCTTTTAATGTTTTTATTGCTAGAAAGTTCACGAACACGACATTGATTCGGTTCTCTTTTGTCTACCACCTGTTAAAAACAGAGAAACCAAGGTTGCCAATCCCAATTCAGCTGCAGACACGGATTTACACACTTAAGGGTGACTATTTATAGGCTTTTAATGTTTATTTTATCATCTTTAAGTAACACTTTTTCAAGAAAATAGTTTTTTTGGTAAATTTTTCTTTTAGGGGGGGACGTGCTTAGTTTTGAGTGCAAATTTTCCAGAGCCTTTTAAGGTTTTTCGTAATATTTTTAAAGGAAACCTTAATTTTTTGTTGGTTTCACCCTGTTTCATTAGACATTTATTTCATCAAATACTCAAGTTTCAAAATAAACCTAATATTTGATTATACACAGCATTTGTTAAATTTACACAAATTTCAATGAAGTAATTTTTTTTCAAACGTTTAAATATCTCATAAAATATAATTATGTTTCAGAACAAAACTTCTCATATTTAAGCTTAAAACTGAACTCCGTTTAAAAATGGGGTTCCTATCAACAAAAAGAAAGAGAGAGGAGAATGAAATGAAATGTGTAGTGTTTAACGCCCGCTTTTACTACATACGGCACCGCAGGCGATGACACTGATGATACATGAGATGAAGATGGAGCACCGGTGGAATCTGATGGCGGGGGAAACCGGAGATCCCGGAGAAAACCCGCCCCAGCGCCGTGTTATCCACCACAAATCTCACTTTGCGGTCACCTGGGATCGAACCCGGGCCGCCTTGGTGAGAGCCAAGCAGTCTAACCACTGAGCCACGGCGCGGCCTAAGAGAGAGGGAGATACAGATAGCTGGCCATGAAGTGAGTATGAAAAACACACTAAAATGCCCGCCTCTGTAGCGTAGGTGGTAGCGTGTCTGCCTCAGGTTCAAGAGGTCCCAAGTTCGAATCTCGGTCAGGGTAAGTTACCTGGATGTCCTACTGTGTGGCATAGTGGGCTAAGCGTTGTGCTTTGGAATTTGCTCGGGTTCGATCTCATCCTTGGCGGTAGCGGATTTTAAGTCCCGGGTATAGGACCGGTGCCCACAGTGTATCGTGAGAAATTGAGGAGCTACGATAGGTAGCAAATCCTGGTCTAGAAAGCCAACTTTTCAGTACGGTGATGCGTGATGCTTATCACATCTCTCCATATCGGTTGGATGATTGCCGACCTCTGCCTTGCGTATGTGGGCGTTAGGCCAGCAGTCGGGTTGGCAGGTTCTAGCCCACCATGGGTTACGTTACGTTATCCGGATAGAATTTTTGCCAGGGTTTTCCTTTATGCTGAAACATCAATATCCACTAACTCCTTGGCTCGTTTCAGCATCATTTCATTCATCGTCCGATACGACTGAACATTGGGGGACGTAAATAAAAAAAAAATTAATAATAATAATAACAAATCATCGTTTTACTTCCTTAAATGAAACATTAACCATAAATTATTTTGGAAACCTGTTGCTTTTAAAACAAAGAGGTGGAAATTTTCTATTTAAAACTCCCTGTCTACCCATTCATTTGTATGTCTGTCATTTGCGTAACAGAACACGGTAATAAATGTCTATCCTATATCAAATATGCATATCTAGCTCTCACAGTTCAAAGAGCAACCATATCTTTCCATTTTTTTTTTTTTTTTTTAAGTTGCCGAGTCCTGGTCCCTCGAAAGCAAAGCAAAACAGCAACTGTTTCAGTGGCAAGAACAACTGAATCACATCAAATTAATCTAGCTCTAGGAATGTTCCAATAAGATTTAGACCTCTTTGGCTTAAGGAGAACAGAGCCTGTAGCATAACGCAGGATAGTGGTCCTTCTCAGACTTCCCTTATATGTAGCTCGGATATTGATTATAAAAGTCAAGACTACAGTACAAATTGACGCTATAAATAAAATGTGCTCAATATTAAACATAAAAAGCGAGGTGCCGAGTGCAACTGGCTATAAAACGCCTTCGATACAATTTATAGTTCTTGCACTACGGTTTAGCGGACAAAGAAGATCGTGATTTCAATTTTCTGCCTACTTTTAAAACTCAAGGGCAATCTTATCCCTGGTTTTGTATTGTACACATAGAAATAGGCTTTTGAATGCTCAACTTTCGGTTTGTGGGTTATGTAAAAACGATTCAGGTGCTATATACAAAAGTTTTAATCTTAACGCGTAAGTTTATATTTTATTTTCAAGATTTTTAGGTGTGTAGTCATTTTAATGACTTGAAGTAAACCTTATTTTTGAGTTGGATGTGGAACGCTTTACTCAAAATACTAGGTATATCCTTAGCAGCTTTACCTTGTTGATCAACCAACAAATTAATAAGAAATAGGGTGTTGATATAAACATTAATCCCCAATAATTCTGTAGCAATATTGGTGATCGCACAAACCTTCGTTTGGACACGTGGCCGGATAAACGGAAACATTTGGCGGCGGAGTCAGGCATTCCTACTCCCTTAAATTCAAGCCTATTTCTTAATGTACGTTGTAACTACATTCACTGGTTATAAAAGATGTTACTGCCACCATGCATCTCTCACATATTTTAATAAAATTTAAATTGAAATACTTTTGTATGGTAGAAAATAAATACGTAATAAAATGCTTCATCATCCATTTTTCATCCGTAAAAAATAATAAAATCGGATCAACAGAGCAATATTATTAATTTTACTCAAAAGGCAATTGCAAATATTAACTTTGTTTATTGGGCTTTTAATTTTGAAAGTTAGTTTCTTTTCAATTAACATTCTCCAACGTTGTCATATCGGGCAATGAATGAAATAGTTGAAATTATTCTCAATGAGTCCATAGAGCTTAGAGTTATCAGACATTCATCTTTCAGGATGAGGGAGAAAACCGAGAAAAATCTTTATCCAAATAACTCCACCTGACCGAGGTTTGAACTCGAGGCCTCTTGAACGTGAGCCGGACACGGTATCATCTACTCTACAGAGGTGAAATTTCAAAGTTAGTGGCATTTCATGCCGAAGTTTGGAGGATTCCTGTGAAGGTTTCTCAGGATTATGAACCATTTCTCTTCGAGGCAAACGAATATATATATATATATATAATTTCCTTTTATTACCAAAGTTCCTTGTTAAGAATCATATATGAAAATCTTACTGATCACGTGTCGGACTACGCCATTATAATAATAGTAACACATTAATATTAAATTATATGGCCTCACAATTTATAAATATATATACAAAACTTCAGTAGGAGGAAAACTGGAAGGGGACCAGAATGATTAGAATCAGCGCAGTGCAGGGCAAGCCGTTCCCCGTACTGCGGCCTTCCAGGATATACACTGCTGTGAATTGGCTTAAATAATAATTCCTACCACACATTATTGTTCCCATCAGTGGAGGTGGTTCAAATGCCAGCAAACGCCACTGTCTGTTCATGACCTGCCATGGAATAACAGCCACTCCCAAATCTGCGCCAAGATCACGGTCCCGTGACAATCCAGTTCTCAAGGCCACATAATTGCCAGTAACCACTGACAAATCATTAGTCAAATGCTAAATGTTACCGATAGCAATCGACAGTTAACAATGTGTTCCCCGAAGCAATAAACAGCAAAGCTGGAAGAAATCTGGAAAGTATTCTGCATCTCGACACTTCCTAAAATTAGTGAAGAGTTACAGAATGTATACTGTCCCCAGACTTTACTTACAGAGGAGAGAGCTATTGCACATACAAAATACATGAGAGACTATGACACTAGTGTACTTATATGCTAATTCCTAATAAAGTTATAGTGATAAATATTGCCCATGCCAGCGAAAAAACGCAAAACAGTAATTGCCACAATCATATTTTTGTTTAATCAAAAGTGGCTCTTAAATTAACTTTATTAATTGACCTCCAACGTTAAGTCATATCGGACGATGAATGAAATAATGTTCAAATGAGAACGGATTTACAGAGCTTAAGAGTTTAGCAGATATTCATCTTTTAGGATACGGGAAAACCTCTAATGTTAAGTCATATCGGATGATGAATGAAATTATGTTCAAATGAGTACAGGGTCCATAAAGCTTAGAGTTAGCAGACATTCATCTTTCAGGATAAGGGAAAATCTCCAACGTTAAGTCATATCGGACGATGTATGAAATGATGTTCAAATGAGTACAGGGTCCATACAGCTTAGAGTTACCAGACACTCATCTTTCAGGATAAGGGAAAACCTCCAACGCTGTCATATCGGACGATGAATGAAACGATGTTCAAATGAGTACAGGGTACATAGAGCTTAGAGTTATCAGACACTCATCTTTCAGGATAACGGAAAACCTCCAACGCTAAGTCATATCGGACGATGAATGAAACGATGTTCAAATGAGTACAGGGTACATAGAGCTTAGAGTTACCAGACACCCATCTTTCAGGATAACGGAAAACCTCCACCGTTAAGTCATATCGGACGATGAATGAAACGATGTTCAAATGAGTGCAGGGTCCATACAGCTTAGAGTTACCAGACACTCATCTTTCAGGATAAGGGAAATCCTCCAACGCTAAGTCATATCGGACGATGAATGAAACGATGTTCAAATGAGTACAGGGTACATAGAGCTTAGAGTTACCAGACACTCATCTTTCAGGATAAGGGAAAACCTCCAACGCTAAGTCATATCGGACGATGAATGAAATGATGTTCAAATGAGTACAGTGTACATAGAGCTTAGAGTTACCATACACTCATCTTTCAGGATAAGGGAAAACCTCCAACGTTAAGTCATATCGGACGATGAATGAAATGATGTTCAAATGAGTACAGGCTCCATAGAGCTTAGAGTTACCAAACATTTATCTTTCAGGATAAGGGAAAACCTCCAACGTTAAGTCATATCGGACGATGAATGAAATGATGTTCAAATGAGCACAGGGTCCATAGAGCTTAGAGTTACTAGACATTTATTTTTAAGTATAACGGAAAACCCCGGATAAAATCTTATCCAGATAACCCATGACCGAGATTGGTACTGGGAAGCTCTTGAACGTGAAGTAGACAGGTTACCTACGCTGCAGTAGGCAGCCTATAAAAAACTTACTGGAGATTTTTATTAAAATCTTAATTATGCTTAATATAATATGTACACCTTCAATTAACTCTGAAGCCTGTGAAACGCCTTGGTCGACTAAAATTTGTATTAATAGCAAACCATAAGCGATATATCGAAGTAAAAATGTAAAATACACAATTCATAGTAATAGCTTCCGAAATATGGTTCCGTCATGAAGAGATATGGTATACATCTTACGATTATTTTGTTTCTTATCTTTTCAATAAACTTTCGAATGCAGTTTCTCAATTTAAAACAAAGGCCAGTAACGTGGGTAGAACAATTGTTTTTATGTGAATACTAAAATTATATCACAAGTATGACTTTGTAAGTGATTGATAAAGTCGCTACTCTTATCAGAACATATGGCAATTATTTGCCCCTTTGTTTGTAAAGGAGAGTGGGAGAGTTACGAAAATGCATATAAAATATGGTCATACAAGAGGTGACGAATAAGGCTGATCCTGCTAGAACTGTTTTAAATTATCTTCTGCTATGGAATTAACAGTCTCAATTTTAAAATATGATACATATTTTGGAATAGCGATCAATTTTGGTTCCGTAATTCTATAGAAACCAAAGCAATAATCAATAAAAACGTTAGGGTGCAGAGTTAACGAACCATCTTCGCCAGTTTCAAGCGAAAGGATAAACTTTGGGTGTCGTCAGGAAGTACTGCAACTTCAGATACATTATTCATCTGAGATTAGGTTACCTGGTTACCGCCACTGGCAGTATTCAACACCGATAGTCATCGGCTTCTCTATATAACTTGGTAATAACTCATTATCCTGGCTTTGTTGTCGGCTCTTACCTTGAATGTGACCACAGCAAAGGCGTTTTACCCAATGCTGCATATTTCAATTACCCCCGAAGGGCAGTGTACACAATATTAAGACTCAGATTATGTGATTAACTTGCACCACAAGTAATATACGTGCTGTAGTCGACGGCAGTATACCTAATTTGCTTTGGTTATCATAAGAATCACTCATTACTTTATAAAATGTTACCTGAATTGCGAGCAAACACAGCAATCCAAGAGTATATACTGTCCACCATTGGAAAGTAAGTCCCTGAAAGGAATGCGCTCCCTTACACAGTGGGAGAATGACAGCGAATGTGTGACAAAGAACGCATGCTACACAAGCAGCAGAACCATTAAAAAAACATGCGCCCTATTCACTCTGTACACTAAAACCGAGAAGATTCATTTCCAAAAGTAGAGTCCGTCAGAATGTCTTTGAGTGGTCTGTAACTGAACTGACATGGGATGTTATCTACTGTCAGTTCAGTTAACGCGTGTGCACGTCGGCCGCCCCCTTTGACAAGCCCTTATAATCGTTTTACAACATCGGCCCTCCTTCTCCCAGTCCGTTCTGGACCGTTGCCATCTTTATCGATACGTCATGGGTATCGTACGAAGTTTCGTCTACCTAAATTATCTTATGTCCATTACTGGGAAACTTCCTTAATTTCGATATATTTGCCCGCCTCGGTAGCATAGATGGTAGCATGTCTGCATCACGTTTAAGAGGTCCCGAGTTCGAATCTCGGTTAGGGTGAGTTACCTGGATAAGGTTTTTTCGGGGTTTTCCCTTATCCTTACAGACGAATGTCGGGTAGCTCTAAGCTCCATGGACTCTGGACACATTTGAGCATTTCACCCATTTCATTCACCGTCCGATATGACGTAACGTTGGAGGACGTAAAATTACACAATATACACACAAGGGGCGTCCAGAAAGTAAGTTCTATTTCACTTTATCTCCGCTGCAGCGCTGCGATTGCAGTTCCGCACATGCGCGGCAGACGCTCTGTATCAGGGAAAAGAAACGTGCGCCATTGTGATATCGCTGTCAGCCACGTACACTTTGTTGTGCTTGTTTACAATGTCGGTGTTGATTGCAAATTCCACCGCTTGTGAAATCAGATCTGTGATTCGCTTTCTGAATGCTAGGAAACTGAAACCAATTAAAATTTATCGGCAAATTTGAGATGTCAAAAGGTGTTCTGTTTCTTCACGACAACGCACGACCACACACTGCAAATGCGACGAAAAACATCCTACAGGGATTTGGCTGGGAAGTGTTTGATCACTCCCCGTATAGCCCTGACCTCGCTCCCAGCGACTTTCATCTGTTTTTGCAATTCAAATCTTTCCAACTGGTTGAAGAGACAGGCGGCAAACTTCTATGAAGAAGGTATACAAAAACTTGGGCCTCGCTATGATAAATGCCTGCGAATTTTCGGCAGTTATGTAGAAAAGTAGTTTAAGAGTTGTAGAATTTTGTGCAATAAATATATTTTTTTTTTGTATCTGTACACAATTTAATTTTACCGCGGTATTTGAATCCCAGCTTCTTTGGAGGCCACGCAAAGTGCAGTGCCCATAAGGAAAATGACAAATTTCTTGCAAATGAGCAACCAGTTCATCTACGGTGGGCGCTCTCCATTTTCCCTAGAATCTATAAATTTCTCGGCGAATTAAATCGCATGTGAAATTATCTACTTTAGATAAACGGTTTCTTTTGTTTTCACACTTAATCGGCGTCTTTGGTATTCCTTTCGTCACAATATTTCTTACCGTATTTCTGTGAATATCCAGAATTTATCATCAGGTTCATTGCACGACCCCTTACCAAGATTATTTTTCAGCACATATTTATATGTGTTCAAAACAAGCACTTGAATTTGCTTAGAAACAGTTCCCGTTACAACTTAGTTTTTTGAAGCTTCTCCAGTAACATAACTCGGCCCAGCAACACTTTCCAATTCATTCACACTTTTGTCGTCACTTTGATTATTTTTACTTGACTGAAAGTTATCTACTACTTTTACCACTGCATTTCCCTCCCACGGTCTCCACATCGTGACACACAACGAATTTCTGCACGTAATGAAACAGATCAACTGGAAGTTGGAACTTTGGCAACTGAGACCACGTGGAGTAAACATGCAACTGTCATTTCCAGAAATTCAGTGTTGCTATTGGTACTCAACGACAGTGTTCCATTTCTGAAGTGTGAAGATAGATTTATGACGGTCATTAGAGGGTGGTAGGGCCCCTTTCCTTTGAGACGCAACAGCACTCGCGTTGACTAAACAGACTTTACCAAGGGAGGGTGTAGGAAACTTTTCCAACCCCCCTGCGTCTCATCCCCCGGAGACTTTCTTTCTTGTGGTATACTATACCATGTGTTCCATTTAAAGCCGAGCCACAGCACTCGTTTCACTGTAGTGACCTCTATATTTCTACAGCGCACTAGCAGTGAATGACACGTTCAAGAATACCTTTATCAACTGTGTTATACTTTGTACTGGTTGCCTTTAGTTCAACCTACTTGCATGGTATCAACATCGAACTATGTTTAAGAAAATTCGATCGGTATTTGCTAGAAAGTTCGGTGGTGATTCTGCATTTTTTATTTAATTTTAAAATCCTAAAATATTATTACTGAAAGTACAACATTGCAAAGCCCGAGACAGTAGCAATGTGCAAGAAAATAATTGTGTGTCAGATTCACTGTCAGTTAAGAGTTCCTGGATTACTGGAAAACAAATTTATATTGTTCAATTCATATTTAAAATAATCCTGTGCTCTACCTACAACAGTTTTCTCTGAAAGACTACCACACCCGGACTCATATGTGATAGAAAAACACCTGCCCGAGTGAAAATGCTAGTATTTTCGAACAAAAACTTTTACAAGTGAGCTGTTAAAAAACGCATTTTCCTTTTAAATGTCTAATGTAGAGTTTAAAAATAACAAATTTCCTGGCCAGTCAAATCTCTTCAGTCTTGTGTTCAATATGGTTATCCTCAAATCAAGAGCTCCAAAGTAGAATTCGTGACTGATTGTGGTAATTTTTTATTTTAGCTAGAATTATTCCCCATCCTCTCTCGGATATGTAAGTATGAATGTGTCAATTCAATATGACAACCAAAAGGCAATACAAACCAAGATATGAACATCATTGTCAACCAGCTATGACATTAGATGTTCAAGACGGCATATAAAGATTCAAGGAAAGCCTCTCATCTCCAACTGGCGAATTTTTATGGCTTCCGAAGAAAATGTGTGAGAGGTTACATAAGGTTGAATCAAATGCGCGTGATATTGGAAGCCCCGCAGATGCTGTTCATATTAAGAGGCAGAAAGAAACGTATCAAGAGCAGAAAACATTGTGGAAGAAATAAGAAAATACGAGCTAAAGTGGAAACAGCACGTACACTGAATGCCAAGAGAGACGTTTTCCCACAAGTGACTTGAATTTTAAATCTGGAAGGAAGCGATATCTCGGGCGGTGTAAAAGGCACATAAAAACATTCCAACTCCTGACCGGGTCATAGGTTCGTCTCTCCTCTACATCAAAGAGTAGCAAATTCGGATCACTAAATCTCATTTTACGTAAAGGCGTCTTTGTGGTGCGGGGTAGCGTATCAGCCTCACGTTCAAGAGGTCCCGATCTCGAATCTCGGGTGAGTTACACGAATAAGTCTTCTTTTTTTTCCCCTAGGTTTCCCTTATCCTAAAAGATTAATGTCTGCTAACTCTATGTAACCTGGACTCATTTGAACATCATTTCATTCATCGTCCGATATGACTTAACGTTGGAGGTTTTCCCTTATCCCAAAAGATTAATGTCTCGTAACTCTAAAATCTATGAATCCTGTACTTATTTCAAACGTCATTTCATTCATCAACTTAACGTTGGAGGTTTTCCCTTATCGAGAAAGATGAAGGCATGGTAACTCTAAGCTCTATGTACCCTGGACTCATTTGAACATCATTTCATTCATCGTCCGATATGACAACGTTGGAGATCGCATAAAAAAGCCATAAACGAAATGCCAAAAAATTTTAAAATATTTATTACATTCACCATAATTTTAATAATCGCTATCGTTATTTTTATATCATAAAAGGCCTGTTTAGGTCATAACTTTGTGATTAAGCTTCGGAGAGGGGCCTTTCGACCGCTGCCTATAAAAGAAATTCTGTGGCTATATCCCTACACGGAACCCAATGCCATCTCAGAGATCACCACCTGAAACATCCTGCTGGTCGGTAGGTTTAGACCATAAGGCCATAAATATCACTGCAACTCATTTTACGTATAGGTCGACCAATATCCCTTCTTCCTGTTGCTTTGTCTTGAGAAATTACTGAGAGAGACAATTTGTTTTACATTCTACTTATGTTACCATTGCAGTCTAGGTAAATGAAGAGGTCGCCATTTCAGTTACTGGCAACAGGATCAAAGTTTTTCTTTAGCAGGCTTATTCCCTATTCCCTCTAGGGACCAGAAATCTGAGTATGTTTGAGTTTGTTAATTGAATATTCATAAAACAAAACCAAAAGTAAAACCAATCCAACTATAAAAGAGTAAACATTATGACCGATAAACATTTTCCATAGTTAAAAAAAAAATGGCATCGACATGCGTAGAGCTGTTGACCATATAAATGAAACCAAAGATAAAAAAAAAGAACAACGAATATCTTGTAAACGTTGATGCCTAGAGAAATTATTTGAAAAAGACTGTGCATTTTAAAGATATGGAACATTATACAAGTAGGTGATTATAGAAAGTTCAATATATACGTCTTCTTCGCTATGGAAATGTGTTGATCATATATTTTTGAGAATAAAAAACAAAGGAAAATATTGCCACGTAAATTGCTAATCATAAGTTCGATGTTTAACACATTTTTCGATTTCCAGTTTTGTTCACACATTCACAGATATTTTTTCTCTAAAAATGTTTTTCCGCGGGATATTCAAGAATCCTAAGACATGAATTTGTGAATATTTGGGTAGGACGCATATCTTGTTCTAACCAAAGAGAATCTGTAGATAAACTAGTTTCCAACACATACAACTACATAAAAGCTAATGGCTACAATCCAAGATCCCACAAACAGGCAATCTTTAATAGTTTAGCACACAGACTGGTCAACATCCCTCACACAGCAGAAGAATACAAAAATGAATACAACAAAATTATTGAAATAGCACAGAAAAATTACTTTCCCAAATCACTAGTAGACAAAAAAGTGAACTTAGCAAATAAGAAGAAACTACTAAAGGAAACCACAACCCTCTCAGCTACAGAAACTAAAATGATCTTCAAAAAATTCACTTACCATCCATGGGCCTTTGATAAATTCAAAAAAGTCTTCAAAGAACAAAACATTCAACTAGCTCCAGTGAACCATTACTCCTTAAAAAACCTAATTTGCTCAAACATCAAAGATGCCATTCCATCTAACAAAAAATCTGGTATATATCAAATTGAATGCTGTGACTGTAATCAAATTTATATTGGAAAAACTAAAAGAAATTTAGAAACAAGAGCAAAGGAACACTTTAGGAACATAAAATACAAACAATTAGAAAAATCAGCAGTTGCCACGCATTTTTGGAAAAAAAAACACAACATAAATCCAGAACCAAAATTACTAAAACATACAACAGGAAAAGAAGAACTGTCCACATGGGAACAAATCTTTATTTCAAAAAATAGGAACAAAGTATTCAATTTCGACATCCCCCAGAAAGATTTGTTCAGCAAGTTCCTCGAACCGCCACCAGAAGAGACCGATGACAAAATATTGCCAGCTACACCAATGAGAACAAGTCGATGTCCAGCTGAAGATAGAGGGAAGGCCTCAGAAACTAGTTCCGGGAAAATTTAAAACTAAGTGTTGTTTTGTGTCATTAATCGACTCCCAATTAATTTATACAACAATGTTTTCAACACTTCCATGAAAGGATTTTTAAGTTCAGGCATGTTTATTATCGCCTACCGCAATGGAGAGAACACGCGGGGAACAATATGCGGCTTTGACATTCTGCTTTCGTCTCAACAAATCTTCAGTTGAGGCCTATGGAGAGTCTGTTCTTCTCTACAGCACAGGTCGAAGTTGATTTAAAATGTTTAAAAAGGGGAAACAATCAATTTCAAAGGAAGATGGACCCGGTACTCCAGTTACTGCTCTTACGGAAGAAAACATCAACACTGCTGCTGCCATTGTAAGAGAGGATTGACGAATTACCTTAAGATCACTTTCTGAAATACTGCACATTTCATTGGGTGCCACATTTCCGTCAAGCAGGCTGGATGCTGCACCACGATAATGCGCGGCCGCATATTGCCAATGTTGTTGCTGAATATCTTGCAAAAATCTACTTGAAGTACATCCCTCACCCTCCCTATAGTCCGGATTTAGCCCCATGTGACTTTTTTCTATTCTCTAACTTGAAGAAACGCCTTCGTGGGAGGCATTATTCATCATTAGAAGCAGTGGTGAAGGCTGCGGAGGCGATTTTGAAGGATCTCTCAAAAATGGTTTCCAGCATGTCTTTGAAGACTGGCAGAAACGCTAGGACAAGTACATCGCATTCAGGGGAGACCATTTTGAGAAAGACCATCAAAATTATGAGGATGAGTAAAGGTACGTTGTCAAAAAAAGAAATTGTGATCATTCTTTATCGTACAGCCCTCGTAAATATAAAAGTACACACGCAAATTTTCACTGAACACATACACCTTCTTTTATTTTCGACAAATAAAAGCATTACAAAGCAAAAAGATATCTCACTTCTTGCCAAAGTCTTCAAAGATATTTCACTTATATTTTATTAAATGACGTGTATTGTTTGTTATCAAGACTGAAGTTTTTTTAATGTAGCATGTTGGCATACCTTTGGAAGATTACACACAGAATTAATTTCCCGTGCGTTTGGCCTTTGCGATGACTATAAATAAATCCCAGTCGTTAGAAGTTTTAGGAATCAACTTGGAGTTCTCCTGTTTCTTTGATGGACAATTGCACGTCGCGTTCCGCGCCTTGGAAAACCACCATATTTTATATATTTACGTACCACAAAAAAGACGAAAAAAATATTGTTGAACAGAAAGCTTTAAATTGATTAACTTAATTGCAACTGTATTTCATTTAAACTTCACCCTCATTAGCAGAATAAATAACTAATCCGAGTCTGTTTTATTTATATAGATAATTTCAGATAACATTTATTTGCGGTACAAATTCTGCGGGATCAGCTAGTATAGAAATAAATGAATAAGGATTTCTAAACATTATTCTGAAACAAAAACACAACGTTTACATCTATAATGTTACAAAAAGGGCGTTTATTCGGGAATGTATAACTTTCTTTAGTAGTTGTGTAAACGACTTGGTTGTGTTTTATTGAAGTAAATTTTATTTTTATATGGTGAGGAAGTGAGCAAATTTGGTTCAGCTCGCCGCTCTGAATACTCACGAGTCAATAAACGTGACGGAGAACACAGAATCCCTACCGTGTGTACCAAACGTGATCTCAGGACCTGCGTCCGCGTGAAGGGCACATAAGCCACTAACGCTTGCTGAAAATTCACTACTCACATGTAGGTGTTATTTCTTACGTCATTACACGACCAAATGCATATCACAACGGACATATAGACTTTAAAGATCTGTTCCCTGTCACGTGATTAGTTATCCCTCATTGGCTACTGCTCTGTGATGCATTTAGCTTGATATATTCCAATATAACCGCCAGATTTACATAATAATTTATCAATTAGATATACTATGACAAAAGACGAAAAATGTTCGCCCTAAAACTGCTTTAGTTGTCATTAAATTTGTTAGTTCACCGGACGCCGTACTTGCCGACCCGTCAACTGCTTTCTGCTGTTCCCGGCCGTCAACTCCGTATCACGGAGCTTGGAATGTACAGCACGAAGCACCAGAATAGCTCACTATGACTGACCAATTTATATTTACTGACTTCTGCCGTCTTGCAATAGGCCTATATCTGACGGACGAGGTAGATCTTTCTGGAACTGGAAGCCTCTGGAATTTGAAATGATATTTTTTATCGGGATTATGACGCGATGATCTCCGAGTGGATTATCTTGAAGCCTCAGGTTGGGAAGACATCTTGAAGCTAAATTTTGTTGAGAAGAAGGTGGATGCAGATTAATTTCTCACCTTTGGTGACCATCTTGAAGAAATCTACAAGTTTCTTCTGCAACTCTGGATAATTATGGGCATCTGTAATTGTTGAGCGATGAGATATTTTACTTTCTCAGGATCGCAGTAACGAGGCTGATAAAGATAGTATTATTATAACTGTTGAATAATGAACAAATACTTTTCTTGTTTAAAGGTAGAAATTTAATTCCTCAAACAATTTTAATTCTTTGAAACAATTACAAATATTATTAGTGTACCCTTTTTACAAACAGCGGTAGATGCAACGGTGAACTCTTTCTTTTCATGCGCACACCTACTTATGCATCTTTGATGCACACACAAAATTGTTTCTGCACACACTCGGAGAGACAAATACACGTCTTACCCCTAATACTTTCATAAGCGGAAAAACAAAATCTTTTAAAACATTTAACAACTTAACATATTACGTTGTCATGGTTACACCGTTACCTACTTTATTTTACTTCTTTATTGTATCATAAATACCAATCTCTTTGACTATTCTTAATAAAACAGCAAGTATAAAAATTACTGCTACAAATTGCATTCTCAAAAGGTCTTTTGAACAGTAATAAGACTCGCTTCCCGATGTCACTGACCTTGAGCGCGGTTCATGTATTTCACTCATAACTACTGACCTGTCTGGTATATAAATGCTTTGAATTTTGACCAATTACAACTGTCCTCTCAGTTTTACCGTTAGAATTTTATCACTTAGACGTGAAATTGTATGTTTCTTAATGGAGTTAGTACACCTAAAGTGTTGGAACACAATATTTATTGCTAGGGCAATTAAAACCCTGTGCCACAATTAGTAGATTTGGAAGTCCGATCTGGAAGCTATCCGCCCTACTTCCCTGGGCGAACTCGACAACCGTGCGCCGAAACAAGTGTCAACACAAACTTGTAACTACTTGTCTGAAAGTAACCAGACCTTGAACTTATCTTTCGGTCGTAGAACTTTGCAGTATCTCTTGCTAAGGTCCTCCTCCTTTTTGTTGTAATGCAGAAACAGTTGCAAATCTAGGCATACACCAAAGGAGACTTTTCGGAGACAAAAACCATCATTTTTCTTATTCTTAATTCAGTTAATTTCTGTAATCTTACAATTTTAAAATTAGGTAGAGGTATTTTCAAGTATTAAAACGCAGACTAAATGAAATTAAGTGCACTGTTAGTGGCCTTTACGCTGTGACGTAAATAAACTACCCTTCCCACGTACAGACCAATTACAATGGGCAACAATGAAAATGTTTAGAGCTTAAAAATAGTGAATTTACATGTATTTCCATCTGCTTAATTAAAAAATCACCATAAAATGATAGATTTTATATTTAGGATAATTTTGGGGGAGTTGGCACACCTGTCAAACAAAAAACAATCAGAGAGAAATTTTGGAAATTAAGTGATGCAAAAGTTAAGGAAGGCATTCTGTCGGACCACAAATAAGAGAACTTCTAAAGGATCCTGCATTTGACCAAATTTTGCAGGGGAAAGAAAAGGAAGCTTGGGAAGCCTTCAAGGGTGTGTGTTGTTCATGGATTTTTAGGCAACAACAGAGATGACAGCTACAAGCATTTGGTGACAGTGTTCCTGCAAAAATACCGTAACCTTGGATGCAACAACATGTCCCTTAAGATCCATTTTCTCCACTCCCACCTAGACTTTTTCCCTCCTAGTTGTGGAGCTGTTAGTGATGAAGATGGGGAGAGATTCCATCAGGACATTTCTGTTATGGAACAAAGATATCAGGGCCGTTGGAATGAAGTAATGCTTGCGGATTACTGTTGGTCTTTGTATAGGGATTCTGCGGAACTCCATCACAAGAGGCAAGCTAAAAGACGACGAAGTCAATAGGCCACCACATGATTCTCTTCAGACACGACTATCTGCGAAGTATTTTTCCAGCAATTTAGAACTCTTAGCTTGTGATTACCAGTTAAAAAAAATCATATGCACTTTCATTGTTGTTGGCATATATGTAATTAAAATGTATCATTTTCTCTCAATCCGTTAATATGTAATACTTTCACCTTGTGTATATCATAGAAACTAGATCTAATAAAAATGTTTCACTGTCATATTTGTTTTTCTCAATCCAAAATTGCCTCACAAGTGTTCGAAACATTCAAAATTTATTTTTTTGTTGCCCAATGTTATGTGTCCAAGTTTCATCTGCAATCCCTGTTGCGTAAAAGCTCTATGTAGCAATAGTTCCAGTGTAGCATAGCGCATAATCATTCCTATGCCTGTTTATGTATTTACATTAAGAAATACTACAATGTCTGGTCTTAAACACAAAACGCGTTGTATATCTGCAGTTAATAACAATTGTAAACCGTTTAGTTAAGACGATAATACATTTAGCAAGTAGCAACTTTATGTTAATATTAAAACGTACATAAAAAATTTAAGATCTGCCTTTGATCCATGATGTATGTCCCTTTAAACAACATGCAAATAAACAGATCGCATTTAAGCACATCATTTTACGAAATTTTATTTAAATAACCAAACAACTGAGAATCGAGTGGCTCTTGGAAAACCTTTCAGAACAGTCGAAGGTGAAAAGAGTGCTGACTGGCCTCGTAGCTCAGTCGGTAGATCACCTGCTTGACGCACTAGGGGTCTCTGGCTCGCTTCCTGGCTGGGGATAGAGATTTTTTTTTTCCAGCGAAGATGATTCCTCATCCTCCCCAGAGTCTGGAAGCATGAATGAGAGTGAGAATGTGTACGCGATCTAATAATTAAACAACCGAAGTATTACGAGTTAACACCTTCGATATGTTCCAAAAGGGAACGGCCTCCGATATGACCATAGCAGTTAAAGGTAGGGTGGGAATATAAGGAAAATAATAAATAAATAATAAATGGGGAAAAATGAGTACCGGGTCCATAGAGCTTAGAGCTACCCGACATTTATCTTTTAAGGATAAGGGAAAACCCCGGAAAAACCTTATCGAGGTAACACCCTGACCGAGATTCGAAGTCGGGACCTCTTGAACGTGAGGCAGACACGCTACCATCTACGCTACCGAGGCGGGCAAAGGAGAAAATTATGCACGTGGTATACAATTATAACACTCCAGAGATATGGAAAGTGCTATTCAAGAGGCTTTCATTGTTTATGTAATGCGGATAATTTCAATGCATTAATTATGGAATCTGAAAAACTAGACAAAATTATGTTATCATATTTTTGAAGTAATTAACGCCATTTCTGCTTCCTCCGCCCAAAGAATTATAATTTGAAATTGCAATAACTGTGTATTACTCATAAATGATCAATTTATTATAAACCTATTTTATATGAATTAAAATTCCTTGCTATTACAACATTTTTGTTATCCTTTTTCACTGTTTTATTACTTTGCATGCAAACAACTACTTAAGGGGATGACACATAAACATTCCAACTAATTGCCTAATTTGTAGCTATAGTGCCGCATGGAGGGTACTTTCATCTCATCCTTCCTCCTAGAGGCACAATAAGCTGCAGTGAGGAATCCCCGCCGAGACAGATAGGCCCCTACAACCTATTTAAACCAAGGTCATCGTTTACTATTCCTATCGACTGCAGTTAATTATCTAAAATCATTTATTTGATCACGTGGTAACAGATTGTCATTTGCACGGTCTTTCTCATCACTAAGCCACCAGAAGCAGAAAATCCTGGTGATGCACGAGACGAGATGGTAAATTTGGAACAGGAAATTGCAAGGGAAGCAATTATGGTACCTATCCCTTCCAGCACAGGAAAAGCGTCGATTCAGGTAGGAATATTCCTGCCGGGGTTCAAACTGGCGAGCTCCCCAGCGGCAAAGCAGAGAGTTCCCTTTGTTAATTGTCATGTTTTGGCAGAATGTATGCAATGAGATATACACCTTCTGTGGCAAATTACTATGCTGTAAGTACTTCAATCCCAGGTTTCACAGTTCAATGACTATCTAACCTTCCCTGCACACAGCTAATATGGAAGAATAAGCAATTTCAAATTATCATTATATTATTAATCTGAAACATCGATAAAAGGGCTGAAATATCATTATAAAATATGCACTAGAGAGTTTTAAATGTCACATACGATACTAAAAAATTCTACTCTGTAATCATTCCTCGCTCGAAGACCCCGGGTAAGGACAAGCTCCCTCCTCCAGATGAAGCTGCAGTAGCAGGAAATAGGGAACAAGATCTGAGCTTTAATCTCCTCGGGGTTATTTCCAAGACAACCTCCCTCTCTCTCCGGTCCCCCATCACCAATACTGGCAAACTTGTTCCAGTCCGTGTCTGCAGCAATGGCACTATTTTACACGCGAGTAAAATTGTAATTGTGTAAACGAAGTGTGCCGCCTTTGATATCACTAAATAATGTACGTTCACTTTACAATGACGTTGCCTTAAAAATTATTTGGCTGCAAAAAGTACCGAAACGTTATTTCGGAAATTTCAAGAATGCAAGAACTTGGAACTGTTTCAGTTTCCAAGTTCCTAATGAGGTCAAACTCAGGTTTAACTATGCCACTGAGCTATTACATTAAAAGGCAACTACTAAACACATGACTATCGGCTTTACTTACCTTCCGAAAGAAGCTATACTAAAGATTTTCAAGTCCGAAAACACAATACATAACTGCGCTTGAACTAGAGGCTAACTCACGGAGCACTAACTACACAGCAAGCCGTGGAAGCATATCGGAAAATATGTGAAACGAAGTTGTTCCTATGAGTAAGGACTATGATACAACGAAGCACAAAATTAATATAATTTTGTGTTGAACTAGTACACAATGCTAAATATATTGCTCGTTAGGACCTTCCTAACATCCTCAGCTAATGTCAACTATTGAATTTTGATTTGGTGAACTCCTAGGAAGCGATAGGGGTGTAGCAGGATTCCTCCGTTGTTGTGGGTTTCGATGCCCCAAAGTTGCGGCTGTATATAGCAAGATTCGTGCTGGTATCTCGTTTCCCATCGTTGGTCTTACTTCGTCGATCTTATCTTCGTCAAAAATATTATGACTTTGTGAAGATGTTCCCCGAAGTTATCAGCAAAATCCTAATATTCTTTTGTTATATTCTTACTTACGAGTAATGAAAACGAGTGAAATGGTAACGAGTGAAGAAATCATTAAGATTTCTAATTTTAATTTCTATAAGAAATCAATCTTTTGTTTATTTCTTTTAACACCAAATCCATTACAATTCTTATCATAAAACTTTATGCTGTGATCGGAATCAATCTAATACTTCAAATACGGCTCAGTGGTTAGACCGCTTGGCTCTCACCAAGGCGGCCTGGTTCGATCCCAGGTGACCGCAAAGTGAGATTTGTGGTGGACAACACGGCGCTGGGGCGGGTTTTCTCCGGGATCTCCGGTTTCCTCCGCCATCTCATTCCACCGGTGCTCCATCTTCATCTCATGTATCATCAGTGTCATCGCCTGCGGTGCCGTATGTAGTAAAAGCGGGAGTAAAACACTACACATTTCATTTTTTTTAATACTTCAAATTGAACAATTTTGTCTGTTTTTCCTTTTATAAATTTATAAACGTTTCAAACCTTTTTAAAAAAATATAAATCAAAACAACTGTTACAGGGGCGTCTCTGTTGGTATCTTGATGAACTTGAAGTTTGGGTTCTCTACAAAGGTAGTGTCGAAATTGAACAATTTTCCTTCTTATTTCTTTATGAATATCTTTTCCCATGTGGTTAATACAGCTGAACCCTGAACACTTTTTAATAAATGGATTTCTTGTTCTACATCATGATTATCATTCCAAAAATGGTACGCTATTGCCGATTTATCTATTTCTTTGTTCTTCATGTTCCTAAAATGCTCTTTAAGCCTAATGTTCAAATGCCTTTTAGTTTTTCCAATGTAAAAGTTGTCACAGCGTTTGCAGTTTATCCGGTACACACCTGATTTTTTTGTCTGTGAGTTTCTCCTTTGTATTAAGTTGTGTTCTTTGAAGACTTTTTGGAAAAGGTGTGTAGCTTTGGGATGGCATTGTAGCTTCAGAGAATATGGTGAGACGAGTGCAAACACGTATAGTTGTTGGTGGAGGACACTCCCAACATTTTCTCTGAGATGTAAATAGTGTAATGCAATCTCCCAATTTTGTATTATATTCTCCTAAAGTTGCACGTATGTCCTATTATTGGTTCAAAATGGTTCAGGTTTATATAGATAGCACTCTATATGAAAACACTGCCAGGCAGATTTACGAAATATACAATTGTATTCCTTAGTCATAAACTGATTTCATCGGCCTTAATATTAAAAATATTTGACAATCCTTCTTGTAAACTCTAATTGAAAAATAAGTCTGACCAGATACAAGGGGTTTAACTGAAATACTATGCGATAACAGACAGAGAATGTCCTGTGATATCCAGCAGAGTTGTTGCAATGTGCTGCAATTATTGTTAGCGACATTTACAGAAAACTGGAGTCACGTTAATTCGGGTTTGGTCTGAGGGTCACGTGGACATTGTTATTTTTCCCCAAAGTCCGACAGGTTGCATTATCACGTGTACTACAGACACGTCCTTTGCAGCTGTTGCTTCCTACACGATTCGCTCCCATCTCTCACGTGTTTAGCGTTTTTCTTCACAAAACCTTAAAACATTCTTTTGTCAAACTTTCTAGCACAGGCATTTCTTTTTCAACTCGCTTTTCCTTTATTTTCTGAAGAATTCTGAAGGTGTAACATTCTACAAGAAATGCTGCTCTTTACAATTCCACAAGTTCATTAAAATCACGTGTACCGTGGGGTTAGTGTGGTTTGTGGTCTTCCACCGCCATCTATATCAAAGAGAAAGTTTTTATTCAGAAGTACCTTGAGATTTTAAAAACTTCCTTCATGTCTTATACAGAACTTATTTAAAAATCTCATGGTTACATTCACCTACTTTTTCAACCGATTCCTTAAAAAGCTTATTTTATAATTAATCAACATAAAACATGGGCAGAAAGGCTTTGAAATTCCACGCGTATTGTTGGCTGTCGCTCCATGGTTACTAAACCATGGGGCTTGAATAATATTTTATATAACAATTATTTTGAAAGCATAATGCAAATCTTTCTAGACTAAATGAACTTTGTTTAACACTAGAACGTAAACAACTGCCCTTAAATAAGATGAGGTAAACACGCTACCACCAACACACAGAACCGGGCACTAAAATTGTTAAAACTGAGTAGGACTTTTTAAATTGCAGCAAATCTACGAGTTGTTTTCAAGATATAACACCTATTCTTTGAGGACTGGGACCAGATAGAAACTTCTGTTTTTTTTAATACACGTGATCTCTTTAAGAATGCGTTATATAGATGGCAGCACTGCACAGTGCATAGAACTCTAATGGCAGCGACGAGAATAGGGACTGTTTTTGATACTTAAAATGGCGACGTTTTCATTGCAAGAACAGCGTGTAATCATTCGTTTTCTCCATTTTCGTGGTGACACCTATTAAAATTCATCGCCAGTTGAGTGAGGCATGTAGTGATGGTACCATGGATGTGTCTACTGTGCGTTCCTGGGTGCGACAGTTCAATGAAGAGAGAACATCGTGTGACAACAAACCAAGACAGTCACGGCCGCGCAACAGCCGGTCTGACGACATGGTCCAGCAAGTGGAGAACGTTTTGGAGGATCGCCGATTGAGCATTTGTAGATCTTCATGCAAGATTGTGTGCATAGATTCCACGGGAATGCCAATTTTGGAGGCTATGTATTCAACTGTCTTGGTTTGTTGTCACACGATGTTCTGCCTTCATTGAACTGTCACACCGAGGAACGTACATTAGACACATCCATGGTACCATCACCACATGCCTCACTCAACTGGTGATGAATTTCAATAGGTGCCGCACCATGAAAAGTATTCTGCCTTCATTTAACCATGGCCACGCCGTGGCTCAGTGGTTAGACCACTTGGCTCTCACCAAGGCGGCCCGGGTTCGATCCCAGGCGACCGCAAAGTGAGATTTGTGGTGGACAACACGGCGTTGGGGCGGGTTTTCTCCGGGACCTTCGGTTTCCCCCGCCATATCATTCCACCGGTGCTCCATCTTCATCTCATGTATCATCAGTGTCACCGCCTGCGGTGCCGTATGTAGTAAAAGCGGGCGTTAAACACTACACATTCATTCATTTAACTGTCGCACCCAGGAACGCACATTAGACACATCCATGGTACCATCACCACATGCCTCACTCAACTGGCAGTGAATTTCAATAGGTGTCACACCACGAAAAGTGTTCTGCGTTCATTGAACTGTCGCACCCAGGAACGTACATTAGACACATCCATGGTACCATCACCACATGCCTCACTCAACTGACGATGAATTTCAATAGGTGTCACACCACGAAAATGGAGAAAACAAATGATTACAGGCTGTTGTTGCAATGAAAACGTCGCCATTTTAAGTATCAGAAACAGTCCTAACTCGTCGCTGTCATTAACAGTTCTATGCACTTTACAATGCTGTCATTTCTTTCACGCATTCAGAAAGAGTCCACGTGTACTTAAAAAAACAGAAGTTCCTATCTGGAGGTGCTATAACTTGAACGTATCTCTTATTAAGTACAAAGAAACACAACTTTTTATATAGTTTTTCTTTTCTTAATATTGCAGAGAGGTAAATTTTGTGACGAAATTTCAAAGTAATGACAGTTTTTAATTAACTCGGAAAAAGAAATAAATTACTGAATAGTTTGTAACGTCACAATGCACTAATTATGTAAAGAAACCGCTGAAAAAATTATAAATGTAAGTTTTATAGGAATTCTTCCGCCTTAATTTCGAGAGAAACTTGCATTAAGTCTTAATGACAATTGTACTAACATGCAGAATGTTAATGGCTGCACCTAAGAAGGCATGAGGCTGATATATTTGATGTAAAATTGGAGGAGTGGCCCAGGCAAGAGTTCTGGGTTGGGGGGAGGGGGACGGAGAAGTAGGGTATTAAAGGTAGGGTCCAGAGCTAAATCGATTTGGCCGCGCCGTTGAGTTTCGTCCATATTTAGAATTCAGTGTTGGCCCTTACTTTTCAAACTTTAGCAACCGCCCGCTTCAAACAAACGCTGTAATAGCGATGTTCAGATGTCATATGGAGCGGAGCGCACTTCCTAAAGCTAACTGAAATGACGAACCTCCTTTAATGGCATCGTGGTCAATATTTTAAGGATATGGATGACTGAAATTTCATGAACATTGTCCAAAAAATCACCTTTTCCCCTTTTTAGTCTATGAAATAGTGTAAGACTTCCTGAATCTAAAGAATGCTTAGATAGCATTCTCAAGTTATTTTTAAATGCTCTAATCTAGTTTGAAAGTTACGTGAATGCTAATGTTAGATATTAATTTTAATTCTTTATCGTTGTTTTCTTGCTATTGAAAAATTTATCATTTTTCATCATTTAAAATACTCCTTGCGTCGCAATTTTGCTGTTAGGCTGATGAAACTTGCTACGCACGTTCATAGAGACATAGTTATTAGAAATTGCCCTGGGTTTTATTCTGAGATGCATTTTAAGTTCACTTTCTTTACATCAAAACACAAAAATATCAAATTTTGGGCAAACAAAAGCAATATTCAGAGCTTTAAACATTTCTGAAGCCTAAAGTTATTGAGACACAGAGAAACCTATGGCAAACTAAAAAAATGGATGTATTGGGAACCTTCTGTTAAAATATTAGACCAAAATTTAAGTTATTTTGTCCCAAGAGACTTTTTAGGTGACGTAACCAAAAATAAATAAATTTCACCATATTTTCCAAACTACACTGGGCAACAATGAAAATGTATCGAGCTTTAAAATAGTGAATTTACATGTATTCCCATCTGCTGAATTAAAAAATCACCATAAAATGATAGATTAGCTCTTGTTTTGAAGATAAAGGGACATTTTATTTTTAGAGTGAAGATTTTAAATTTGGTGGAATTTTTCTAGGGGAGTTGGCACACCTGTCAAATAACATCAGAGAGAAATTTTGGAAATTAAGTAATGCAAAAGTTAATGAAGGAATTTTTGTCGGACCACAAATAAGAGAACTTGTAAAGGATCCTGCATTTGACCAAATTTTGGAGGGGAAAGAAAAGGAAGCTTGGGAAGCCTTCAAGGGTGTTGTTCATGGATTTTTAGGCAACAAAAGAGATGACAACTACAAGCATTTGGTAACAGTGCTCCTGCAAAAATACCGTAACCTTGGATGCAACATGTCCCTTAAGATCCATTTTCTCCACTACCACCTAGACTTTCTCCCTCCTAGTTGTGGAGCTGTTAGTGATGAACATGGGGAGAGATTCCATCAGGACATTTCTGTTATGGAACAAAGATATCAGGGCCGTTGGAATGAAGTAATGCTTGCGGATTACTGTTGGTCTTTGTATAGGGATTCTGCGGAACTCCATCACAAGAGGCAAGTTAAAAGACGACGAAGTCAATAGGCCACCACATGATTCTCTTCAGACACGACTATCTGCGAAGTATTTTTCCAGAAATTTAGAACTCTTAGCATGTAATTACCAGTTTAAAAAATCAAATGCACTTTCATTGTTGTTAGCATGCATGTAATTAAAATGTTTCCTTTTCTCTCAATCCGTTAATATGTAATACTTCCACTTTGTGTATATCATAGAATCTAGAGCTAATAACATTTTTTCTTTGCCATATTTGTTTTTCTCAACAAAAAATTAGTAGGAATTGCCTCATGAAGTGCTCAAAGCATTCAAAAATTAATTTTTTGTTGCCCAGTGCTATCAAAGTGAAATTGACAAATTTGGGCTGTATCATATTTGCCCTAAGTTACATCTGTGGTATAAACCTAAAAAATTTAGCGTTATTAGTTCAGGATTTCAAATTTTCAGGTATAGGTATCCTTAAGTACTGAATCACTGTAACATTTTCACTTTATTTTATACTTGTTTGTGTGTTTTAGTTAATTGGTGGAAATTAATCATTTCTCTGCACTAGCCGTATATAGGCTAAGGTTTATGATAGAGACAAGATAAAAATTCAATGCCATGGCCGGGATTTGAACCACGGATCTCCTGGTTTCCGTCCAGTCACTCTTACCCTTTGAGCTACCATGGCCAACGTGCCGTCCTGGACGGAAACCACTCCAGGAGATCCGTGGTTCAAATCCCGACCATGGCATTGAATTTTTCATGTTGACTCTATTGTTTGTGTGTATTTATCGACAATATGTAGATAATTCCTAAATAAATATAGTATTTCAAATATGCCACTGCTGTAATAATTCTGGTTAGTCGCTTGACTAGTGATTCAAATGTCACAGACTGAAACCCGGACTAGTGTTTGAACTCCAGGGGACAAAATTTCGCCACGCCATTGGGCTGGTGTGATCCTGGTATTTGGTAGCGTAGTTAATAACAAAATAATTTAATTACCGTAACATTCTATTTATCTATGACTTTAAACAATGGAGTATACAAGAAAACGTGCTCGTGTTTACGAGCGACATGATGTGTTAGATTGGTATGTGACTTTGTGTTCAATTCCCATTAACCTTACGCTCTGGCCTTTGACTTCTGTGGTCTTCCGTGGAGTGAATTCTGTTCTACCATTATTTTACTTTCCCTTTCATTGTATTTCCTGCTTATCTTACTGATTTTGTGTGTGTGTGTGTGTGTGTGTGTGTGTGTGTGTGTGTGTGTGTGTGTGTGTGCGTGCGTGCGTGGGTGTGTGTGTGTGTGTGTGTGTGTGTGTGTAATTTTATGTCCTCCAATGTTAAATCATATCGGACGATGAATGGAATGGGTGAAATGATGCTCAAATGAGTCCGAGGTCCATAGAGCTTAGAGTTACACGAGATTCGTCTTTCTGGATAAGGGAAAACCCCGGAAAAACCTTATCCAGGTAACTCGCCCTGACCGTATCTTACTGATGTGTATCCAGGTTTAGCTGTGCAGGGCGATGCTTTCGCCAAGGAAAGAATGTTCCCCATGCGCGCATGCGGCTGCGTGGTTGCCAGGGTCATCCTTCTCTTGACAGCTCTTGCATCTTAGGGACTTCCGCGCGTCTTGAGGCCAAGCCTCCTGTGGTACATTCGCGTCTTCCCTTCCTCCTAAGAGCTGGTAGCCACAGGGTCTATGTGAACGAGATGTATTTAGCTTGTAACGGTTATATTGGTTTAAGCCCCGAAATTTGAAAAATGTTTAAATATATGTGGTATAAGAATCGTTATGGACATATTAAAATAAATAAGAAAGGAAATTGTTAAAATTAAGTAGGTCATGAGATGACGCAACATGTAAGTGATGTGATGAGTGTGTTTTATTATTGGTAGTTTTAAAAATGAGACTATGTAATTGTGACGTGGACGAGTAAAATTTAAGTTTGATTGGTAGTGATGGCAACCAGAGAATGAAAAGTCAATAATGTTGGTAAAACAGCAAAGAAAGAAAGCGTCTATTGATGGAGGAACGTTAAGGGAACAGACGTAAATTCAGTGCCACGATGAAACCTTGTAAAAGAGTTATATCACTTTGCTGTTAATTATAATAAACATTGTCAAGTTTTATATGAAAAATTGTAAAAATAATACAAATTAAATTGAACATCTTGATATTTTTAAAGTAAAACGAATTTATTGGTATCCAAGTGTCATATAGGACCAAGAAGAGTTAGCAACTTACGGCTTCGTCATCGTCATTCCGGGGGGGGGGGGGGGCTGAATACAACCCACGACCAGTCACAACGGGGGACATCGCGTGAGAATAATCCCGTTCTACATGATCGCTGCAACGCGGAGTTTTGAGAACACCATCTTCAAATCAGCACCATAATTCCTGTTACAAGCAGTTACTCCTGACGTTACTCGAACTATGTCGGGCCGAATATTCAAGCCCCTACATGAATGGTAATTGTTCCGATTGGGTTGGACTCGGCGGGGTAATGGTTCCCGACACTCATGGTTATTGCGTACTATCCTCCACAGGAGAGAAAACTCCGAGCCTGAGACACAGGGGGGGGGGGTTAGGGAAGGTCCCCACACCCTCCCTGGAAAGGTTTATGACACCCCATGTCAGTACAGTTACAGACCATTCAAAAACATTCTGACGGCTTCTACTTCTGTGAATGAAGCTTCTCGGTTTTAGTGTACAGAGTGAAAAGGGCGCATGTTTTTTAACGGTTCTGCTCCTTGTGTAGCATGCACTTCGTCATACACATTCGCTGTCCTTGTCCCACTGTAAAGCAGCACATTCTTTACAAGGACCTTCTTTGCGTTGCTGGACAGTACGTCTGGCTGTCTTAGCCGCCCAGACGGGGTTGAGGGACGACTAAAAAGTCCCGGGTACTAGTAGCACGGTGTGCTAGATCACCAGTGGCCTACCAAGATTCTGGGTAATCTTCCCAGATGGGTTGACGCGCCAAAAGTGGCGCATCCACTTCCTCCGAAGGGAGTCCTTTTTACACTCCAGCTATTGGTCCAAGGAAAGACCCAGAGATACTTCGGCGCTCCCCGGTACTAGAGGGGAAGTCTTCGAATTTCCGGGGAGCCTTCTTTGGTGCTTTGAACAGTTATTGAAAAAAAAAAAAAAAGACATTTGTACGAGAGGAGAAAAAGGAGCGATCGATCTAGGATCTACGGGGTCCCTAACGTTACAGATCAGAGCTCCACAACCGGATCTCCCCTCCTGCAGGCTAGCAAATTCTCCTGGGAACTTAAAAAAATGAGACTATCCTGCTAGAGGATTTTTACAGAGTAGGTATAATTTTTCCCTGCCATACAGCACTGCGACTGATGAAATTGAGGGAAAGGAATTTCGGTGGATGTAATTAATGAAACACCCAATAAACCTTCGGAAAAAAACCCTGGGTCACGGAGGTCGGCTACGGGGATAGAACCAGAGACCTCCCAAATGCGGGCCATAGATGAAGTAAATAGAGTAATAACTCGAAGTATTTGTTTGCAATAACTCGTTAAAATGTGAGGTGAGTTTTGAAAGGCCGTGTAGTGAAATTTTCAGGTCGTCTACTTGAGAGACAGCTAATGACACTTGGGAATATTGAGTAGAGAGAAGCGACAGGATCCTCGATATTAACTATAAGCGGCATGACATTTGACACTCGGTTGCGAGGGGACCGAAATAATTGACTTTGTTTGAAGGCACTACAAGCTTATGTAACCAACACCAGTGTTCTTGAGATCCCACTCGGGTTCTGCAGGGCCTCGACAAATACAACGGCTGCGTGATGTCTGCAGTGACATACTGTAGGGTCTGCCTGAGGAATACCCCACTCCCAGTGGGCAAATATACTATTTTAAAGCAATTTTCGAATAATACCTAAAGGAACTACTCTGTTGTGGACCATTTTACCATACTATTTGGAAATTAAACTTTTGAATTAAATAAAAACAGAAAATTAAGTGGCCGTGCCATGTCTGAGTGATTACACAGTTTGGCTCTCACCAAGGCCGCCCGGGTTCGAGCCCAGGCGACAGCAAAGTAGGTTTTGTGGTGGATATGGCGCTGGGGTGGATTTCCTCCGGGTCCTCCGATTTCCCCCACTATCATTCCAACAATTGCTCCATCATTCAGTCATCCCAGGCGTTGGGCCGAACCCCCCTACCCTGATCTCAACTATCAGGTCAATAGCCTTCTGCTCTCTCGCTCTGAGGGACCCCAGCGAATCCCAACACCAGCATTGGTGAGGATGGGAGACCTAAAAAATAGTATGAAATCCTAAAAATTAATAACCTAATTGTTTAGCGATACAATTTTCAAACAGCGCATGACACTTGTAAATCAGGAAACAGTTTTGCAAGTACTACACGAAACGTACTGACCTTCAGTGAGCGCTGTCTTCGTTTGTCATCTTGTTTACCAGAAGAGCGAAATATTAGGTTGACCCATAAGTAAAGTCTTTTTTTTTTTTTTTTTAGTGTTTTGGAAAATTTATTGGGTTTCTTTGGCTTGACAATGTTATTCACAGGATGTCATAGTGTTGCGTTCATTGCGTGCATGTATCGGTTTTCAATTGTTAATAAACAATCACAACATAAAGATAACAAAGTTTGAACATACACCCCTTCTAAAACACTAATGGAAAACAGCTGCCGCAGCTCGAAATAAGTGAAGTAGAACGAGGTGTCGTTAGTGAGTGTATGGCACGATGGTTCGAGCGTTTCAACACTGGAGACGAAAATACTTAAGATTTACTACGTTCTGGAAGATATAAAGTACGGAATATTAAGAATACAGCCCAAGTTTTGCGAGAAAATAAGCAAAAAAGTATCCGTAGGCTTTCAGAGGAACTTGGTGCATCAAAAGGTACCATACACCGCCTCATTAAGACAGTTGAAAAATCATAAGAAGCTGTATATCTCTGCCTCCTGAACTGACACCTCAAGAGGGTGAACGTAGGGCCTAAGGTCAGCTTATTCGTAATCCCATGGATGATAGATTTGTCAGAAGAAGTGTCACTTGTGATGAAAAATGAGTATATTATCGAAACACTAATGTCTTGAAACAGTAGCTTGATCCCCGCCAACCTGCCAAAGTCATCGTTAAAAAGTCAGTTCGGTCTCAAACTAATGTTGTGTATCTGATGGAATTTTGAAGGTGTGATTCACTGGGAGTTTGTTCCAAACGGGAGGGCCATTTATACGGATCTTTATTCTCAACAACCAGAACGACTTCAAACAACTTTAAGACGGAGACACCCAGAATTAGTTAACTGAAATATTGTTACTCAAGCGGCAAACTCACGATGCCGATCAATAAATGAAGGCCGGTGGAGGGAGGGGAGACCGCAGGGGTAGCTGAGTCTTCGTTTCCCCCTCCTCCTGCCGCCCGAAGGAGGGCGAAACATCGAGAATGTTTTCCCCCTCCATAAAAGGAAATCTCGAGAAACTTCGGGCCGCGGATCAATATGGGAGAGGCGACAGGAGTTATTTGTGTTGAGTGAGTCGTGGCGAGCAGTAGTGTAAGGCGCGCCGAGTGTACGTGGAAAGACGAACTGGCTTAGTTGTAATTGTGTACATTACGAAATTGTAATTGTGACAATAAAGAAATAAAGAACATTTTTGAGTGGTGTAATTGGATTTTTTAATTTTACGAACCCACAAAGTCACAATATAGTTCTATTGCAACAGGACAATGCAATATCCCATACTGCACGATCAACCATGGGAATAACTCAGGAATTGAGCGGAATCGAACTGCTACCACACCCACCATACAGCTCTGATGTTGTACCATCAGATTATCATCTTTTTGGATCCATTGTGCATTTTCTACATGACAAAAATTTTGACAACATTGAAGCAGTGCAAGTTTGTGTCACCGAATTCTTCACACAAAAAACCTCTCAGAAAGGCACTGATTATTCTTGTAAGAGTGCGAGGATAACTGCTGCGCTGCCCGGCCCTGCGCTAAGCACCAATGAACGTATCGCTTCAGCCAATGGAATTCGCAGGAATCACAAATGACAGATAGATGTTCACTCCACGTGGAGTAATCAGTGCGTTATCTGAGAGATATCTATTATCAAACATAAATCAATGGTAACAGTTCGAGCAGCGCGACAATACCATCGTGGGTTAATAAACCTCCAGACCATACAATCTAATGATCTATACTTTGAAAATAGTTAATTACTTGTCAGAATGCCCGCCTCGGTAGCGTAGCTGGTACCGTGTCTGCCTCACGTTCAAGAGGTCCCGAGTTCGAATCTCGGTCAGGATGAGCTACGTGGATAAGGTTTTTTCCGGGTTTTTTCCTTATCCTTCAAGACGAATGTCGGGTAACTCTAAGCTCCGTGGACCCTGGACTCATTTTAGCATCATTTCACCCAATTCATCTACCGTCCGATATGACAACGTTGGACGACGTAAATTATAAATATATAAACTTGTCAGAATACATTTCAAATAATTATTTTTCTTAAAAATTACTTGAGACATCTATAATTTTAAGTAAATATGTCAGCCGTATTGAAAATAAAAGAAAAATCTGATGAGTTGTCTGCACTTTTAGTCCTCTGCGAATTATATATATATATATATATATATATATATATATATATATTCCGAAACACTAACTCGCCAACAAACAAAAGCATGCCCCGTTTTAGTTAACCTTATGAGCGCTGCAACAATATCAAGTACGTTCACTATCAATTTTCAAGAAAGGTGCCAGAAAAACAAAACAGAAGACTGGTGCGATCTTACAATAGGCGTAGAAATTAAAAAACTTGTTATTGGGAGCGACGAAACACTGCAGCTATTTCTTTGCCTGTTCTAAAGAGCCAGTATAATGCTGCACAGTTTTATCCTCTTATAACTCTTCCAGTTTCCCTTTCTTGGAATCGGAAAAGTTTACACAAATTGTAAAAACATTGAGAGAAATATGTTTGAGTGACTTGTAAGCAGGAGACGAGTTTTAATGTGCACAACTGCCTCTTCATCTATATCCCTGGAGGCCACTTCAAGTTATTAGCAACCAGACTTTGTACTTAACGCCTTAATGACGTACCTTCACATTAAAGGAATTAAACGCTCCCGTCTAAACTTTAACTTTCCTTGAATTCTTAAAGTAACTTCTGATGTTGGCAAACTAGCAAATAACGGAAACTTGAAACACTACAAACACTCCTTAAAGCAGCAGGAAATGGGCTTTTACGTACATTTTCAGCACAACTATTATGACATAAATTACACTTCTTTTCTCCCTTTTTCCGAAGTACTGTTTAACGCCTTTTAAACGTCTCTTTAACATCAAAATGGAATATTTTAGTAAAGCATTCGTTCCAGCCTAAAATTTCGGTATCTTCTATATTCAACTATCTCGCTCGATTGTCACCAATCTCAAAAAATATTTCCAGCATTCTTCTTCTTACACATTTGGGATCCCTTATGGAGCGGACTTTCAGAGTTATACTGTACAAGACATCTAATTTTTATAAAAAAAAAAAAAAAAAATGAATAAATGTTGCATAAACATGGCTTAAAACACTAGTCAATGCTTTTCTCTCACTAGGATTTATAACTTTTAATTAAAACAAAGTTATTAAATACGTGACAGAGTGGCACTTTGAATTCAACAGTTTGATTCACTTGTTCGGAAACAGTAAATAAATAAAAGTAAGCGATTAAATACTCTTACGGTTTACTGCTGTTTTGGGTTATGTTGTTCACACACTTAAGTCTGCTATTTAAATTAATTGCCATGCCATGTCATGTGGTGCTGGCTGGCTGTATATAGCCAGAAGGTTTTTACTGCGTGCCCACCCGTTAAGGGTTTTACCGCAGGTAAGGTAGATTTCGGGATATTGTAGGGTGAAATGCGGCTTTTTAGAATGGTGTTTTTTATGAGGTTACAAGATGTACCTGGGGGTTGAAGGACAGGATGCAACACCTTGTACCCTGGTGTTTTTATTTGTTTTTACTTTGGGGAATAATTTTGATGCCAGATGGAAATTAATCATTTCTTCACACTAGCCAATAGGCTAAGATTTTGAATAGATAGTTAAGAGCGACTGGACGGAATCCATGGTTCAAATCCCGGCCATGACATTGAATTTTTCAGGTTGACTCTATTGAAAACCTTAGCCTATTTACGGCTAGTGTGAAGAAATGATTAATTTCCATCAATTAGCTCAAATAATAAGAGTTAAATGATGAAGCCTGGGATTCAAGCACTTACAATAGGAACTCGCCACAAACGGTGTATCTCGGATACGACAGCTCCTCGTGGTTTACCGGGGAAATATGAGTCAATTGGAGAATATGTCAGGATTCAATGGGTAAGAGCGACTGGAAGGAACTCGGAAGATCCGTGGTTCCATCCCGGCTATGGCATTGAATTTTTCAGGTTTACTCTATCTATACATAAGTCCACCTTTATAGTCAAGTGCTATTTCTTTCCGAAATTCATCTTCTTGTAGTTTTTGTACATGTCTCACACAGTTCTCCTAGTCTTGTGTGTTACCTTGTCAATTTCTTCGTGAATAAGTCGTTCAACGTGAGCCATTTTAAGACCGTCCCTAATTATGAAACAATCATAACTAGGGCCCGGATTTTGACGAACAGTCATCTTTTTTCCGAGTAGTCATAGACGATGCTTATTGGAAATTAAGTGCATTCTGGAACAAATACGTTAGATATATATGGTTTTTATACGTCATCAAAATGCATTTTTCCACATTTTTATAATAAAGTCATTGTTTTAATATTTAAATGCATTTTTCGGTCATTTTCTTTCTTTTTCACGAATTTATAGGGCATTTTCATCTGTAGCCCGCATCCGGGAGGTCCGGTTCGATTCCCGTGGCGGGACTGACCCTGACCAATGGGCTTTTTGGGGCATTTTAAAATAATCTGTGATTAAAAGTTCATTTATATATTTTATATGAAATAATAACTTTGTAAGTGAGGTAAACATATAATTAACACAGGACAGCGTACATTTGCGAGCTCTTCAAAATGTGAAAAAAAAGAGAAGAATAAGAGAAGCGTTTCCGTTACTGTTAAAAGAAACGGCTTCGACGTCAAGTAACAAGTCATCTTCCTTTTATAAAGAATTATGTGAAGTGTATGTTAGTGCAAATATTCCGCTAGGATAATTAATTCCAAATTAGGAGATTTTCTTGAACGTCATACTGGTCATACAATTCCAAATGAATCAACTGCGCAAAAGTTACGTACAAAAATGTTATGACGACATGTTAAACCGAATACGTGAATATGTGAAAGGAAAAAAAATTATGTATCAATTGATGAGACAACTGATTCAGAGAGGCGTTATGTGGCCAATGGTACGCTAGAAGCTACTAGTGCCGGGCAAATGTTTCTTCTAACCTCAGAGGCTATGGAAGCTGTTAAGGCACTGTCAGATATGCAAACTGTTCGATAAATCGATGTGTTTATTGTGGCCTAGTGGAATACAGCATGACAACATGCTCCTCTTCCTAACAGACGCGGCGCCTTCCATAGTAAAGGTGACAAAATCGATACAATTATTTTACAGTACGATGGTGCATCTTACGTGTTTGACCCATGTTTTCATCGAATTCATCATGGCGGAACAGGTCACATCAACATTTCCAGAACTACATACACTAATTTCTACAGTAAAGAAAATATTTTCGAAAGAGCCAACCCGAACTATGTATTTCAAAGATAAAGCCCCTAATATAGCTTTGCCCCCGGCACCAATTTTAACACGCTGGGGTACATGGTTAAGTACACTGTGACGATTTTCAAATAGTAAGAGAAGTGGTTGCCAAGAGATTGCCAATTTCTATCAAAAGAAAACTCCAGAACTGATATTTTAGAACAGGATTTAACAGGCAACGACATGTGTTTTTCAAATATGCACCTATAACATCTGTGGAAGTGGAGAGAAGCTTCTCGAATTATAAAACAGTTTTAGTTGACAACCACCGTTCATTTACTTTTGATTACTTGAAGATGATCAACGCTAAAGTAAGGTATGTTTTGGCTAATGGGTAAAGTAACATTGTTTAATATTTTGTAAAATTGAAAATAACCTGATGAATTTTGAATTTATTTATTATTTAGTAGCAATAATTGCATTACTTACTAAGAAAGTTAATTTTAAAATGTGGTTATTCGAACCATATATTCATTATTTGTCTTTGTCAGTTATTAATTTATTATTATGAAAGAAATTGTTAATTTTTGTTAGGTCACTTTTTTTTTACATTTTATGTTCATTTTTTATATTTTAAGTGCATTTTATAGCTCATTTTTAGATACCTTTTAGGTCATCAACTTCCGGGCCCTAATCATAAACATATGTGAAAGCACACGTTCTGCAGATGCAGCATTCTACACGCTACTGTCCGGCCGTTGTATCTCCGGCTCTGACGTTTTGCGACTGTAAAAGGTGGAAGGGGAAACCTAATAGTACCAACATACAGTAATGAGCAATTGAAAACATATCCTCAAAATTATCTTTAGAATGAAAATATAGGACTATATTAACTTTAAGACACTGAAGTACAATTTACAATTTCATCATAATGCAAGATATTTATTACAACACCACTCTTCGAATATTTCGTTCACATCTTTCACACACACACTAACTGCATCTGTTGGTAGTACTGGGAGTCTCTACATCCGGTGTCGTGGTCAGGAAGTTAAAACTGTCTGCTAGCGCCAATCAGCATTGTCGCTGGTAGGCGTGGCTCCCGAACCCAACACCGTATTGCCAGGTTAAATTTGTTTGAGCCACGTGGCCTAATAGCGGCTTGCACTGGTGAACTTTCTTTGGTATATTTTTCGTGCGTGAATTCCGATGTTTAGTGTTCGTAAGTCCTATTATTATCGCTATTATAATAATATGGCTACTGGTACGTGAAATATGCAAATACATGAAATATTTAAAATACGCATCGTTCCTCTGCTTGAAATTCCCGCTAAAGAACTGGCAACAGCTTGCTTTGCTTCCCCCTCTCGAGAAATGTCAGAGCCGGAGATAGAACGGCCGAGGTATAGTCATATTTAACTACCATCTTGGCTTGTTCAAAGTAATTATTTAGCACATTATGTCAATAATTTATATTTCAGTTCTGAGTAATTACAAATATATGTACACATACATATCAACTAATAATAAAGCATCTGTAGTGATTTAACACACATTCGTAAAAGATTACAGAATTGGGGATTCACAATGCCTTAAAGTGCAACATAAAAGAATCTTTAGAGACGAAAACAAATACGGAACCAAAGTGCCGAAGAACGCTCTAGATCGGCGCTCCGTCTTGTTAACATTTTTGTAATCTTGAAGTTTTCCCTAGAGTGCCGTCCTCTCTTCGCCGCTAAAGCTCTGCTTTTTTTTTTTTTTTTTTTTTTTTTTTTTTTCAGGCAAGTAAAAAAGACGCAACCCTTGCCGTGTTAATTTAATAACCTCGTTGACATGCTTCGTTTCGAGAAATCGATACGAAAGGCGTCGTCGACCGGATACCGGGCAAGCTAAAACAGTAGTAGCTCGAGAGTGTTTTGTTAGGTAAATGGATACATCACTTTTAAGATGCAATCGTGCATGTGCGTACCCCGCTTCAAAAAAATGCTCGGTGTACCAGAGCTGGAATAATTGGAGGATGCCGCGCAGGCAACAATGACAAATGAGAGAGGCAACATCTCCTTGACGTCGCATCTAACAATGTCCGACCACCGGAACCACCGAAAACAAGTTGTACTTCGCTGCTGGGAAACGTTCTTCTTTTTAGGTTACCGTTTTGGGAATTCCGGTTATTTATAAAGAACAGTTACAGTTCGTTTCCACTCTAAAACCTTTAGTACTTAAATCTTGGAACTGTTGTTTCGATTTATATTTAGAAAAGGTTTGAACAATTTATACATTTATAAAAGAAAACAAACAAAATTGTGTAAAAATATGTGTAATTTTGTAATAATTGTGTTACGTAATGCAAGTGACGTAGTAGTAAATCAGCCAATCATATAAAAGTAATATATGGGTAGCGATAGTAAGGAAGGATTAAATAATCTTGGTATAAAAACCGAAAGAAAATTCGTCTTTGCTTGTGGAACGCCGAAGAGATCGGACGCTTTTTAAATTGCTCGAAAATATTTAAGTGTCAGTTCAATTTGAAGTATTAGATTGATTCCGATTACAGTATAAAGTTTTGTGATGAGAATTGTAAAGGATTTGGTGTTAAAATAAATAAACAACAGATTGATTTTAGGTAATTGATGGAAGTTAATCATTTCTCCAGACTAGCCGTATATAGGCTAAGATTTTTAATGGATATAGTCAACATGAAAAATTCAATGCCATGGCCGGGATTTGAACCACGGATCTCCTGGTTTCCGTCCAGTCGCTCTTAACCTTTGAGCTACCATGGCCAACGTGCCATCCTGACATCAAATTCTCCATTTGACTCATATATTTCTTATAGAAATTCAAATTAAAAGTCTCAATGATTTCTTCACTCATTACCACCCTTGTAACTTAAGAGTTTTCATTGCTCATATGTGAGAATATAACAAAAGAATATCAAAAGCTAGCCGAGGCATAACTAAGGATTTTCCTGATAACTTCGGGGAACATCTTCATCAAGTCATAATATTTTGCACGAAGTAAGACCAACGACGGGAAACTATATACCATCACAAATCTTGCTATATATGTTGCCGCAACTTTGGGGTATCGAAACCCACAACAACGGAGGAATCCTCTTACAAACTGAGCGTCTGAAATATTATATCAAGTATCATAATGACAAAATACAAATAGCTAATGCGATATTTTACAAGTTATATTAGATTATTATTTTGTCCAACTATTTTACACAGATGACTCTAATTTTAAACATTCTAGTAGGCAGATTTGTGTCATTTAGTGAAACATAAACTATAAATTATTTCCAAGTCCTGCAGATTTTATAGATAACTTGCCTTTAATCCTGTTGGTTGAAATAAAAAATCTTAACTATATTGTTGACCATGATATTCTAACAAAATTGCACGCTTAATTCTAATAGTAAATGATCAAGTAACACGGATAACGTGCAATCGCATGATTCAAGTTTGCTTTTCAAACCCATTTACGTCAGATGAAATGTTTTATGGCAGGTTTTGATCAGCATGACTTGGGCGAAGCATTTATTTATTGATTATTTGTAACTAACACGTGTCATTCATTCTCACTTGGCAAATGTTTTGAAAGTTGAAAAGCTAGTGTGAAGTTTAATAATTTAGGTAGAAATGCTTGTTATTCAAGAAGGTCTAAGGAAAGGAATGCTGTTATTACGGGAAAAAATATATTTATTGATCGATTTCTAAAATGTTTGCTGCAGACTAGCAGGTTTTCAGAGCAACAACAACAATAATAATTAGTAGTAGTGGTGGTGGTGGTGGTGGTGGTGGTGGTGGTGGTGGTGGTGGTGGTGGTGGTGGTGGTGGTGGTGGTGGTGGTGGTGGTGGTGGTGGTGGTGGTGGTGGTGGTGGTGGTGGTGGTGGTGGTGGTGGTGGTGGTGGTGGTGGTGGTGGTGGTGGTGGTGGTGGTGGTGGTGGTGGTGGTGGTGGTGGTGGTGGTGGTGGTGGTGGTGGTGGTGGTGGTGGTGGTGGTGGTGGTGGTGGTGGTGGTGGTGGTGGTGGTGGTGGTGGTGGTGGTGGTGGTGGTGGTGGTGGTGGTGGTGGTGGTGGTGGTGGTGGTGGTGGTGGTGGTGGTGGTGGTGGTGGTGGTGGTGGTGGTGGTGGTGGTGGTGGTGGTGGTGGTGGTGGTGGTGGTGGTGGTGGTGGTGGTGGTGGTGGTGGTGGTGGTGGTGGTGGTGGTGGTGGTGGTGGTGGTGGTGGTGGTGGTGGTGGTGGTGGTGGTGGTGGTGGTGGTGGTGGTGGTGGTGGTGGTGGTGGTGGTGGTGGTGGTGGTGGTGGTGGTGGTGGTGGTGGTGGTGGTGGTGGTGGTGGTGGTGGTGGTGGTGGTGGTGGTGGTGGTGGTGGTGGTGGTGGTGGTGGTGGTGGTGGTGGTGGTGGTGGTGGTGGTGGTGGTGGTGGTGGTGGTGGTGGTGGTGGTGGTGGTGGTGGTGGTGGTGGTGGTGGTGGTGGTGGTGGTGGTGGTGGTGGTGGTGGTGGTGGTGGTGGTGGTGGTGGTGGTGGTGGTGGTGGTGGTGGTGGTGGTGGTGGTGGTGGTGGTGGTGGTGGTGGTGGTGGTGGTGGTGGTGGTGGTGGTGGTGGTGGTGGTGGTGGTGGTGGTGGTGGTGGTGGTGGTGGTGGTGGTGGTGGTGGTGGTGGTGGTGGTAGTAGTAGTAGTAGTAGTAGTAGTAGTAGTAATAATATTTACGTCCTCCAACGTTAAGTCATATCGGAAGATGAATGGAATGGGTGAAATGATGCTCAAATGAGCCTAGGGTCCATAGAACTTAGAGTTACCCCACATTCGTCTTTCAGGTTAACGGAAAACCCTGGGAAAATCCTTATCCGGGTAACTCACCCCTCACAGACACGCTACCATCTACGCCAGCGAGGCGGGCGACATAAAAAAACAAAATGAGAATTAATTAAAGCTTACCACGTAATGATTGGGGACGAATTGATTTGGTGCAGTTAGAGAAATCTATAAAATTGATTGAATTAGTGGTTGGTGTCAGAAGATGCGAATATTGTCGTAAACTCTGAGCAAATACCTATCACGTTCACATGGCTTGCACCATTTCGTCTTGTACAAACTGTTTTTTACTTATAAACCCGTATTCATTTATCCACTACACGGTAATAAATACATTTTATAAATGGTTTTATTCCATATTTCTTTCTAAATATAATAAGAAAAGGAAAATAAAGAAGACAATTGATAGGCAAATCTTTTAACAGCTAGTCACAGCTTGATGACATTGAAATTTCGTTCTCTTTGTACGATCGAAAGTAAATGACTTCTCATGTACAAAAAATGTTGAACATTCAAACAAATAACAAGCAAATTGTTAAACTGTACAAAAAATATGAGAAAAATCAGCGTTTTAACCAGCTCTACGTTTCTGTGTAACATTTTATCCCCCCCCCCTTTTATTTAAGTCAAATGTCACCGAGAATGACGGAGAATTGATATGCTATTCGCAGAAAATTCAAGATTTATATTCCACTTCTCATTAAAATATCTTAAATATGTTATTTTAATCAAAACAGCATTTTCTAGAATTCAAATATTTTGAAAATTGCCCATATAAAGAGTGGTTTGAAAATCTTCATGTATTCTTCAAAACGCCAAACTTAAATGTCAATGTCCACCTCTGTAGCTAGATGGTAGCGTGTTAGCCTCACGCTCAAGAGGTCCCGAGTTCGAATCTCGGTCAGGGTGAGTTATTCGGATAACGAATGTCTGACAACTCTAAGCTCTGTCGACCCTGAGCTCTTTTCAGTATATTTTCACCCACTTCATTCATTGTGCAATATGATTTAACGTTGGAGGAAGTAAATTTAAAAAATAAAAATCCAGTTTGGTGTTTAAACAACTTTTCTTGCGAATATTTGAGTAGCATTCAATTTTATTCTCCACAAGTAATAGATAAAGTGAAATTTAATGCCTAGTTGAATTCAAAATAAAATATCTGCTGGATCAGCTGGTACTCGGAAAAACCTAAATTCACCCTATCACGTTATAAGCTACCCTGATGATCTTCTGAATACATTTAATCATACCTCCCTTCTCCTCGAAAATAGATGGGAGAAAAATAGGTGAAAAATTTAAATGACACGAATATTAAAACCCGTAAATAATTAAATCGTTACCTACTATAACGGGTGTTGTAAGGCAAAAGAGAGCAAAACTTTAAAAAAAAGAACACTTATTTAAACCTGAAGCATCAACGGGAACTGCTTTTACATCACTAATATATCATAATTAGGTAAAATCGATAAAGACTGGCAATAATCGTAGTCGACCAAAGATGGACGGGGTTCGATCTGGTTCCGGAAATAGCGTATCGCAGTAAACACGCGCACAAAGCAGAAAGGTAGGCAGAAGAAGACGTAATGAAAAGATGCCTCCTTAACTAACCACTACGCCCCTTGCCCCTTTTCCTATTTTTCGGCTGAGGTTCTATCCAAGAAGGAACACAACAGGCGTAGCAGCTGCACCACTTGTTCCAGGGGTGTCCACCAGCCACCTCTCAACATACAGTTCTCTTCAGAACATTCGTGGAAAAACCAATGTTACCTTCTCATGGCTTTTTCTACTGTATCCTGTATTCATTACGTATATAGTACTCAATAATTTAATACCGAGATTTTACCAGAAATTTGCATTTTGAAATTCTCCGAATTAAAAAAAAAGGCAATTTTAGTGCATTTCAGTGACACTACAGAAATATTTTCATGAAAATCCCTCTACCGTTTACATAAAAGGTTACGAAAATGTTATTTATTGTTTTAAATGACTAACCATTTGGATCAATGTACTATACTCTTAAAATAATTTCACGACAAATACCATATATACTATTTTGAACTTTTTCTTTTTATTCTGAACGACCCTTGCATGAATGACCTTTCAAAATACAATTTTCTTAACCTTTTTCTTTGGAATGAACCATTTCCGAATATCCTTTATTAACGCCGGTGTTAAAATATTTATACTCCACTAAATGGGAAGTCGTCAAGTATTCGGTTTTCCACGTTCCTAGCATTCTAAAAGAATGGGATTCCAAACTCATCACATTACATTGTCAAAAGCTCTTAAATTTTTTACTATTCCTTGAAGCCTACTGTATTCCCATATCCCCTTGTACCTAGTACATTTCATTACATGCACATAGATATAGGAAACAGAACCGCGACAACCAAGTCTTCAGAAACAATTGAATACCGATGGACTTTAATGAATGACAGCACTGAAAGATAAGAGAAGAAAGAAAAGAAAACTTTAAGAAAATTCAGATAAAAAGTTGTCATATGAGTATCTTTAAAATATATAGGTATTTTAAACAAAATCGTTAAGATCTATTTTTGAAAGAAAGAAAAAATGAAAAGAACTGCATTTAAGTGTTACGCTGTTCAGATAGACATAAAAAACAACAACTCAAAAGTATGTGAAAGTTCAGTTTTTGGTGGAATACAATAATTTCCCTATTCACAATGTAGGTAATAATCTCTAATTATGAAAATAATTTGCAGAAAGGAGCATTCAAATACAATATGGCGATATCAACAACTAAATAAAGTACAAGAAATAATGATAGAAAATAACAGAATAATTAGATGAATATAAAATTTTGGTATGTTAAAATTGATCAAGCTAAAAATAGATTAGTTTATTTCAATGATCAGAACAGACACAAAAATTCTATTAGGCGATGTTAGTACCAAATATATTATTATTTAGTATTGCAAATTTGATTTTCATTTCAAAAAGCTACATTGACGAATGAATTGCCAGTAGAATGTAGAAGAATATTTGTTAACTATTGAATGAACAGAAGTTTAGCTGTAGTTACAGATTTATATTTCATTACTAAACGTTAAAACTACAATAAATATTATACTTCAAATGTAAGCCTAGTAATTGTATTTTATTCATACAGTGGTTGAAGTGAAATGTTTATCCATCCTTAATAGTGAAGTGTTGCCTTAGTAAGTTAATTTCTATTTTTTTTTTTTTTTTTTTTTTTTTTTTTTTTTTGGCCTTCGGTAAAATCCCATATGGCCATCGTAGGGAAAAATAAGAAAAATAATGTAAGGAAGTTTAAGAGGCTGGGAGGTAACTAGATGTGTAGATCACTGTCTTTAAGAAATTGTAGAAGAGCTTGGTATACAGGTTTGTTGCATAACTGTAATATGGTGTTGACGCTAGCGGGAAAAGGAACAGACTGCTGAAGTAGGCGGCGGAGGAAGGAAGAACGGTGGGCTCGGTAGCGAGAGCAACTGAACAGGAGATGATTGAGGTCAGCGATTTCGCCTGGGTCATCAGGACATACAGGGGAATCGATGAGACGTAGTCGGTGAAGATGCGCAGGGTAACATCCATGTCCAAGTCGCATTCTAATGATGGAGGTGTTAATTTCTATGATTAAAGTACAACTTGAAAATCTGTCTACTCAACGCGAGTGCTAACACAGACCCTCCTTCTCCCAGTCCTTTCTGCAAGGTTGCCACCTTTCTCGATACGTCATTGGTATCGTACGAGGTTTTGTCTAAATTATCTTATGTCCATTACTCCGAAACTTCCTTAGTTTTGACATATATCGCCAAGCTACAATTCTACTGGATTCCATTATAACCCTTAACTTATTCAAAGTGCGGTATTTGAAACCCAGCTCCTTTAGGAGATCGCGCAAAGTGCAGTGCCCATAAGGAAAATCACAAATTTCTTGCAAATGTTCAACCAATTCGTCTAAGGTGGGCGCTCTCCCTTTTGCATAGAATCTATAAATTTCTCGGCGAATCAAATCGCATGTGAAATTATCTACTTTAGAGAAACGTTTTCTTTTGTTTTCACACTTGGTCGGCGTCTTTGGTATTCCTTTCGTCATAATATTTCTTACTGTATTTCTGTGAATACCCTGAATTTAATAGGTTCATTGCATGACCCTTTACCAAGATTATTTTTTCAGCACATATTTATATATGTTCAAAACAAGCGTTTGAATTTGTTTAGAAAGAGTTCCCGTTACAACTTTTTTTTTTTTTTTTTTTTTTTTTTGGCTTCTCCAGTAACTTAACTCGGCCCAGCAACACTTTCCAATTCATTCATACTACTGTCATCACTTTGATTTTCACTTGACTGAAAGTTATCTACTACTTCATTTGCATTTACCACTGCATTTCCCTCCCACGGTCTCCACATTGTGACACACAACGAATTTCTGCACGTAATGAAACAGACCAACTGGAAGTTGGAACTTCGGCAACTGAGACTCCACGTGGAGTAAACATGCAACTGTCATTTCCAGAAAATCAGTGTTGCTATTGGTCCTCAACGACAGTGTTCCATTTCTGAAGTGTGGAGATAGACTTATGACGGCCATTAGTGGGCGGGAAGGTAGTTTCCTTTGATACGCAACTGCACTCGCGTTGACTAGACAGACTCTACAAGTGTTGGATATAATATTTTCAATGTGCACAGTGTTAAGAGTTGGTTAGAAAAGGAGAACAAGGTGAATCTGTCAACTTTACAGAGACAAGGTCTGGTAATGCCGTTCTGAAACGTTCTGTAAAGCTCTTCTACTGGCCGTGTTCAAATACGAGTATAACTTGTATGTTTCATCTCTTTACAAAAATTTCAGGAGACACTACTAATTCTACCCCTTAACTGACCTTATACCACCTGCAACCTCGGATCTACAACTTTAATGCAGTTTTATTCATTTTAGAAAGAGCAGCCGTATTCTTGGGCAATTGTCAACAGCGACATGCCATGTTGTATACAATATGTCAAGTTTGCTACATATAAAAATACCTGCAGTGCACGTGAAAAGGCAAGCCGATAACTCCCCGGAATGCTGCTGCTTACCTGTAACAAGTAGAAAAGAGAAAAGAGTAAACAAAAAGTTGCACTTCACAAAGGCAGAGGAAATACTTGTAGCTGCAATATTAATTAAGGTAAGCGCTAGGCACAAGGGCATAGGATGATTATCCGACTGAAATGCAAATTAGCACACACGTGAAAAGAGGTCAAAGAGCTGTTCTATTAAAAGGAGCTGTAATCAATGCAAACCAGAAGGGCAAAAAAGGAATAAACGATTTGCATCTGCAGTCTAGATTCTTTCATTTCATCCTCTTTGCTTTCACTCAAACATGCTGCAGTTCTCATTATGATTTCCAATATTTGCTTTTTCTTCCCTCTTCTTTCCAAAAACTACAGGGGGAAAAGAAACCTACGGTACGAACTGTATGGGGTGTTTTCACGTAAGGAAGACAACAATTTCTGCTGTAACTAACACACTTTCCTCGACGACAGGCGGCTCATTTACTTTTTACTCTCTGGATTTTCCTACAAAAACAGATCGCTGCTTTTAGAAAATTTACTACTACATGATACTCAAGCAAATAGTAGGAAGAAGTACTGTGTCACACTTCAACAAAAATGACAGAATAGTTTTCATTAAATAAGACACCAATATTTCAGTTTGCTCTTTACCTCGATACCAATGTAAAAGAATTCGCAGCAGAAATGCTAAAGGGCCAGAACTCGTGGTCTCATAAATAAAGTGTTTTTTTTTCTAATTTATTACTTTTGGTGTTTGGAAGATTTATTGGGTTTCTTTTGGTTTGGCATTGCTATCTACAGAATCCATGGCTAGTATTGCGTACATTGCAAGCATCTATCGGTCTTCAATTGTAAATAAACAATCACAAAATGGAGATAAAGTTTGAACTTACGGTTCTTCTAAAACACTAATGCCCTATTTCACCAACAGATGTTAAAATCGACGTTAACAAATGTTACGTAACAATTGTCACAGCGCTATTAAATTTCTTGCATTTCACCAACCTGTTTTCTGAATGTTAACGAGAAGAGACTTGTAAATATTAGAGCTATAGAAGCCTATAGATGAGTTGTATTATTTTCTGAACGTACTGAGATGCGCTTTTGTTTTCATTCTGGTCTGCACACAGTTGAAAAAATAACGGGTAAACAAAATCGTAAACAAAAGCCGTGACACAAATTTCTCATCCATGGAGAACGAATTGTTAACCGAACTGGTGAAGAAGTATAAGGATATCGTGGAAACTAAGAGGACGGATGCGGTGAATGTAAAAAAGAAAAATGTCACTTGAGAAACAATTGGAAACGAATTTAATTCAAATACACGTGTCAATACTAGAAACACGATTACGTCAGTATTACGTAAATTCAAAACGAGGTGCGAAGGACAAGTGACTTGAACGTTTCAAGACGGAGGTACACAGTGTATTATCCCCATAATTCAGTGAATTATAAAATCACAAAGTTATTAATACTTGAAGAAAAGTCGAGATCGGCATATTCCTTTCGATGCATGTTCTAGCCTCTCTTGTACTTCGGCAGTAACCTTCATAGTAACTTGTTTCGACAGTCTTATACCTCTGTAGAAAATTTTCTTCTGATAGCTCCTCAAAATAATTTCTCCTCATAGGCTGTACTCCATTACGAATGCCATTTAGCAGATCTTAAATATAGCAAATCGACATCAACAGCTGAGTTCACGCCCACCATCTTGACTATTTGCAATTCTTTAGGACTTAACAACAGAAATTTGGCTTGTTAGTTTAACAAGAGATTTAACACAGGTGTTAAGCTAGTACTTGTTGGTGAAATGCAATTTTTGTTCTAACTATTGCTAAAGTCGTGTTAAGCCTTAACATCTGTTGGTGAAATTGGGCATAAGGGAAACAAGATTATAAAGCTCGAAGAATATGTTAAGTGGAGGGAGGTGTCGTCAGTGAGCGTGTGGCACCACAATGGTTTCAACAATGGAGCACTAAATATTTGCCACGTTTTGGAAGACCTAAAGTATGGAATACTGAGGATACACGCCAAGTTTTGTGAGAAAATCCGCAAAAAAGTACCGGTAGGCTTTTAGAGGAACTTACTGCTGTCGCGACAGCCCGAAGAGGGCCAACGCCTACCAACCTGACTGCCGACCACACGCCCACTTACGCACGGCACAGGTGGGCAATCATCCAACCTAAAATCCGGATCGAACCCGGGCCGCTTTCCGTGGCTATGGACCAAGGCATGCTGCCGTAGCCCGCTACGCCACGGCGCAGGACTTCAGAGGAACTTGGTGCATCAAAATGTACCATACATCGCCACAATAAGACACTTGGAAAATCATAAAAATTCACCTTCAAGAGGTCCCGAGTTCGAATCTCGGTCAAGGTTAGTTACCTGGATAAGGTTTTTTCCGGAGGTTTCCCTTATCCTGAAAGACGAATGTCGGGTAACTCTAAGCTCCATGGACCCCGGACTCATTTGAGCATCATTTCACCCATTCATCGTCCGATATGACTTAACGTTTGAGGACGTACATTACACAAAAAACATACAAAAGCTGTATATCTGTACCGCATGAACTGACACCTTAACAGGCTGAACGTAAGAGTAGATATCTGTCATCAGCTTATCCGTAATTCCATGGATGATACAGATTTGTTGGGAGAATTGTCACTTCTGATGAAAGATGAGTATATTACAGAAAACCTGATGCATCGAAACAGTGGTTTGATCCCCACCAACCTGCCAAAGTCATCGTTAAAAAAACCATTTCAGTTCCAAACTAATGTTATGTGTCTGGTGGAATTTTAAAGATATGATTCACTTGTAGTTTGTTCAAATGGGCTGGCGATTGATGCGGATATTTATTTTAAACAACTGGAACTAGTTATAAAATTTGAGGCGATGATACCTGGCATTAGTTAACCGAAAAAGACTTCTATTACAACACGACAATGCAACACCCCATACTGCACAAACACCATGGAAAAAGTTCAGGAATTGAGAGGAATGGAACTGCTACCACACCCAGCATACAGCCCTGATCTCGCACCATCAGATTATCATATTTCTGGATCCATGAGCCATTTCCTACGTGAAAGAAATTTTGACAACATTGAAGCAGTGCAAGTACGTGTCACCGAATTCTTGGCATCAAATACCATCTTGGAATAATGAACCTCGCTGAACAATGGCTCAACACCATAAAATTTAATGTTCTGTATTTAGAAAAATTAGTTAATTGCTTGCCAGAACATATTTCAAATAATTGTTTTTCTTTTAAACAAAACATTACTTATGAAACAGTCATTTGTTTATGCTAGCGTATTTATCTTTCCATAGTGCATACAATCATATTACTTTATTTTACGTACAGCACTGATATTCAATTTGAAAGGGATGTACTTATTCATTCTGATTTGGAGTTTTTATGTTTCGGGTCACCGTATCACACCATCACCTGTTTTTCTGGCCTTAGTACTTGTTCTAACCATTTAACTATTGTCCGGTTTTGAGTGCAAGTGTCCGGTTTACGATCAGCAATCTGGTCCTTTGACCCAGTGGGTCAGGTTGGACGGTGAATACTGAAATGCATTCACAAATGAGCCCGGGGTTCAAAGGGCTTAGCTATCTCACATTCATCATCTCAATAAAAAAAAAAAAAAACGAGGTAGCTTACCCCAACCGAAATTCGAACTCGGGGCCTTCAGGACGAGGAAAGAACGCTACATCCAATGTTACAAAATGTAGTAGTAAATAACATAAAAGTTTAACATTTTATAAACGAAAAGTATACCAATGGATAGAAGAATCAAAGAATCTATATAAACAATTGCTATCTACAATTCATTAAAAAAAATGCAGCGTTATAGGACTCCCAATTTGCAACTAAAGTCGTGCTCCAAGCGTTCTAAAAAATTAAGCTAGAAAATGGTAGAGATTAACTTAATCTAGCTACAGCTTACGTTGTTTGTTTCGTATCTTTGTATAAAGCCACTGCATAAATAAAACGTCACAGCATTTAATGGCTTCTAAGAAGTGCAGCAATTTAGCAAAAATTACAAAATGTATGCACGTGTTCTGTGCTTTACAGTAATGGCGGTTTTCGATTGTGTTTTGTTGTCACAGATTATACACCAACAGCCATGCAATCGCTGCATTACAGCATTGGCGCGTAATATCTATACAAGTATTTTTAGTTTAGATAACGTTAAAATTATTCAAAAGAATAGTAAACGTGTATTGAGGTTGCAGTCTAGTGACTGTCCTCATTTAAACTGTTTTGAGATCATTTCAAATTAGTAGATCTGTGTGTCGTTTTCGCTTCAGTCTTCTCCGTGCTGGTTCTTGTGACATATGCTGAGGAATCTGTCTCAGAATTACATTTTCATATTCACCAAAGGAAGTTAAGAGGCGTGCAGGACTGAAGAGTATCTTCTATTGTTGGAGTAAGCAGATATTTCTGTAATGTTGAATTGCGAATGTACCAAGGTGCTTTCGCTATTATGTGCAAAACCCAATTTTGTAAAGTCTGTATTTTGTTGATTTACGTTTTGGATGCTGAACTTCAAATTGAAAAACCTTTTACCCAAATAAGTCTGATTAGCGAAAAGTAGATAAGTCTTTTTGAAGATAAGGGCAAAAAAGAAGTATCTGATATTAGAAATTTCAATTGATGAATTTTCTATTAGTTTCTTGATAAGATCAGTGATGTGTCCGATCCAGGTTAATTTTGAGTGAGGGTTAAACCAAGATATGTAACTGTATTACATGTGGCACTATCTCGATCGCAAAGCTTATTTCGACATTTGCAGTATTTCTTTTGTAGGTGAATTTCACCAATATGGATTCATCTTTACTCTCCACTTTTTGCACCATTCGTCAACTTTATCCGTGAAAGACTGTGGTTCACTAGCAGCTACAATATCAGGTCCTTTGCTAAGGGCAGCTACATCATCTGAGAATTGTGAGATAAGCAAGTTGTCCTGTGTAGGAAAATCTGAGCTAAAGATTAAGTAGAGGAGTGGAGGCAATACACCACCGTGGGGAACTATATTTTTTAATATATTTACATTTGAATAATTGTTATTACTTTGTGTACACATGACATAATTTAATGAAATTTCCGTATTCACTTCGTTTGCCCAAAATTGTAGAATTTGCGATACGGATTGTGTTTGGGAAGCAGGTTATGTCAAAGGACTTTTAAGGATATTGCAGATTTAGCATGATTCTTTCGTATTATCTCGTTTCATATTTTTAATAATTCTGGCTAGACGAAATTTTTTTGAAATTAATTTTGATGGTCGTTCTCAAAATAGTCTCCCCTGAATGCGATGTACTTGTCCCAACGTTTCTGCCAGTCTTCAAAGACATGCTGGAAAGCATTTTTGAGAGATCCTTCAAAATCGCATCCGCAGCCTTCAACACTGCTTCTGATGATGAATAATGCCTCCCACGAAGGCGTTTCTTCAAGTTAGGGAATAGAAAAACGTCACATGGGGCTAAATCCGGACTATAGGAAGGGTGAGGGATGCACTTCACGTTGATTTTTGCAAGATATTCAGCAACAACATTGGCAATATGCGGCCACGCATTATCGTGGTGCAGCATCCAGCCTGCTTCATGGAAATGTGGTATTTTGCGCCTGATATGGACTTGTAATGTTTTCAGTATATTCCTGTAGTATTGTCCAGTTACTGATGTGTGTGCAGGTACAACATGATGATAAACCATTCCATGAATATCATAGAATGAGATGACCATAACTTTCCCATCAGAAGCAACCACTTTTGCTTTTTTGGGGGGTTGGTATGAAGGAGATTTCCACACTGAGCTTTGCTGTTTGCTCTCATGATCAAAATGATGTAGCCAAGTTTCATCAGCAGTGATTACGTTTGAAAGAAACTCCGGATCTTCCTCTAACATCAACTTTAACTTCATGTTACCTCCATTACAGCGGTAGGCGATAGTGAACATGTCTGAACTTGCCTGGTTCTCACAGGCGGGAACTAGGAGTGCCAACAATGACACTACTGCGGCGTGTTTATTTCACATTAAGCTAACAGAATATAATAAGATTGAATTTTAGTGCGAAAAATTATGACAGTAAACAATTATGATCATTCTTTATTGAATGTAATTAAACCATGCACCTCTAAGGAGAGAAACATTAATTTTGAACAATCAGGTATAGAAAAAGAACGTAAAATTATTAGAAAGATGTTGGATCCACAAGTCGTAGGTGAAGAATACTGAAACGGCACTTTAAAACTGATTATTTGTAATAAATTTAAGTCTGATAAAAAAATAATTATTAATTTTGTAAGATTTTTCATGTAATTAGTTTATTGAACATTATAATCAAATTGTGAAAGTGTTAAAACATTTGTGTGACTTTAAATGCAATGAAATAGATGGTTGTCAAGGGCAACGGTGAGCAATATCAATAGTTCTTAGAGGGGATGCGATTAATAGAAGCCTGGATATTGTAGAAGTAAGATGTCTACATAGACTAGTGAAAAAGAATGCAAAGGAAAGTTCTGGGAGTAATACTTTTTTTTCGCTCTGAAGTTTGCAGAAACTTAAAACTCAACGATGCAACAAAAATCATTTTATGAAACGACAGAATCTACGAAATTTAAAATTGTAATAGAATATATTAATGGTTTTGCGGAATAAATTCCAAGATATTTAAAGGAGAGATATTGTTATTTTTAACCATAACAGCATAAAATAATTTTCGCTCCGATACTAGACAAGAGATAAGACTAATTGCTACAGAACGCCGAGGGATTTACAAGAATTCAACCAGATCGTCACCAAAGGTGAGAGTAATTCATCATCCATCCCTCCCGCATTTTGCAATAGAGACTTAAAAGTAAACAGGAAATAAAAAAGTACAGACATTTACAGTGATATTAGGAAATGAGGGTTAAAATTTTATGGGCATATTAAACCATTAACTTCAAAAAAGCTCACGAAATAAATTATAGAACTGGACGGAGACCAGAAGATGCGTGGTTCAAATCCCGGCTATGACATTAAATTTTTCAGTCTGGCTCTACCCTTTCATAGTGCGTCCTACACACGGCTAGTGTGAAAGAACAATTAATTTCCATTAATTGTACCTAATAGTGGTTCGAACTATAAATCCCGGGCCTTGAAGTACTTACAGCATAGTAAGTCGCCATTAAGGTAGTTGTCTCATTTGTTTATGAGAACTCCTAGTCTTTACCGAGAAAAACACGAGTCAGTTGGAGAATTTAATATTATATCGGCACGTTGGCCATAGTATCTCAATGGTTAGAGCGGCTGGACGGAGACCAGAAGACCCGTGGTTCAAATCCCGGCTATGGCATTGTATTTTTCAGTCTGGCTCTATCCTTTCAAATTATGGAATTTTACGTAGAAATAAAGCACAAGTAAACACTTTGAAATGGATTAGTGAAGTAAAAGATGATTTAAAATTGGCAGGAATCACTCAAGACGATATCCTAGATAGGGACGTCTTTAGAGTGAAGCTGCGTAAGTGACAAGTTGACCAAGAGGACAAACCGAACAACGTGGACAGACCAGAGAAAGAAAACCCATACCCAAAGCATAAGAGAACTTTGAATTTATAGAAGAGCTAAGAAACGTCTCTAAGTACTTTGCATAGGCCTCATAAGTTAATTTGCATAAAATAAATACATAAATAAAAGTAATAACCCTGAATATGACTTCGCTCATGTTTGTTCTGATTATTCAGCCAGTTATAGAGAAACATGGTAATGGCTAGATGGGAACTTTTGTAAGGTAAACCCCAATAAAAAAAGAAGAGAAACTATTACTGCCATCTAGAAGAAGGATAACTTTTCTGCTTGCATGGATTTCTACCAGAAAAATGGTGCAATTCATTTCAGAAACTTGCTTTTTTCCTTACTTTGCAAATAATTCACAGTGTCGCTTTCTTAGCTGTATATCAGCAAAAGTGGAGTTACTCAAAGCTGAAATGAGGTCGTTTGGCGAAAAGGTTTGTAAACAAAACCATTACTGTTCTACCATTTACTTCTCGGAGGTCATTCCGAACGATTCGTCGATTACATGGGTAAGCAGAGGAAAAGAATCTGAAGATTAAAGTTATACGGTTAAACATAAATCTAATCCTCAAATAAAGTTTTAAAATATAAATTACTAGCATTATTTTCACTCTGATGTACATGGACGATAACTAATTATTTACATATCCGTCATTATATACTTTTAGGAACAGATTATAAAGTAAATTTTTGTACAATGAAACATGTTCGATTTAGTTTCACGCATATATCGAATTGAGAAGTTATTTCCAGCAAGATGGAGCAACGTGTCATACATCTAATGACTCCATGGAACTTGTAACCAGTTTCTTTGATAATCGGTGGCCGCGCCTTGGCTCAGTGGTTAGACCGCTTGGTTCTCACCAAGGCGGCCCGGGTTCGATCCCAGGCGACCGCAAAGTGAGATTTTTGGTGGACAGCACGGCGCTGGGGCGGGTTTTCTCCGGGACCTCCGGTTTCCCCCGCCATCTCATTCCACCGGTGCTCCATCTTCATCTCATGTATCATCAGTGTCACCGCCTGCGGTGCCGAATGTAGTAAAAGCGGGCGTTAAACACTACACATTTGATAATCGAATAATCTCAAAAGCTCTGTGACGTCGCAATCCACTGACCTAACCTCACCAGATTGTTTCTTGTGGCGGTATTTAAAAAATAGAGTGCACAAAAATAGGCCACGGACAACTGATGTTCTCAAGGAATCTATTCCAACCGAAATAAGTAACATTGGCGAGGATACTCTCCGTAAAACTTCAGGGAATATGGTGAGACGAGTGCAAATATGTATATATGCTGGTGGAGGACACTTCCAACATTTTCTCTGAGATGTAAATAGTGTAATGTAATCTCCCAATTGTGTATTATATTCTCCCAAAGTTGTACGTGTGTCCTATTATTGGTTGAAAAGTTATGGCTTATTGAGATGGTTCAGGTTTATATAGATCGCCCTATACCTGTTGTCACACTTAAGTTTTGAAGATTCAAATATAATTTGTTAAATATATTTAATGCCCTTAATATTGCTGTGTGTCCTGCGACGTGGCGTAGTGGGCTAAGGCTTCATATTTTGGTTGCCTGCCACGGAATGCGACACAGGTTCGATCCCACCCATGGGGTGCGGATTTTAAATCCCGGTGCCCACTCAGCATCGTGAGGCATTTGAGGAGCCTACGATTTGTAAGTGGCCTTGGTCATGAAAGCCAACTTTCCGACTGGGGCTGCCGAGATGCTGACCACATCTAATCCCCGTATCGGTTGGACGATCGCCCACCTCTACCTTGGGTATGTGGGCGTGAGGCTTGCAGTCGGGTTGGCAGGCTTCAGCTCTATATGGGTCGTTGCGCCATGGGGGGAAAAAGAAAAAAGTTGCTATGCTCAAATGACCCCGGGATCCATAGAGCTTACTTACCCGTCATCCATCTTTTCAAGAAAACCGAAAATTCCGAAGAAAATAACGTCGAAATTAGAACTTGTTGAATGAGAGGCACACACTCTAGCTGTACACCACGAAGGTAGGCTTCATTACCCCGCCCCCCCCCCCCCCCCCGAAAATTCTTAACGATATGCAGTTGTAGTTGTCCCTTACCCATTTCACAAAACATTCAACTACTATGACGAAATATTTGATTGTGTTTTTACACTTTTAAATTTTTAGGTTAAGTTTTCGTAATTTTTAAGCTATTTTCAAACACACATTCGCTCATATTTAAATTTTCAGACTCTATGAAAAATAGGAAATAATTACAATGAAAGAAGAGATATGGAAATTAAATTGTTCTTTCCCACCAGCCGCGTGTAGGCCAAATTTTGGACAGATGGGGGTCATAAAAATTCAACGCAATAGCCCGGATTTGAACACGGATCTCCCGGTCTCTGTCTGGTCGCTCTTAACCATTGAGCCACCATGGCCAACGTGCCAGTATGACAATTCTCCAACTGACTCGCATTATGCCGGTAAACCAATTAGAAATTCTCATATACACACGAGACAACTCCTTAATGGCGACTTACAACACGTAAGTACCTTATACACGAGGTTTGTTCAATAAAGAATGATCACAATTTTTTTTGACAACTTATCTTCACTCATCTCCATAATTCTGATGGTTCTTCTCAAAATAATCTCCTCTGAATGCGATGCGCTTGTCCCAGCGTTTCTGCCAGTCTTTAAAGACATGCTGGACACAATTTTTGAGAGATCCTTCAAAATCGCCTCCGCAGCCTTCACCACTGCTTCTGATGATGGATAATGCCTCCCACGAAGGCGTTTCTTCAAGTTAGGGAATAGAAAAAAAGTCACATGGGACTAAATCCGGACTACAGGGAGTGTAAGGGATGCACTTCACGTTGATTTTTGCAAGATATTCAGCAACAACATTGGCAATATGCGGCCGCGCATTATCGTGGTGCAGCATCCAGCCTGATTCACGGAAATGTGGTCTTTTGAGCCTGATATGGACTTGCAATGTTTTCTGGACATCCCTGTAGTATTGTCCAGTTACTGATGTGTGTGCAGGTACAACATGCTGATAAACCATTCCATGATTATCAAAGAATGAGATGACCATAACTTTCCCAACAGAAGCAAACGCTTTTGCTTTTTTGGGGGGTTGGTGATGAAGGAGATTTCCACACTGAGCTTTGCTGTTTGCTCTCAGGATCACAATGATGTAGCCAAGTTTCATCAGCAGTGATTACGTTTGAAAGAAACTCCGGATCTTCCTCTAACATCAACTTTAACTGCGTGTTACCTCCATTGCAGCGGTAGGCGATACTGAACCTGTCTGAACTTGCCTGGCTCTCAGTACCAACAATGAAACTACTACGTTTGTTTCACATTAAAAAATATAATTCTTTATTGAACAGCCCTCGTAATCCAACTATTTATTATTATTATTATTATTATTATTATTATTATTATTATTATTATTATTATTATTATTATTATTATTATTATTATTATTATTATTATTATTATTATTATTATTATTATTATTATTATTGTTATTGTTATTGTTATTGTTATTGTTATTGTTATTGTTATTGTTATTGTTATTGTTATTGTTATTATTATTATTATTATTATTATTATTATTATTATTATTATTATTATTATTATTATTATTATTATTATTATTATTATTATTATTATTATTATTATTATTATTTGTAATTTACGTCATCCAACGTTAAGTCATATCGGACGATGAATGGAATGGGTGAAATGATGCTCAAATGAGCCCAGGGTCCAGAGCCCAGGGTCCATAGAGCTTAGAATTACCTTACATTCGTCTTCCAGGATAAGGGAAAACCCCGGAAAAAACCTTATCCAAGTAACTCGCCCTGACCGACATTCGAACTCGGGACCTCTTGGACGTGACGCAGACATGCTACCATCACGCTACCGAGGCGGGCGCCAACTACTATTAGATCTAATAACGAAAATAAATTGTTCTTCCACACAAGCCGTGTATAACCCAAATTTTGGACAGTTCTCCACACCCTGGACGGAAATCGAACCCGGGACCTCCTAGTGAGAAGTGAACTCGCCAACCACTCTACATCAAAATGTGTTGAACTGCAGTTGCTTTGATATGAGTACTTACAATTAGGAAAGATCGCGCAAATAATTTTATGAGTTTTTACACCCCTGGAAGGTCGGTTTTGGTCCCCGACGGATCAAATTCATCATCATCTGGAGCTCGTACAACACGGATTCAACATTTAGGTTTACACAATATCCGAAACTCCGAATCGTTTTGACAAGGTTGCTGATATCTTTGATAAGGATGTGTTGTCTAGATGGAATGACGATATACACTTTGCCATCATCCAACATTATTATTACACTTGTCACACTTTCGACCACTCCCGCAGGCCAGCGTCGTAAAACCGCCAGTCTGTGGTCGACGTTGCCACATTTATGATGGAAATAAATACTGTATTGCAACCTCGTGATATCTCGATGGCAATTTTTCTCGACCTTCTTGTGAAGGGACATGTATACCTTGAACGCTTTATGTCTGGAATAAATACATAAATAACAAGAAAGCAGACTTAAGTTATGTACTCTAAGGTTAATGTCGCATTGCTTTCAAAACCTGTTTTGACGTGTGCATCTTTCCCTGCCGACTTTTAACTCATGTCATTACCGGACAAAAAAATTAAAGAAAAGCGCATAGGTATACACAGGAAACAATAATACAAATAGACTAAGGGTATTACAGGGTTGCCAGTGTTGCTATATTTCCCATTTGGCCTCTGCGAACAATTGATTACTTTTATAGAACAAACACTGCATTCCACCAAAGATTTGGCAGAAAACACGCTTTTTGAGGTGCACAGAACCCCGCGTCAAAGAACAGCATTTCAGATAAGGCGTTTGTGTGTGTGACTTAAATAAAATATAAAGAATTTATAAAATCTATTTAAGCCTATTTTAAAATTAGACTGCCATCACACTTAGGAACACCGTATAATCACGTCTTGCCACCTCTCCTAATATCACATTCTTCGTTGGCTGGAGTAGACTTCATTGTTTTGCTCTAATTTACCTCTTCCAACGTTAAGTTATACCGGAGGATGGATAAAATGATGCTCAAGGGAGCCTAGGATCCATAGAACTTAGAGTTACCTGACATTTATCTTTCAGGATAAGGGAAAAGCCGGGAGAAACCTTATCCACGAACTCACCTTGACCGAAATTCGAACTCCGGACCTCTTGATCGTGAAGCAGACACGCTACCATTCAGTAGGAATCGAGTAATATGAGAGACGTTACAATATCTTCCCCACTGAGGTAAATCACGTGCTACAGTTGGTTCCACTTTATTGCTGTGAACACCTTGCGTTGTTGGTCTAATTTTAAAATTGACTATACATAGGTAATTTATAAAGGAAAAAACTCCTACTCTCAAGTTCATGAGGCCCCGAGTTTGAATCTCGATAAGGGTAAGTTATCTGTATGACGCTTTTTCTTATGTTTTCCGTTATTCTGAAATATGAATGTCTGGTAACTTTGAGCTGTATGGACCCTGGGCTCATTTGAGTATCATTTCAGCCATTTCGTTCATCGTCCGATATGACAACGTTGGAGGACGTAAATTAAAAAAAAATCCTTGACAAACATTTGAACAGAGCATTTGTGCTTTCTACTTTATCATCTAATTATAGTACATAGAGGAAGCATTGTATATTATGAATAAAAATTTCATATGCCTTTTCTTTCCTCTCTGCTAAAAAAGTAACTTTTTTTTTTTAATATATGACATTAACATTCATAAACTCTACATGTCTTGAATTTTCTACCCAGGCTTAAGTTGAGTTCAGTATAATTTATATAACTCTGGGTAGAAATGCGAAATTTGTGCCGTGTATTTTTTTTTTTTTTTTCGTAGACTTAGCCGGTTTTTAAACATACCATGTAGCAAATTTACATTCTTCTCAAATGAGAGAGGTCATCTAACGGACGTGCTTCTAAAAGTTTGCGATATTTTCTTCCTCTATCCCACGGCAAGAGTTTATCATTAATAAACATTTCTATGTATTTTGTAATACATATGTTATGCAACGAAATTCGTAAATATGCTATGAACAAAAATTTATCGTGGATAAATCAGATATTTTGTTCTCATGATGTTTTGAAGATGTTATCAAAATACAGCGTGTCTGAAATACTGTATGGCAAATAAGAGTAAATATATCTTAAAATTTCTACAAATATCGCATAAATATTAGGTTTTGTAATACTTTGGTAGCCAATTCTAATTTTTCTCGCGTGAGTTCACAGCAAAACAAAAGCCGACTCGTGTCACAAACAACTGAATGTTTCCGTAGCATGTAACTAAATTCAAGCTCGTATTGCATAATTTAAAATGTAAATATTTCATCTTAACTTCCATGGAGTAGAAAATCATTAATTTATATGAATAATGTATAAGGAATTCACATTTTTATACTTTTTTGAATTTGGAAATGATGTTTTCCTAATTTCATGCAAAATATGCACACGGCTATACCTATATGAACAAATTCATTCAAAAATTTCATTTTATGGTACGCAATTTCTAATGTAAGTTCAGGCGTGTTAGAACTTTTACTACTTTGTCCACTGTATGTATGAAACAAATCACGAACCGTTATTTGCATAGAGTTGTATATATCAATAAGCTACTATACATTTCATAAAGACACAAAAATAACTGAAATTTAGTTGAGCAAAATTAATATATAGGGAATGTTTGAAAATATAGGGAATTAAAAGCATTACAGTGTTGAAGGGTATTTGTTGATACATTTCTAATTGCATTATAATAGATTCTAAATTACAATAGGATTCCTTTAAAAAATGTTTGGACAGTGCTGCTCACCTTGGACTTTTGCTAAATTTGAATGAATTCTGAAGAAAACATTGGAGTAGCTCATCAGTAGGATGTTCATCCTAAATACTTAAATGTTTAGATAATATATAAACTTACTGTAAGATGAAAACTTGAAAAATATATGAAACTTTTAAAAATTCAGGGCAATTTAAACAACTACACATACAACTTTTAAAGATTATCCCTTTAAAAATCCATCAATAAAATTGCAGCATTGAATTTGTTTCTAAGTTTCACGTGGTTAAAACAAAGGAATTACAACCAAATATACATTGAGCGCAATGTGGCCTTATACAAGCGATAGCTAGGCTATATTTGCACCCCTGGGTCGGAGAATCCCCTCCACCAATTTACCTTCCGGGGTGAGGGGAGGGGAGAAAGAACCATAAAAGCCTCTTGTTCCCCAGACCAGGCAGGGCCCAACCCAATATTCACCCACTATTGCAAATAATACAGATACACTGCCTGCAAGCAAAGCACCGAGATTATTCACTTACTGTTTGGCGATAGTATTTTGTCCCGTAGAAATGTCCCGTGCGATAGATAAAGAGTGTAGGGAAAAGCTTGTCTTTAGTGCACTAAAATTATTAAATCTATCCTATTTGAATTATTCACAACATTTCAGGGCAATGTATATGAGTTTATTAATCGGTTTGGGACTATGATACAACATTTTATTCTTTTTAATATGTTTTAAAAACGTGATATAACATCTTAAATAAATGTAAATACTGAATACTATAAAGTCTTGTCCATCATTCAAGTCTGAACTATGTTTATAAATTGATAGTCAACATGAAAAATTCAATGCCTAGGCCGGGATTTGAACCACGGATCTCCTGGTTTCCGTCCAGTCGCTCTTATCCATTGAGCTACCATGGCCAACTTGTCGTCATAACATTAAATTCCCCAATTGACTCATTGGGTAAGAGCGACTGGACGGAAACCAGGAGATCCGTGATTCAAATCCCGGCCGTGGCATTGAAATTTTCATGTTGACTCTATCAATCCAAAACCTTCGCCTGTATACGGCTACTGTGAAGAAATGATTAATTTCCATCAATTAACTTATGTTTATAAAGTTTAAAATGAATTTCTGGAAAATTCGCGACATAAAATATCTTTCTGTAAGAAAACAAACTTCGAAAAATTCTCCATGGAAACGCAGTTTGGGGTGAGGAAAATTTATAGAATTACTAAAACGACTTGAAAGACTATTTTCAGATAAATTAAGACAAAATTTCTTAAAAATATGATATTTTACTAAGAAAAAAATTTAAAAAAAAATGTCACGCAAAAATAGTGTGGGGTGATGGAAATTTCTTGAAAGTGAGTTAATACTGCATTGTCATCCAGTTCTGAAGAATGTTTATAAAATTAAAAGGACTTGAAAGGCTATTTTCAGATAAATCAGGACAAAATTTCTTTAAAATATGATATTTTATTAAGAAAAAATTTCAAAAAAATTTTTCATGTAAAGATAATTTGGAGTGAGGGAATTTTTTTGAAAGCAAGTTAATACTGCATTGTCATCCAATTTTTAAGAATGTTTATAGGACTTGAAAGATCATTTTGAGATAAATCAAGACAAAATTTCTTAATATTAAGAATAAAATTAATTTAACAAAAATTCCATGTAAAGATAGTTTGAGGTGAGAAAGTTTATAAAATTTAAAAGGACTTGAAAGGCTATTTTGAGATAAGTCAGGACATAATTTCTTTACAATATATTTTACTAAGAAAAAATTTAAAAAAAAATGTCCAGGTAAAGATAATTTGAGGTGAGGGGAATATCTTGAAAGCGAGTTAATATTGCATTGCCATCAAGTTCTAAGCTATGCTTAAAAGGTTTAAAAGCATTTCAGAAGTATTTTCAGAATGGCTTTTATCAAGAAAAAATAAAACTGTTAGAAAAATTTTCCATGTAAACCGTAGAGTGGGAGAAATTTGTCGAAAGGTATTCACATTGCATTGTCGTCCAGTTCGGAGCTATGCTTAAAGTTCCAAGTGTCAACGGGATACTAGTTTTAAATTCTATTTCAAAATTTGTACGTAGTATGCACATTAACTAGAAACAAGTTCCGTTTGGAGCCATTCCCTCAGATTCATTACACTTCGACTTTAATTGCAATTCCAGCTAAGATAACCGTCACAGATAAGCCAGAATCCCTACTCGGGCTGAAGCATCGCTCGCCAGTCAATTACTCTCTCTATTCTGATGACTGCTGGCATGAATGCCAATGGACACACGCCAAAACACTCCCCATAGCAATTACTAATTGTTGTTTACATGAAAGGTGGTTCTAAACTGACTTGAATCCTGATTTAACGGCCGTTTGATAAACCAACGCCTCTTCAACATCCAATCGTTTGAGGCTTTCCTACCGCAGGCTCCAAAACTTATTTTGCACACTCTGTCGGAATAATGACCGCATTTTGAAATGCTATTGCATTCATAGCCCACGTATTTGATCCTTAACAATATATAAAACAGTATGATATTGCAGCATTGGCTTTAGAACAAAATTATCAATAACTATGAAATAAATCGGATATCTCATAGGTCTCACACGTCTAAGTAATAACCTGATACATGACTAACAGAACACAATTTGTACAACTGAAATGTAAACAAGGTGACTTTATTTCAAAACCTGTAGAGGTACAGTCTGGCGTGCCCCAGTGGTCTATTTTGGGACCTTTATTGTTTATACTGTATATCAACGACATAAAACTGTGGTACAGGGTAATGTAGCTTTAAGTTTGTATGCAGACAATGCCACGTTGGGTTTCAGCAACAGCAACTTACTAAATCTAGAAATCGATGCAAATTTGACCTCCAATATCGTGGCACAGTATTTTAATATCAGGCTGTGTACTAATGCACAAAAAAGTGAATTTATTCTATTTGATTTTAAGAGACATCCTTTCGAACCTCAGCTTAATATAGGCAATAGTCTAGTCCAGTGTGTAAAAAGTGTAAATATTTTATGTTTAATCCTTGATGACATGTTAACTGGAACAACCACATTGAAAAACTAGAAAGTAAATTAAGCTCAGGAGTTTTTGTGTTGCGATATTTGGCCAATTTTCTCTCAGTAGATACTAGTAAATTAGTATATTTTGCATTAACATATTCACATATTTCTTATGGCATCGAGCTGTGGGGGACACACTTCCAAATTAAACTTTAACAGAATTTTTCTCCTACAGAAAAGAGCTATCAGATACCTGGCAAAAATAACACGCACGAGTTCCTGCAGGCCGTATTTTTAAAAATTAAACATACTCTTCCCTGCATATTTATTCTGCGAACAATACTTTTTGTACATAACAGGAATATAACCTACACAAATTCCGATGTCCACACATATGAAACAAGGGGAAAGAATAACTATATAGTTAAAGGTCACAGGCTAAAACTTTTTGAACATGAGCCCCAATACTTTGGTACAAAACTATTTAATAAGTTTCCGGAAAGCCTAAAAAATACTGTGTCAGCTGCTAAGTTTAAATCTAAGCTGACTAAACTCTTGTTAAGCAGAGCCTATTACAGTATAGATGAATATTTTGTTATTTGTGTGTGTGTGTGTGTGTGTGTGTGTGTGTGTGTGTGTGTGTGTGTGTGTGTGTGTGTGTGTGTGTGTGTGTGTGTGAGAGAGAGAGAGAGAGAGAGAGAGAGAGAGAGAGAGAGAGAGAGAGAGAGAAGATGAATGACAATTTTTTTGACATTTCTAATCGTTTACTTTTAAGAGTATGTATTACAAATGACATGGCTTAATTGTGTTCAAACACTGTATTAAGTTGCAATAAATATGAATATGAATTGACATTTTGTACAAGATAATTACCACATTATCATTCTGGTCGGTCAAATGGACACTACGATTGTTCACAGCTAAATTGCCATAAAGAGCATTTCTAAAAGAATACGACAAGCATTTTGATTTATAGCTTCCTGAAAGCAACAAAGCTTATCGTCAATATTTTCTCTCCCACTCCGTTAATGTCAGTACCCACCAAAGTACTTCATGTAATGCATTGCACTAATACTTTTTGTGCCATTTTGCCACTAACGTCGAACCTCAAATGTTATCACTATTTTCCTTTAAAGCTAATGGGTTTGCATTAGGTTTCGAATTTAAACCTGATAAACAACGAAGTGTAAAATAATGGGAAGAGGATTTTCTGGTAGGGCGGTTTTGAAATCTGACAGCGAATAGGGGACGTCCGTCGATTCATAACCAATAATAATGTGTGATCCAGTCTCCTTGCAGGGTCCAATACAGCGTTTTTGGTGCAATAAACTTGAGAAAATGGTAGCTGTAAAGAAAAACGTGTGTCCGCTGCTGTTGGTTTTATTTGCTTTGGTTGGTTTTATATATTTATCATGTATATAAGTATATACTGTGATACGACCCCTAACAATTCTCCTAAAATATTTCTAAAACAGCAAAAACCTTATTATTTAAATTAATTGATGGAAATTAATCATTTCTTCACACTAGCCGTATATGGGCTAAGGTTTTGGACAGATCGAGTCAAACTGAAAAATTCAATGCCATGGCCCGGATTTTAACCAGGATTTCTCCTGGTTTCCGTCCAGTCGCTCTTACCCATTGAGCTACCATGGCCAACATGCCGTCCTTACATTAGATTCTCCAATTGACTCCTATATTTCCTGGTAAAAACTTACTCATTTTGCATTATATCTTGCAGTGTTATTATTTGGGGCAATTCTGATAAACTAATTGCAATTTTAAAACTGCAGAATTGCTACTGGGTCCCAAACATTCATTTATTAAAATTAAACATGAAATCAATCTATCGATTGTGCATCTCTGTAGCGTAGGTGGTAGCTTTCCCGCCGCACGTTCAAGAGGTCCGAATTCAAATCTCTGTCAGGGCGAATTATCTGGATAAAAGTTTTTCGAAGGTTTTCCCTAATCCTGAAAGTTAAATGTTAGTTAATCTATGCTCTGGGGACCCTGGACTCAAATGATCATTATTTCATTCATCGATCGATTTGATCTAACGTTGGAGGAAGTAAATTTAAAAAAAAAAATTATTGTAAGTAAACAGCTATACAATTAGTGATATATACTTAGTTCTACCATAGAGGACAAAACTAAAACATTAATTCCATAAGATTACAGCAGGGGAAGACAGGCAGTGGCGGTGTGACGTCAGTTCCGTCAGCTCTAAGCGCCAAATATGCCCCCGAACGAAAGGCAGGTTAGCGTGTGACGTCACTGTCTTGATTTCTGCTGCCCAAAATGAAGGAGACAGTTTGATGTGTTGGGATTCCGACAGCATAGGAAAGACAGGAAACGTATTGGGTATTAATAATACGTACAACTTACATCTTGGGTGTTGTAATATTAATGCTGACTGCTTTAATTACACAATTGGTCATCGTTTATAAACAATTACATTTTGGCTCTGTGCTATGAGAAAATATATAAAACTTCAACTCATATTTTATCAGAAGGTCAGACATGTTATAAAGTAAATAAAATAAAACAAAGTAATTTTCTCTGCAAATTAAAGGAGACCCACTCTGAACAGAATTACGTGGACATTTTTCAACACTTTGTTTCGTTTTTCTTTAACTAGGTTATCAATGTCAGGACGTAATGTCTGGGAAATTTGAAATCGAAGGCTGCATGTTAGATTGGGGTAGATTGCATGTTAGGTACTTCGGGGTTTGGACTTAACCAATTTTATAACAGGGAGGGGAAAAAAATGTTTGCACACATGTCGAGCCAAACATACACAAGTAAATACAACCGTGTGGCAAGTAAATACAACCTCAGAAATCTGGTTACGGGGACATTCTTGTAAAAATCAGCCTAGTCTTTCTTGTATATATTTTTGTCCTTCAATAAATTGTCAGTCACATTGTAAATGTAAGTTTCATTTGGTACGTGGCAGCTACATTGTTGTCATCGAGTGTCCTATACCTGACTGAACCCTCAGATTCTATACTCAGAGCGCCATTTATATAGGCAACTTGGTACTACACGGCTCTTGCCTGACGTCACACGCACTGCAGGCCTCGTCCCTGACGTCACAACTCTCCAAGCTGTCTTCCTCTGGATTACACTGTCCTGTGAAACAAAATTTTTGTTCGCCGTTTGCCAGGTGAAACGTCATATAGTGTTAAACTGAATGGTGTTTTCCATTTTGTCCTATTACGTAAGGTTTTCTCACAAATCAAAAAATAATTTTGAAAACACTTGTATTATAAAATAAATACAGAGTGTAAATTTGTGATCTGAGACGTCATATTAACTTGGATACGATAAACTGAATGATGCGTTCCATTTTTTCCTATCACGTAAAGTTTTCTCACAAATCGCAAAATAAATTTTGAAAACAATGTTTTGTTTTAAACACTTGCGTTACAAAATAAATACAAATGACAAAATAAATTATGAAAATACCGTTTTTGAACTAAAAGCACGTACATTACGTATAAAATAAATGAATAATGGAAAATTTGCCATCAGAGAGGCCATATTAAATACGAAGGATGTGCTAAATTGAATTGTTTTTCCATTTTTCTCTATCACGTAAGGATTTCTCACAAATCACAAAATAAATTTTGAAAATACTGCAACTGTATAGTATCCAATATATCATAAGTATCGCATTTCATAAAAATGGTACATGTTAGGCAAATATTGTCACCATCTTCGAAATCAGAGCGTTTGCTTCCATAAAAGTAGCCTATTTTGATCAAAGCGTCGCAGGAATTAATCTAAAATGTTAATTATGTATAAATCTTTGTATGCTGACGATGTTTATAAGCCCTTACTCGAGGTTTAAAATCAAACTGATTGATTGACGTATCAAATTTACTTTTAGTAGCATTAAAAAGGGTTGCTGCAACCAGGGAGAATGGCTAAATGACAATAAAAACAAATATTTTTTAAATTGATTTGTCAACTACAGGTTAACGAAAGTCACGTAATTGTTATATCGAACTTAAACGATTGTTGCAGGTCTATTATTCAGCAGCTGTTGTTGATTTAAATTGGTTCTGGCGTATAAAACACGACTTTGGCGTAATCCGTCAGCGAATTTTGAAGTTTTGCTTTAGCGCTTGTTCCTGGCGCGGCGCGGTGTACACGAATTATGTGAATGGTAATTAGCGACATGGTCTGGTAAGGAGGGAGCGTTATTGACTTAAAAAGTATGGTTGGCAGATAGCCAAGCCCTGTATTGAATGTGCGACCACGCCCTCTTTCGGAGCAGTGCATAGGCCGGCCTTCTTCTGTACTTACTTCCATTACATGTGACCCATATACCCTTCGCCTAGCGTTCAGAAATAGGGAATAACCCTATTCATACATGTTCAAACACTGAGAGTGAAATTTTCCATAATATTTGAATTTATTCCTTCCCCTTGTTGTGTTACTTCATCATCACGTGGTTTCTTTAATTCACAATTGAAGTTGGGTTAGACAGATGGTCTCAGTTTTGTAGTCACCTTTCTATACCTTTAGTTGCAAATGACCTCAGTTGCGTAGTCGGCCTTCTACGTCATTCGCTTGTGCTTTTATCAACAACTCTGGCGTTTGGATAGGTAGTGAGACTGACAAATGCAATGGCATGGCCGGTATTTGAACATGGATCTTCCGGTCTCCGTCCGGTTGTCCTTAACCACTGAACTACCATGGCAACATGTCAGCATGACATTACACTTTCCACCAGGAGTCCTGAATACAATGAGATAACAAACCTCTTGAGGCGACTTACTATAGACCAATATTACGTCAATTGATGGAACCTATTCTTCCACACTAGGCGTGTGTAGGACAAGGGTCCCGGACAAAGACCGAGAGATTCATAGTTCAAATCCCGGCTGTGGTATTGAATTTTTTAGCCTGACTCCCTATTAAAACCTTGCATTAAACACGCTAGTGTGGAGAAGGAATAATTAATTTCCAACTCTAGCGTCATTCGAGAAAGATTACGGCTAGACTTCCAGGATATCAAAAAGAACTGGCCTTAGAAAACATAGATATGTTCTTCTGTGATACCAATCTGACGTTATGAGAAGAGTATTCCCTGGGTATTCATCACTTTACAAGATTGGTAAGGGTTTGGGCTTGAGTTCGATGCACTGGCAGTATTTTATTTTGTTTTAATTGACGTCCTGCAACATTAAGTCATATCGGACGACGAAATGATACTGAAATAAGCCCAGGAACTATAGAACTTAGATTTATCTGACATTCGTCTTTCAGGATAAGCGAAAACCCCGGAAAAAGCCTTATGCAGGTGCTCACCCCGACCGATATTCGAACTCGGGATCTCTTGAATGTGAGGCAGACACGCTACCATCTACGCTACCGAGGAGGACATACTGACATCTTACTCTAATAGTTTGAGACGTCTACTCTTAGATAATATGGCTATTTCAACGACGGATAATTTTCCAACCACTTTTGCAATATTATTGTTTCATTTCACTTTTCCAAAAACACGGAAATGTGTTTGAAGTGCATACGATTTTGTTTGAACACTAACGTTATTGAATAAAAAGACACAGTACTGCCAAATGAACAGTTCATTTTCGGACTAAAGTTATAGGAGTTTGTGTGATTCTTTGTTTGCACTTGACTGTTAAGGTTTTCTCGCGATTGATACCTTTATAAAATTCGCACATGCTGGATGGGACGAACAAGTAAATTCCACATCTAGGAATGGGTGGAAGGCATTACATTTCGTAATGAGAATATTGAAAAAGGGAAGCGCTAGGTCCAGGGAAATTGCCTACAAGGCCTTAGTGCGGCCGGTTATGGAATATGGAGTAGCATGCTGGGACCCGTATAGAGCTAACCAAATCGATCCATTAGAAAAATACAGAAGAGGGCAATAAAATTCATAAAAAGAGGCAAGTATTTTGGGCCTATAAAAGGAGATGAGACTAAATGGGAAGAATTAAGAATTAGGCGTAAAAAACATAGGTTGGTAGCATTATTCAAAGCTAATGCTGGTGTAAAGGCATGGGCGGACGTTAGTGTAAGGTTAGATAATCCGGATTATTATGGACGAAACGGTCATAGGTATAAAATTAAGGGTAGAAGATACAGAACCGACGTAGGAAAATTTTCTTTTGTTAATAGAACCATTGAAGAATGGAATAAATTCCCTGTAGCAGCCTTTCAGGGCTGTCTCCTGTCGCTGATGAAATTTAGAAAAAAATCTAGATGGTTATAGTTTAAATTTTAAATTATAATGGTATATAATATGTAAATAGAGAAGTAATTAGATATGTTTTAAGAGACTAAAGTTAAAATAATATCATGTTTGTATTGTTTATTGTGTTATTGTTGTAAATCTAGTATTGTAATTTGATCTGTATTCTTAACTCTGCCACCGGGTAGTACCCAATTGCAGTGAATAAATACATACATACATACATACATACATACACATCGGGTTAATTTCCGATCTCATATGTACCACAGCCTCTTATTCTTACATCCTTTTAAATGCCTACCACAAAACTTTAATGGTGATAGCTAAGACGAAAAGAAATAGCCTGGACATCCATTCAGAGCCAAAAGCTCCAAGTTTGAATACCAGCAACTACAGCCAAAGGTGCCTCAGTAAACAATGGAAAGTGTCTGTGCAGGAATGTCTTTCTCTTGAATCTCATTGAGGTTAAGTGTATTATCTTTGTATATATGTTCTTTGGAATAAAGTAGTACTGTACTAAGATGGCGGTATTATTCACTACCCTGGTAATCCTATCCTAACAGCTTCCACATAAAATAATCCGTGAAATGGTTAATACGCCAGTATTTTTATTAACGTCTTTCAAAGTTGTTATATCGGACGATTAAATGGGTGAAATGATCCTCAAATAGCCCAGGATTCATAGAGCTTAGAGTTACCAGATATTTATCTTTCAGGATAAGAGAAAACCTCGGAAAAAGACCGAAATTACAACTCAACACCAATATGGTTGATGACGGGTTATATTGACTGCATAAGATGGGGAGGGCGCACGTAAAATATTCGGTGAAACGGTATATGAGAATGATAGTGGACTTACATGCATTTTACTTTTTATTTTAAAAATAAATAATAGTATAAAACTAAATGAATATTTTAGATATATAAAAGCTACAAACACTTATAATTTATTGTTAAATGCTAGTGTAACATTAAAGCAGCAAACCCCTTGACTATACAGCTATGTCTGCAAAAACTGCAAGATTTACAAATGTCATCTAGACACTTTAACAACGCGTGCCACAGAATTAGGCGTGCCTATCTGTAAAACTCGCAACTCCCTGAAGTATTGTGTTGCACAGCGTAAGGCCCTTAACCTCGGGGAGGATCTTGAAGACGCGCGTTTCTTCGCATTCTGATTAGTGGATGGAAATGAAGGAAGACCGGCTGACTCCCTCACTCGCTCACAATCTGTCCCCGAGGTTGCAGTTGTATTGACCGGTTTTAGAAGGCGTCCCTTTGGACTGGTACAGGCTTCCCCCTTGCCGTCGACACGAGGGAGACCCGTATTTACCACTCGTACAGACAATAAAATTAGTATAAGCATAACACAGCAATCGCTTTTGTCCAAAAGGTTCACTCTTCCTCGCGTTCGACGAGAGAACAAAACCATGTGGATGACAAACGTGAGATATGCGCAAAGGGGGCGTAACTTCCAAAGTCTAGACAAACATCCTGATGAAATCATTACTAGTATTTGTCTGATAGCTTAAGGAATCGAGATAAGGTAGCGGACCAAGCAAAATGCTACAAACGTTTATTATTGTAATATTTGGGAAAGGCATTTTGGTTAGAAAAAGTTGACATCTGCATTTAAAAAGAACTGAAAAGAAAATCTAAAACCGAGAGCGGTTCTGCCGGGATCTAAACTGCAGGTCTCACGTTCGCAAGACGTCTTAAAGAGTTTAGGCACTCCTGTCGTTATAGATGCTTCGGATGCACCATTGACAATATTATCCACAAATCAGAAGATAGCAAAGAAGTAACTAGAGAGGATTTTAAGTACAATATTGCATAGAGTGCGAAAACTTTCGACGCTTCAACGAAAGGATGATAATTGGATAAACTTTTCTTTTGGATGGATGATGGCTTAGCAGAATAAACAAGGAAACTGGAAGCAAAACAAGAACGGCAGAGTTTTCGTTCTGCCTTGAACTAAAATAGAATTTGAATAAAAAGATCACAAAATTCACCATTTCAAGTGCCCTTAACTCTTTTGATTTTCCTGAATATTCAAAATTCATTGCATGAAGAAGACTTCGGAGCCTATGGCAAGACATAACGACAATAGCAACCAATGACACAAAACACTGACCTCTCTCAGCCATAGCTTGGGATACGATATGACCTCTTAAGCTTAAGCGAAAGAAGGTAAGCAAGATTTGCCTACACCTACTACTCTCCGAGTTATGCATTCATGAACTAAAACCGCAGGCCCCTCTGAGTGCCTGGTTACTTGAGTGAGTGAAGGGGAAATGGTTCATGTGCGAAACGAAGGAGGTGGTGTAGAGCGACAATGTGATGTCATGAGCACATATGAGACACGGTTTAACATCACTAGATTATAATTTCTCAATCGAATACTTAAAATTCTGTTTTAAAAGATAACCTTACGTAAAATGCCAATTATAACTCTTAACAGAGGTACTGGAAGTAAATGAAAGTTACTAAATAAAGACGTGAAGAGCAAGATGATAACAAAACACTGACTCCCAAAATCGAAATAGAATGCCCCATAAATAAAAAATTGGGCATAAAACTCTCAAAAGTACATCCTGATAAACATTTTCACAGAGTGGAACCCATGATAAAGATTCAAGAACTAAAAGATGACGTCGTCAGCATTCAATTTCTGCACATCTTTTCTAAAACCTAAAATATACCTTAAGAGATTTGTCAGACTGGACCATTTCTACAATAAAGACCTGTCCATCTCATCTTTCGTAGAGCAGAGCGTATTAAACCATTACAGAGATTAGTTTTTATATCGCAAACGTGCAGTGGACATTTTGGTATGTCCCTCTTCATCTCTACGGCAAGAGAGATAAAAAAAAAAACTTATCCAGATAACTCACCCTGACCCAAGATTCGAACCCGGGACCTCTTGAACACACACACATGCTTGACTTGCGTGTTTATTACCACCAATTCTCAGATAAAATTGCTTTATTTACAACTGCAACAAGTAATCCTAACTTTTAAGCTGTATATTCTGTGTTAAAAAGCCAAAAACAAATATTTGGAAAGTTCTTCAAATAATTTACTCCCAATCTAATATCGATTGCATCCAGATTTAAAATATGTATTATAAAATATTACTCGAAATCGAGAATCACTAAGATACTTTTATTTTCTTAAAAAATATATCACGTTTTCAACATTTTCACTGAAAAAGATCTTCAAATGTTGTAAATTCAATTGAGGTTTTGCACTTTTCGTCATTTAAAGATACCTAAAAATCTTCCCCCCTCTTTACATTGTTTTCTTACCTTCTGCAATCTTGAAGTATATCTCATGATAGTTTTTCTTCAATTTAGTTTAAAACCTTGCATATATATTTTCTTTAAGGTGGATGAGACATAAAAGCCCTTTTCTTGATATTAAGTACTGTTTTGGATTTACAGTTTAATAATTTAATTCACAATTGATTGCTATAAAATAAAACGTGCTACTTTATTTTTTTAACAATAACAGTTTTAACTTTATACAACAAACATGTCTTTTTAAGTCATATCAGACGATGAATTAAATGGGTGAAAGGATACTCAAATGAGTCCAGGGTACATAGAGCTTAGAGTTACCTGAGATTCATCTTTCAGGATAGGGGGAACCCCCAGAAAAAACTCTTATCCAGATAATCCACCCTGACCGAGATTTGAACTCAGGACCTCTTGAACGTGAAGCAGGCACGCTACAGGGATGGGCACAGAAGTTTCTTGTAGCTCGAGCCGATGCAAGGCCTAGTGGGTTTAGAGTTTGTGTGTGTTTCGGGCTTCCAGTCAAAGTGCAGTGGTGAGGAGTCGGCGTGCAGCTCCGCGTGGGAGGCAAAAGGAGAGTACTAGCAGAGCAAGTCGTTGCAAGTTAAAGAGACATAAATATTGAAGACAGATGTCTAACCTGTGAAAAAGAGGTAATTGTAGGTTAGCATTGTGCTAAAGATTTTGATGTTCAAAGTGAACTTCGTCTTTTGTTTTTTTTTTGTCACTGAACAAACTATGGAGGTTAGGGAACAAAAATTCCCCAAATCTCTCGAACCCGGGACCGCTCGGTTGAGAAACCAGAACGCTGGCCACTCTAGGCAAACATGCTAAGTCATTAAACAATACAGTTGGTTCTAATACAACCCTCGAGCTAGGAGTTTTGACTTCTGGGACGTTTCACGCACTGACTAGTAAAGCTATAGGAAAGAAAACTTGCAGGTTATTGCGTGACCGCTTCGTGTTTTGAGTGACACGTTATCTTAGGTAACTTATTAAAACATGAGGAACATGACAAATGTTATCGATCAGGCTTCTGCAGAGCTGCTAATGACAAGAACGTTTTACTCGTATCGGCTACAGATGTTTGGCTAATGGTTTTAATGGCAGCCCATGTTACAGATAAACCTCACAAGGGTGAACAAAGAACATGGCAATCTCTACTTGTATTTACATTACGGAAAAGTTCCTACTCTATCCAAAAATTGAAGAAAAGACCTCTACCCCAAAGTAATCTTTAATATGGAACATTTTTCTAAATTTTTATTTTTTCAAAAAGTTGCTAACACTTTTGTTTAAATACCAATTGCGTTTAAAGCATTTTCTTGACAAATAAAGTGTATATCTTGCATTTTATGAAAATCTCTGAAGTTATCTTCATTCGGAAGGAATGTTGCATAATTTTATACAAGGTTAACCATTACAAATAAGACAAAAAGCTACTGCATAGATCTCGAAAGACTATTTAAAATAATACGAGGGCTATTAAATAAAGAATGATCATACTTTTTTACGGTAATAATTTTTCGCACTAAAATTCCATCTTATTATATTCTGTTATCTTAATGTGAAACAAACACGTCGTAGTAGTTTCATTGTTGGTACTCCTGGTTCCCGCCTGTGAGAACCAGGCAAGTTCAAACATGTTTAGTATCGCCTACCGCTACAATGGAGGTAACACGCGAGGAACAATATGTGGCTTTGAAATTCAGCTTTCGTCTCAACAAATCTTCAGTTGAGGCCTATACAATGTTACAGGAGGCCTATGGAGAGTCTGTTCTTCCCTACAGCACAGCTCGAAGGTGATTTAAAATGTTGAAAGAGGGGAGACAATCAATTTCAAAGGAAGGAGGACCCGGTGCTCCAGTTACTGCTCTTACGGAAGAAAACATCAACACCGCTGCTGCCATTGTGAGAGAGGTTCGACGAATTACCTTAAGATCACTTTCTGCAACACTAAACACTTTATTGGCTGCCACCCCACACGTTGGTGACAGAAACATTACACATGAGACGTGTTTGTGCGCGATGGGTTCCAAGACTGTTGATTCCCGAAAAAAATGACATTCGCATGCAGGTCAGCATGCAGTTAAAGTTGATGTCACAGGAAGATCCGGAGTGTCTTTCAAAACTAATCACCGCTGATGAAACTTGGCTACATCATTTTGATCCTGAGAGCAAACAGCAAAGCTCAGTGTGGAAATCTCCTTCATCACCAACACCCAAAAAAGCAAAAGTAGTTGCTTCTGCTGGGAAAGTTATGGTCATTACATTCTTTGATATTCATGTAATGTTATCAGCATGTTGTACCTGCACACACATCAGTTACTGGACAATACTACAGGGATGTCCTGAAAACATTGCAAGTCCATATCAGGCGTAAAAGACCACATTTCCGTGAAGCAGGCTGGATGCTGCGCCACGATAATGCGTGGCCGCATATTGCCAATGTTGTTGCTGAATATCTTGCAAAAATCAACGTGAAGTGCATTCCTCACCCTCCCTATAGTCCGGATTTAACCCCATGTGACTTTTTTCTATTCCCTAACTTGAAGAAACGCCTTCGTGGGAGGCATTATCCATCATCAGAAGCAGTGGTGAAGGCTGCGGAGGCGATTTTGAAGGATCTCTCAAAAATGGTTTCCAGCATGTCTTTGAAGACTGGCAGAAACGCTGGGACAAGTGCATCACATTCAGGGGAGACTATTTTGAGAAGGACCATCAAAATTATGAGGATGAGTAAAGGTACGTTGTCAAAAAAAATTGTGATCATTCTTTATTGAACAGCCCTCGTATTATATGTATTAAAAATAGGAAAGGGGTGAATATAAAAAGAAAGAAGTTTGTATATGTTTTGTGTTATAAAATTATTTATTGTAGTGTATTAGTGTTTTGTTTTGGTGTTGTTTTTGATTATTTTTAGTACGAGTAGTTTTAATATCTGTAAAAAAATTACTGTATAAATTATATAAAAGTTAATAAATATAAAAATTTGGAATATTTATACCCTGGCTTGAGGAATTAGGCGCCAGAGTATGGTATTGTAGATTTTTATTTATTTATTTTTTATCAAATGATCATAATCCACTTGTGCAATAATTAATCTTTCAAATGTTGTAAGAATTAATATAGCTGATGCACATACTTGCAGAAGGCTAGGTTACCAAACGCTTCAGAATGAGCACTGTGAAAGTAAAGCGGATCTAAAAGCACTAACGTCTAAAAACAACAGAAGAGCGCGGACTTGAAATGACCGGAAGTAGGAGTAATAACTTCACTATTTCTGTTTTACTGCAGCCTTTATGCTCTCTGCTACTGCAAATATAAACAGAGCGTATTTAAACATATTTGAAAGCGTTTCCATCCGGCATACTTGACTTTATTACATCTCTCCTGGGACAGACTGTTGTGAGGTCCAGCATTTGTTTGGCCTGAAGAAATTATTCAACACAGATCTGCTATGTAATTCATAAACAGGAGCAACCAGTGGTACTGAACCGTGGCAGGAGTGTGTGTGTGGGGGGGGGGGGGACGTAACGGATAAACCGCTCTTGATCTATTTACCGGCTAGTTCACCGTTCCATGACAATTACTCGCCAACTGTGAACTCGGGAGATTAAAAAAAAGAGAGAGCAAAATATAATGATATTGCGCCTCGTTGTACGAATGTAGGTTTGTTAAGTTGACGCATAGAGATGAAAATGACCTCAACAGTTCATACAACTCGAATAGAACTTAGTTGTAAAGTCATACGACACACAAAACCAGGAAAGTAATACACTTGAGAGACAATAGAATACAAAAACCAAAAGTGATATTGTAATCTAGCATCCTAACCTTCTCTACCGCTTACCTAAAGTAGAGGAAGCAGACACCGACTAAATAAAAACAAATGTTTGGGCGCCCGTGTGTATGAACAGACATTAATTTATTTCCCACCCACCCCCCAAAAAGACTAACATTTTGATTTTCATATATTTAAAATATTGGCTCTTCTAATACGCGACGCGGCGATTTTTTTCTAATTCCTTCACACTTTCTTTATGTTTTTATATACAACCATGACTTTTAATATAATTTCTTTACTTTTATTGCAATTTCGTGTTGGAGGGGGATTTTTTAACTTTATTGTTTATTTACTTACTGCGTAATGTAGCCATACTGAAGAATTCAGTACAGCCAAACTATGCTTGTTTCTGCACTAAAAGCAATGCTGCCAACAGTCTTACTTGTCCCGAAATTACACTATCTAGCAGACTAAATGTATGAGCTCTCGGACTGTATCGGACTGGTTCGGCTACTGCCGGGAAGTGTGAATGTCAAATGACACCAAGTATACTGCAAGGGGGAAAATTGGCGGTCCCGATCACGTCGTTCAAATCGACGAATGCAAAATAGGACGACGCAAGTTTAATCGTGGGCGTAGACTGCATTTTTTTTCTTAATTTACGTCCTCCAACATTTAGTCATATCGGACGATGAATGAAATGGATGAAATGAGGCTCAGTGCGTCCGGGGTCCATGGAGCTTAGAGTTACCCGACATTCGTCTTTCAGGATAAGGGAAACCCCGGAAAAAACCTTATCCAGGAAACTCACCCTGACCGAGATTCGAACTCGGGACCTCTTGAGCGTGAGGCAGAGATCCTGCCATCTACGCTACCGAGGCGAGCGCGTAGAGCGTATTTACGGGCCATATCGTCATACGCATCTCATTCGTTTTCACGTCGATCATTCGCAATATCCAGTTGCCCTCTACGACGCGTAGAGTTGCCCTCCACCCCCGGGAGGAAGGATGAGGCGAAGACAGAGGGCAGCCGATCCAAGGAGCCACGACACTACAGAGGGCAGGGTCCCTACAGTTTACTTGAATAGAGACCTCCCGACAGGCTAGGACAACAGACTCGCTCCCCTACAGCGGGACAGCAACGAGCCCAGCAGCCGAGCCCCAAAGGTCGCTGGATGGTAGTCCCGAAATGGTCCTAGCAGAGTTGCGGAGACCAACAACCGACCTACCCGAGGAGGAAGTAGTTTTCCTCAGAGCATATCATCCTGCCATGCACCGCCGAGACTCCCGAAGACACTTCTACCCTGAAAGAGACCACCAGATGTATGTAAATGTGTAGTGTTTAACGCCCACTTTTACTACATACGGCACCGCAGGCGATGACACTGATACATGAGATGAAGATGGAGCACCGGTGGAATGAGATGGCGGGATAACCGGAGATCCCGGAGAAAACCCGCCCCAACGCTGTGTTGTCCACCAGAAATCTCACTTTGCAGTCGCCTGGGATCAAACCCGGGCCGCCTTGGTGAGAGTCAAGTGGTCTAACCACTGGCCACGGAGACCACCAGATAAGAGATGACATGAAATGATAATGGAGATGAAATGGAGGGACAGGTAATTCGGGGAATGTAATTAACCTATCCAACACTCGCCTAGCGACCCGGGAAACCCCCGAAAAACCATGGGTCAGATAGGTCGGCCACGGGAATCGAACTCGGGCCTCCCGAATGCGGGTCTCAGACGAAACTGCCTGAGTCATCCCGCTCGGATGACTCTATGATATATATTTCGGTGATGTACATGTTTTTTATCGTTTTTCCGCCATTCTCTAGATAAGCCGGATTTTCGTTAGCTCAGATCGCACTGGTCCCAGTTGATCAGGGTAAACAAGGTTCTACCGGAGAAATATACGAGTAAACTGGAGAATTTAATGTCAGGACGGCGGGTTGGCCATGGTAGCTCAAAGGTTAAGAGCGACTAGACGGAAACCAGGAGATCCGTGGTTCAAATCCCGGCCATGGCATTGAATTTTTCATGTTGACTCTATTTATCAAAAAAAAAAAACCTTAGCCTATATACGGCTAGTGTAAAGAAATGATTAATTTCCATCAATTAACTAAAAGGTTCTACTGTATTTTGAAACCAGTGTAAATCAACAAATACTCTGATCCCTCTTGTTTGCTTTAAGTACTCTAAATGGTGTTTTAACTTTGTTATTTATACATAAAACACTTTCAGATGCATCAGAAACACCAGTTTAACGTTTTCTCATTTACACACTATTTTAATGGAACCTCTAAGGACCATGTGGTCGATGCTTTATCCTGCAGGAATTCCCAAGATACACAGTATCTATGTTCGTGGATCTAATTTGTATGTAGAATGGATGGCTAGAGGTCGAACGTTGCAGGAATATCTGAGTGGCGTTAGAAATGATAGTCTATAAGGAATGTTTGATTTATGGTGGGGGATAAGATTTACGTTTCTCTCTGCCACACAGACGAGAGTAGCGTGTCTGTTCAGTAGCAGTTATGTAGGAAAGAAGGCAATTTTGAAACAATCCGAGTTTTTTTTTTTTTTTTTTTTTTTTTTTTGACTTCCTCCACTGCTGACCTCAGGAAAGTACTAAGCTTCCAAAACTCTCACCAAAAATCATGACAACTCCGGAAAAATATAATCCAGGTAAATCACCCTAATCGAAATTCGAACTCTGGAGGTTGTAATTAATTTTTTTGTGGGTGGCACACAGTTCCACGTTGGGACGCCAATTTGTAACTAAATGATTGGCGAACAAAGAGTTCTACGTTGAGGCTACAGTTTGAAGCAATTTTGTTTAGCTCAGGGTAAAACAATGAGGTTTCTCCCAGGGTATGCGTGGATATGTGTGAGAAGGATTGTTTAATGACACTGGAATGCAAGTTTCAAACTGATTTATCTACTGCTTCTTTTTTTTAGAACATCGAACTTGAAGTTGCCGACCAAGGGTTACCAATATCCCTGTTTAGAGTTATTGAAGGCGGAATGTTTATTACTCGATAAACTTTATTCGTTCCTCACGTATATATGACCCGACAAATATCTTCTCTCATCTCTGGTATACCTGGCCCAAGACAGAACCAGAGGACTGCCCTAATTGCCCTCACGCCTCACACTGTTGTCCACAGCTGCGCGTGTGGGTGTATACGTAACTTTCACTTTTTGGAAACTCTCTTTTCACACAAAGATCCCTTTGTAGCTGTTTTGTCATGCCATTATGAATGGTCCGAAGAATAGCCTATTCAATAAGTCAAATGCCATCCATTACAAATCTGCTAAGGACACTGTTTCTTGCGTTTCTTTTGTTAAAACAACTTATTCACCCCAACTGTTATTCGACTCAACTGCCCTTGCACGTATTGTAACAAAGAACCAACATTCCTTTGAAATCCATCATGATTCTTTACTTATTTCAGCCCCTTAATTTCTGTATCAAGGTAGACATGCTACACCCCAACAGTGTAGCCCGCCTCGGTAGCGTAGATGGCAAGCGTGTCTGCCTCACGTTCGAGAGGTCCCGCTCAGGGTGAGTTACCTGGATAAGGTTTTATCCAGGGGTTTCCCTTATGCTGAAAGACAAATGTCGGGTAACTCTAAGCTCTAAGGACTATGGGCTCATTTGAGCATCATTTCACTCATTCCATTCATCGTCCGATATGACAATGTTGGAGGACGTAAATTAAAAAAAAAAAAACAGCTGTGTTCACTTGTAATATTTTAATTTTAAAAAAGAGTCTTAAAATTCTGTTTTCTCTGTCACATACCCCGTATTTCTCTATAGCGTGAGACTCACGTTCAAGAGGTTCCGACCCCCAAGGGGCCTACTTCGGTAGGTACGGGTCTGGCGCACCCGGGGTTCCGAGCCAACAGTCTCCCTCGTGTGGGCTCCTCTTCGTGGTTGAGGGAGACGGTCAACAGGCCCACCTACGTGTAGGCCGTGCGTGGAGACCCGTGGAGAAGGTTTTTAGGTTCTTTTCTAGTTTAGAGTTTAGGATTTAGGGAACGAAATTTTTAGTAGGTTTTGATTGATGTTTTTTATGTACGTGTATTTTTAATAGGTTTTGTTACACTTGTATAGTTTTTAAAAAGTTTTATATCTGGCTTTTGCCATGACTAGTTTTTTACAGGGCGCTGATGACCGCCGTAGTTGAGCGCCCTTATATATATATCATCAAGAGGTCCCGAGTTCAAATCTCGGTCAGTGTGAGTTACCTGGAAAAGCGTTTTTATCCTGTAAGATGTATGTTAGGTAACTCAAAGCTCTATGGACCCTGGACTAATTTCAACATTATTTCATTCATCGTACAATACGACTAAACGAAGTCAGATATGACTTCAATGGAAAAAAAAAACTGGCCCAATGTGCCATGTTGAGATACGTTTTGAGGGCACCTGAATCCCGTTTTTGGTATGTCTATGAACAGCTTAATTAAAAAACAAGAAGTAGACTAAATATCAGACTTGTACGAAGTTTAAGCCTCTTCCAAAATTGCTACGCAAAGATTAAGAAAAACTGTCACATCCCAAACTATCTTTACATGGAAAATGTTTTGAAAATGTTGGTTTTGTTGATTTTGATTAAAATACCACATGTCAAAGATATTTTCAAGGTATACTTTTATGCAGAATTAAATATTACATGAATTTGTGATTCGGCAGCCCAGGAACCACTGGTGTGCGAACCTGAAAAGTTGTTATTGGGACGCACCAGCCACGGAAACAAAAACATTACTCCTTGCTCTGTATCCGTGACCCTAGCCTACCTTTCAGGTAATAGAGCAGTTACTTGTGAAAAAGTTGAATAACGACTCGGACAGTTCCAAGTTACTCATTTTGCTATGATCTTAATTGTACAATACTTTCAACCAGTTACTGCAAAATCAACAGCTTCCTTTTCGGTTACAAATGCTTTATTTATTATTATTAAATACAGTAAAATAACATGCTTGTTTCAATGCATAAGGCATTTAGTTTTGGTTAACTTTATCTACAATTCTTTGATATTTTTCTCTGTTCTTTTTATCATTTAATGCTTCCATCCTCAATTTCACAAACATTAACTTCCCTCTGAAAGGTATAAGTTGCATATGTCCATAAGCAATAATTAAGCAATAGCTTCTTTATTGCGGTTTCTGAAGCTAAAGAAATTCTTAATAGTAGCAAGCTACTGCGGAATATGTCGGTATGTTTACAAACAGCTACAGCAAGTGCCACGGCGTGTGACCTGTACCTGCAAACTCCGACAGCGTGAGGCACGCGTCGTTGTTCCTGTCACTGTCTAATCCACACTCAGTCTGGAGCATTTTTATGCGACTCTATTGGCGGTAAAAGCTATCTATATGTCTCACATAAAAGCTCAGCAACTACTTCTATATTTTCGTTCGGTGTCATTTTGAAACACCCTGTATATGTATAATCTTTTTCTCAATTATGTCTACCAACGTTAAGTCATATCAGACGATGAATGAAATGATCTTTAAATGAGTCCAGGTCCATCGAACTTCGAGTTAGTCGACATTCATATTTCAGGATATGGGAAACCCCGAAAAAAAACTTATCCAGAAAACATCCTGACCTAAATTCTAACTCGGGACCACTTGAACATGAGACAGACACTTCCACATACGTTACAGAGACGTTTGAATTACCTAATCATTTTCAATAACTTTTTCATAACTGGCAATAAATAAAAATCCCAGTACACAAATAATCTAAAGTCATACAATTCATGTCAAATACATTTTTCGGTGGGAGATATGGGAGATTTTTCGGGATAATCCTTCTTATTTGTTTGAATTTTGAAGTACTTATTCTTAAGTATGATTTTCTCAAATGAGACAGAATAGACTGTCGAAGATTGAGTTGAGAAATTCACGTGAGTGCAATGCACCAGATTTTTGTCCTGCACAGTAGCAAAGTAATCAATACGATACATAAAACTAATGTTACATATATTTGAGACACTGTACTTTGCAGAAACGTTTTCATTACAATCTTCTGCAGTGCTTTCCTAGGAAGGTCTTTGTGCTAAAATCTGGAGATATTGCTCGAAAAATTGCGGCTTTAGAAGGTTTCTGGTGTATTGGCAACTTTGCTTGTGAGGGACATCATCTACGGATTCGCAAACCCTTTAAAAACTCACGAAACCGGTTTTCAGCTGTGACAAGTGAAGGGTAATTCCTGTTAAAAAAAAAAAAGTGCCAAAAATGAGATGACGTTTCCTCGACCACAGAAAGCTCTGCGTCGTGGACACCTCGCAAGTATAAACCAGGTTCTTCCAGGCCCAGGAAAGGTGTGGCTTGAGATGAAGATGGTCTGGCAGTCTGACGGCTGTCATTAGCATTAATAGTAGACGTCTGCTTTACTTTGGATATGGGATCAAAGATCCAAGTACCTGAACAGTTGAAGCCCACATCAAACATGGTGGCTAGATTACTGTAAATATCGCATTCTCCTGACCACATCAGATATTAATGAAAGAACAAATAAAGTTTGTATATTGTTACTTGAAAAACGCAATTGGTTGTTACTCATTTTGGCAATGCAATTAAAATAACTGTACATTTATTACCGTAACCCAAAAGCGGTCGCATTAGTCATGTTTTTGTTAAGAAGCGCTAATTGAAAAACAATTAACATTACTAATCCGGTTTTCTCTTCAGCTGGGCTTAAAACCTTGAATCACATTTATTTAGTTTTTGGAGTTTCTACGTTACATACGTAACGTTCAATAAAGAATGATCATAATTTTTTTCCGGTCATAATTTTTCGCACTAAAATTCAATCTTAGTATATTCTGTTAGCTTAATGTGAAATAAACACGCCGTAGTAGTTTTATTGTTGGTACTCCTGGTTCCCGCCTGTGAGAACCAGGCAAGTTCAGACATCTTCAGCACCGCCTACCGCTGTAATGGAGGTAACATGCAGTTAGAGTTGATGTTAGAGGAAGATCCGGAGTTTCTTTCAAACGTAATCACTGCTGATCAAACTTGGCTACATAATTTTGATCCTAAAAGTAAACAGCTAAGCTCAGTGTGGAAATCTCCTTCATCACCAACCCCCCAAAAAGCAAAAGTTGTTGTTTCTGCTGGGAAAGTTATGGTCATCTAATTCTTTATCAGCATGTTGTACCTGCACACACATCAGTAACTGAAGAATACTACAGGGATGTCCTGAAAACATTGCAAGTCCATATCAGACGCAAAAGACCAAATTTACGTGAAGCAGGCTGGATGCTGCACCACGATAATGCGCGGCCGCATATTACCAATGTTCTTGCTGAATATCTTGCAAAAATCAACGTAAAGTGCATCCCTCACTCTCCCTATAGTCCGGATTTAGCCCCATGTGACTTTTTTCTATTCCCTAACTTGAAGAAACGCCTTCGTGGGAGGCATTATCCATCATCAGAAGCAGTGGTGAAGGCTGCGGATGCGACTTTGAAGGATCTCTCAAAATGGTTACCAGCATGTCTTTGAATACTGGCAGAAACGCTGGGACAAGTGCTTCGCATTTAGGGGAGACTATTTTGAGAAGGACCATCAAAATTATGAGGATGAGTAAACGTACGTTGTCAAAAAAAAAAAAAATGTAATCATTCTTTGTTGAACAGCCCTCGTATTCTGGTACAAGCCACACACACACGCGCGCGCGCGCGAACTCAAAAACTAAATACTATCAGGCCTGGTATCGGCTCTTACATAGTTTTGCCGGGCGCGGGAAATCGTTACAGTAATTGAATATTCTCGAATTACCTTCTAGAACAGTGTCTGCGTAGTAATAATACGACTCACTTCGTGACGTACGCTAGCCACTAAAAATCGTATTAAGTCTCATGGCCGGCTCACGCAATCCGCGTTGTGAGAGTACTTAAGAAAATGCACAACTGTATTTTACTGAGAGTGACCAATCAAAGTGGTGTTTTTTCCTAGAAACTGAAAGATTGCTGTAACTGAGGTTCAACTGTCATTACAGTATATTCCGTTCTCTTTTAGTGTCGGCAAAGACCACTAAGAACGACTTCAAGGAGTTCAGGGTGCATAGAATTCCCATCTTTAAGAATAATCCCTACCTCGGAAAAAACAAAATTGTTCCAGGAAACTAGGTCTGATCGAGATACAACTCAAATGCCCGAGTTCAGCAGTAGTTATAACAAAATTGCATTTCACCAACAAGTGTTAGCTTAACACTGCTGTTAAATCTCTTGTTAAACTAACACGCCAAATTTCTATCTACCTTAACAATTGTAAATAATCAAGATGGCGGGCGTGAACGCAGCTGTTGATGTCGATTTGCTATATTTAAGACTGTTAAATGACATACGTAATAGAGTACGGCCTATGAGGAGAAATGATTTTGAGGAACTACCCGAAGAAAAGTGTTTTACGGAGGTATAGACTGTCGAAACAAATTGCTATGAAGGTTACTGTGGAAGTAACCCTTTGCCTTCTATAGCTGTAATAGTTACAAGTCTCTTAGCGTTAACACGTGTTTGTTGACATTTTCAGAAAACAGGTTGTTGTAATGCAAGAAATTTAACAGCTTTGTTAGCGCTGTGACCATTATTACGTTACATTTGTTAACGTCGATTTTAACATTTGCTGCTGAAATCGGGCAAAAATCTCTTGAATGTGAGGCGCAGACGTGCTACTCCACATTACCACAAGGATGTGTACACAAAAAATAAATGAACCTTTTGTCAAAAGAAGAAAAATAAAGCTTACGTTGTTTACTATGTCATAAGCAGAAAATACTTTTCGGGCGGTCAAAACACATGGAAACATGGATAATTGAACTGATAACATATATCTAACATTTCAAACAAAATAGCAGTAAATAAATTCCGGGGATTGTCAGGAGGTGAAAATGTCAACAGATCCAGTAGGACTATTTTATAGTCTGGTCCAAACGATTTTTTTTTTTTTTTTTTTTTTTTTTTTAACGCGTTGCTTTGCTGTTTACCGGAATAATAGGTCTGTATGCGTAACAATTAACAGTGCGACCAACCTTGTAATTTTACACGTTACATATTGGAAGACTAACCTGCCCGCCTCGGTAGCGTGGTGGTAGAGTGTCTGCCTCACGTTCAAGAGGTCCCGAGTTCGAATTTCGGTCAGGGTGAGTTACCTGTATAAGGTTTTTCCCTTATCCTGAAAGACGCCTGCCGGGTAACTCTAAGCTCTATGGACTCTGGGCTCGTTTGAGCATCATTTTTCCCATTCCATTCATCGTTCGATATGACTTAACGTTGGAGGACGTAAAATTACAACAAAAAGTGAGCTAACCTGTAGAGGAGTGTTTAATTTTGTATCATATTTCATTTAACACCTAACGGGCGCACGGTATTTCGTCTGTGCACGATTGAGTGTGTCACAACCGGCCTTGCTCCTACTTAGACTTCGCGCATAAAGCATGTACCTTATAGAAGATGCTGCAAATGTCCACGCTCGGCTAAACAAGCCGAGAACACATTCTGATTCACGCGATTAAGTTGGGCGACTGTAATGTTTCCGATTTCATTTCTAATATTTTGTTTTAGTTCTTCCAAATATGACGACTTATCTCGTAAACTTTATCTTGCAAGTAAAAATCACACAGTTAGATCGGGGGAGCGAAGGCCATATTCCAGCACTCATCCCTCTCTCTTCAAATACTTCCCTAATTTTATTCATGGACTCCTCTGCTGTATGGGCAGTAGTAGAATTTTATTAAAACCACCCATAATGTTTCTCTTCTTCTGTCAGTTCATGATAAAATGGGGTCAAAATATCATTTCGGTACCTCTCTGCTGGTAGAATGTTGGGCCGACTATGTGTGTAGCTCTAACAGCACACCAAACTCCAACTTTCCGATCAAAATGAGGGACTTCTTGAACGCGATGTGTATTTTCAGAGGTCACTACCGACTATTAAGAGTGTTGACACGACCACAGAGCTGGAACCACGCCTTATCTGAAAGAACAGAAGCTGTGGATCAATTAAACCGTTTATTCACTGATGAAAGAAACCGGTGAATAATGCCGAATGGACAACACATCGCTAGCCCCGCGCACAACGGCAGCTGGTAGTGAGGAATCGTGCAAGGTCGAGGGAGAGGCGAAACGCCTTGTGGACCGTTAGTTTTTAAATGAAGAACCCATTATTTCATATTGCTTGTGTGTAATATTCTTTAGTGTTCAATATTCAAGTGCACATGCTATTAAACTGAACACTTGTTTGATATGTTCACAGACTTTGTGGCTTCTAGTGAACTCACTGAACGCAAATCAATCGAGTCTAATCGAACCTCACTGCTTCTAGTATTTCTTCTCAAACTTCCCATTATGAGCAAATCTATTAAATCAACACTTTGCTGTCACTATCAACTGTCAGAAGAGAACATCTTGATTTCTAATGTAGAAACGCCATTGTTTTGTTTGTGACTGTTTATCGTATTACAACCGTAATAAGAGGAGCAGGTTGCCGGTATTTCCTTTGAGTTTCAATAACTCTACAACGATGGCGCCACATCAGATTACAGAGTCCGTACGGAGTAGAAAACAATGAAAGAATATCAGACACATTCTTTTTATTAACATCTGAGATTACTAGTGATGAACTTTAGGATGTAGAGCGCTTTTAATGCAGCTATCAACAGAAATAACATGAGAAAGCATTGTTTTAAAAACCGTTGCAAAATTTCCTATAAAGTAGTCCAAGACGCTACATAACCACACTAACCTCATGTTCATTTGGTAGTCCAAACTGTACATTACCACCGCCTCTGCCTCACGTTCAAAAGGTCCCGAGTTCGAAGCTCGGTCAGGGTGAGTTGACCAGAAGGTGTTTTTTTTTCCTTCCTTCCAGAAAGATGGATGTCTGGTAAATCTAAGCTCTGTGAATCCTGGGCTTATTTGAGCATCATTTCATTCATCGTCCGATATGACTTAACGTTGGAGGGCATACATTTAAAAAGAAACCGTACATTCTTACTGCTACCTAGTCCTTGTCTCATTTATGGAGACTGAAAACTTGAAATCCTGAATTAATAACGCTAGCTTTTAAAGATTTGTACCACAGATGTAATTTAGTGTAAATATGATACAGCCAAAATTTTTTATCGATTTTACTTTGATAGTCTGGAAAATATGGTCAAATTTATTTTTGGTTACGTCACCTAAAAAATCCCTTGCGATAAAATAACTTAAATTCTGGTCGAATATTTTAACAACAGGTTTCCAATACATCAATTTTTGTTTAATTTGCCCTAGGTTTCCATGTCTCGATAACTTTGGGCTCCAGAAATTTAAAAGCTATGAATATTGCTTTTTTGCCCAACATTTGAAATTTTTGTGTTTTGAAGTAAAGAAAGTGTACTTAAAATGCATCTCACAATAAAACCCAGGGCAATTTCTATTAACTATGTCTCTATGAACGTGTGTAGCAAGTTCCCTTAGTCTAACACTAAAACTGCGACTCAAGGAGCATCTTAAATGATGAAAAATGCTGAAATTTTCATTTTTTTTATTTATCCAGATTTATGAACTCTATTTTACACAGTGGTATATTAGGGTTATAGTTGATACATAAAAATACACAATTTTAACAAAAATATTTTAAATACTAGAAGGAAGAAAATATGTTATAATCTGATGCATATTAATTTAAACTATTTCAGACGTTTAAACACTGAGTTTATAAACATCATGAAAGTGGTATATTAGAGTTGATACATAAAAATACACAATTTTAACAAAAAAAAAAAAAAAAAAAACATTTTAAATACTAGAAGGAAGAAAATATGTTATCTGATGAATATTAATTTAAACTATTTCAGACGTTTAAAGACTGAGTTTATAAACATCATGAAGTACTTATACTGTTGTGGCTTCATTAGCAAAGATGTGAGCGGAGCAGAAAATTCAGTTCCTAGAGAGTCTAGCTTGAATATTAATTCTTGTCTTTCTCTCCAGAAAATGGGACAACAGAAAAGGAGATGAACCACAGTTTGAAATTCTTCACCACACATGCTCTCGGGGTTGGATGTTAAGTGAAAGCGTGATAAGTATTCACCAAATTTACCATGTCCACTTAAAAATTGTGTCAAAACAAAATTTGGTACAAGAGTTTCACATTTTCCTCTGTCATATACACTAGGGAAAAATAATGTTTTTGTTAACGAGAAAACAAGGACAAAGAATCAGAATTCATATCTAACACTAGCATTCACGTAACTTTCAAACTAGATTAGAGCATTTAAAAATGGCTTGCGGATGCTAACTAAGCATTCTTTGGATTCAGGAAGGCTTACACTATTTTATAGACTAAAAAGTGGAAAATTGATTTTTTTGAACATGTTCATGACATTTCAGTCGTCCTTAAGCATTCCATTCCATGCAGTGTGACAAGTACGACACAATTTGGAAGTACATTAAGTTAGGGAGAGCGTTGTAGGTTTGGCAGTCCAGGACTTGATGGCTGCAGGCCAATGCGTTAACACTATGCTCATATTACCTGAATTCACTTGAAAGTTTGATGACATCATCTCTGCTTTATGTGGGGTCTGTGCACCAAATCTGCTGCGTTGCTGCATGTGGGCAAAATAAACTTAGGGAGATAACGTCACCCTTATGGTAAACATCTTTGGTGACAGTTTATCTTTAGTGGAACGTTTACTGTGTCACCGATATTGAATTAATAGTTTTCTTTCGTTGTGCGTGTAGGCTGCAATTTTAGAACGAGTTATTGGGGGGGGGGGGGGGGGGGGAGGCAAACATTTCTCATTTCCTAAAGGTAAACAGATTCGAAAGAAGGAAACACTGTTGTCAAACCAAGAGCCGTTTCCTAAATACTGTAAAATGATGGTTTAATATTAACAGAATTACGTAACGAAGCCAGCTGCCAAAGTTTATATCAGCAATGTTTCTAGAAGAATTAATTCTAACTTGTAGGAAGCGAATTTTCAAACAACTTTCTTATTAATGTCCTCGCCGCAATCAACAATTCAACATGTATGCAACTTCATTACTCCTTGTAAGAGGTAAACTTGTATGCCTAAATGGACTCTTACCTCTAATCGCCACCACTGCTGACGTTATTCCTTGCCAACCTAAGTGGCGCTTTCTTTTGTTTCACAATGCATAAAGGAAACAAATGAACTACAAATTATCGAAACAATACAGGAAAACCCATGAAACATGAAAGTGACCATAAAGTTTGCGATCTGTAATTTTTTAGTTGATGCTGAACAAAATTCTTCTTAACTGGGAAAACCCACGTTAGAGCATATCCGCACTACTGGGATTTCAATTCCAACACCAGGGCTTCTCGACCAGTAGGGCTCCTCTTACCTACCCTATGTGTTAGTTGATCCTACCCACCCTCGGCGAAAGTGAAGTAGCAAGTCTGTGTTGCCACTGACACCGGCAGCCACCACTGGAGGATTTGTTTACTGCATTCACCATTCTTGCGGAAGGAAACTTCTATATGCCAAATGGAAGTGAACCAGCAAAAATATATACTGACATCAAGGAAAACCCCAGAAAACATAAATAACATTTAATTTGTTCTCTCTGCCGCATATTTACACGGAGTAGAGGAAATATTCTATCCAAAAATTCATTTAGATGTTTTGCCATTCCCCTAAACCCTCCCCAAAAAACTATTTCCAAAAAGCTTAGTGCATGTGTGTCTCCCATAAGTATCAAAATGATTATTAAGTTCACCATCCGCCCAAAATGTGACAGGATTTCCAAGAAAAAGCATCCCAAACCACTATTTATATTAACAATTTTTCTAAATTATCATTCTCCAACGTTGTCATATCGGACGACAAATTAAATGGGTGAAATCATACTCAAATGAGCCCAAGCTCCATAGAGCTTAGAGTTACTTGATATTCAAACAAAGAAAAATGACTCAGTTGGAAAATTTAATGTCATGTTGACACGTTGGCCAGAGCGGCTGGACGGAAACCAGAAGATCCGTGGTTCAAATCCCGGCTATGGCATTGAATTTTTCAGTCTGGCTCTACCCTTTCGTTGTCATATCAGACGATGAATGAAATAGGTGAAATCATACTCAAATGAGCCCAGGGTCCATAGAGCTTAGAGTTACCAAACATTCATTTTTCAGGATAAAGAAAAATCCCGGGAAAACCTTATCTAAATAACTCGTCCTGATCCAGATTAGAACTCAGAACTTCTTGAACGTGAGGCAGTCACGCTACTACCTACGCTATAGGGCGGGCACAATTTTCGTTATTTCTGGTTTTCTGACGTTCATCTGTTTCCATTTCTTTTCTGGTGTTGGAAATGCTTCCAGTTCCTTGTGCGCTCTTAACTCGAAAAATAACGATGTTATTCAACGACAGAATAACGTTAGTTTGTAAATGAATATTCAACAGAATTCTTTCCTAGCCCTTTTAACAGCTTGCCTTTAGAATGCTACACTATTTCACCTTTATCATCCCTCACCAAGCTAACAGCTCTCGTAGAAACATCGCATGAATGCAGAAAAGGTGTAAAATGACACCGGACACAAAACGAAGCGCTACCGTCTTTTATTTCACTATTCATATTACTATTTACTTCTAATTAAAGTTTCTAGCCGTTTTATTAGTAAACTACAGATAATCTGCATATTTTAAGTAGTATATGTGTAATCGTGTGTAATAGAAGGCTAGTTAATGACGTCATGTGTTTTCATCAAGTTCGGTTTTTACTCCATATCTATTGCTGTGGAAATATAATTATAGCAAGAGCTCCTATGCCAATACACATATGTTAAAAGCACAATGTTCATCTGTTTTTTCGAATCATTAACCTCTACGGAGATATCCTTATCAATGGCACGAATTTTTCAATCAATTATATTTTAATCGCTTATTCGCTATTATTTTGAAACTATATCTTGACTGATATGAAGATGAGTCACTCTTATAAAACATTCTTGCTTATTTGTTAGTAAAATAAACTTTCAGAATATATTATGTTGTAAAATAAAGTGGGTTAAGCGAGTCAGATTGAATTACCACAGCAGAAAAGTTAAATAATTTGAAAATTCAAACCAATTAAGAGATGCAAGCATTCGTGAATAATTAAAAATACTTCTAGTGAGAATACTAAACTTGGCCGCGCCGTGGCCGAGCGATTAGACTGCTTAACTCTCACCAACGTGGCCTGGGTTCGATCCCAGTCAACCGCATTGAAGATTTAAAGGTGGACAACACGGCGCAGGGACGGGTTTTCTCCGGGATTTCCGGTTTGCCTCGCCATCATTCCACCAATTCTCACCCTACACAAGAAGGCAAGGCAGAGAAATGTATAGCATAATAAATTTTGCTGTGTTTATGTTCGCCTAGCGGAAATGATAACGTTGCCAGGTTCATGTAAAATACACTCCCCCATACATTAATAAGATCGCGAGCATTATTACGGCCGGCGCACCCAAAGAGAGTGCAACGCGGAGATAAAAGGCTTGCGGAAACAGGTAAAGATAACTGGAAGGTTCTAGTGCCGTCTTGTTTGTTACAGAAAATACCAGTAATTTCTCGAACAGTAAGCGGAGCTATAAAAGAAGCAGCGAATCGCCAGTGACGAGAGGGGGGGTGGTAATCGGAACTTGAGAATCGTCGGCGTGCAGCTATGTTTTGAAAATGAACTCTTTGTTTGTGATCCGTCCCCTTCAGCCGCTGTGGTGCGGGCGCTGCGGACTCCTAGCACTCGTGGTACCTCTAAAGTTACCAGAGGAACCTCGGGCCGAACTGCCGAGCTCCTCTCTGTATGGGAGTTGTTCGAATTGGGTTGGACTCGAGGGGGCAGTGGTTCCCAATTACCCGTGGGAGATCGGGTACGTCTCTGGTCGGGGTTGAGGGAAGCCATTAATATTCCCGCGTACTAGCCAGAACAGCTAGTAGAAGGTGTGCTAGATCACCAGGCGGCCCGCCGTAGTCATATCGGTAGCCTTCCCATTTTGGGGTTGTCGCGCGTAAGTGGCGTATCCACTTCCATCCCGTCTTGAGTCCACTGGACCAGATGGGGGGCTTGTTAGTCTCTAGGTCTTGCCCTATGGAAAGCTCCACGGAGGCGCTGGGGCCCTTTTGAGACAGCTCGGTAACTCCCTGGTCCCCCCCCCCCAGGGGCCTACTTCGGTAGGTACGGGTTTGGCGCACCCGGGGTCCCGAGCCAACAGTCTCCCTCGTGTGGGCTCCTCTTCGTGGTTGAGGGAGACGGTCAACAGGCCCACCCACGCGTAGGCCGTGCGTGGAGACCCGTGGAGAAGGTTTTTAGATTCTTGTCTAGTTAAGAGTTTAGGATTTAGTAAACGAAAATTTTAGTAGGTTTTGATTGATGTTTTTTATGTACGTGTATTTTTAATAGGTTTTGTTACACTTGTATAGTTTTTAGAAAGTTTTATATCTGGCTTTTGCCATGACTAGTTTTCTAAAGGGCGCTGATGACCGCCGTAGTTGAGCGCCCTTATATATATATATATATATATATATATATATATATATATATATATATATATATATATATATATATATATATATATATAGGCCAGGGTCCTTGGTCCTACGGGTCCAGGACTAATGGGAGTAGAACCTCTGGCATTAACTATTGTAAGGGCTGACCAAAGTGTGTTTCTGCGGCAATAAAGAGCATTTTGGAATTTCTGCAAACTGGACTTTTAATTCTACGAACCAACAAGTCACAATACCTATCACTGAATTTACTGAAACGAGCATTAGATCTGGCAGCATGTGTGACTCATATGCTCATTTCGTAGTAAACAGATCCATTACTAGAGAAGATAAACAGTTCAAGCCCCTCTCCATCTTCAGGCCGCACTTGCCTTCTTGTGATGGGCAGGCAGTACGTCCTTCAACGTACTCATATAGGGCGATGATTGAAATGGGTGAAGTGATGCTCAAATAAGGCCAGGCTCCATTGAGCCTAGAGTTAGCAGATATTCATCTTTCAAGATAAGGAAAAACTCAGGAAGAAGAAAGAAACCTTATCCAGATAACTCAACCTAACCGAGATTCGAACTCGGGACCTCTTGAACGTGACGTAGACACGCTACCACCTACGCTACCGAGGCGGGTGGTTATTGTATATACTTAGGTGGTTATAAACTCAAGGGATTTTTTTTTTTTTTTTTTTTTTTTTTTTTTTTTTGTAATTTACGTCCTCCAACGTTGTCATATCGGGCGATGAATGGAATAGGTGAAATGATGCTCAAATGAGCCCAGGGTCCATACAGATTAGAGTTACCCGACATTCGTCTTTTAGGAGAAGGGAAAATCCCGGAAAAAACCTTATCCAGGCAACTCACCCTGACCGAGTTTAGAACTCGGGACCTCTTGAACGTGAGGCAAGGAAAAGGGTGTTAGCCTATCAGCCTAATATCTCAATTGAACAAAGAATATCTCTGAAATCGCTAAGTAGGAAAAAATGTATCAAATTGAAAAAAAATTTAACAAGATTTAATTGTTTTGTTTTTTCCAGCAAAAGCTTGTCTATCTCAAAATTCATTCAGGAAAGAGTACCCTAGAGCTTATTTTCAGAAAATTCAAAATTATACATTTTATTTGCCGTGCAAATATATAAAAAATGTATTTTAATAAAAAAATTCTTGGAGTCACAAGAAAAAAAAATTTCCATGTAAAATGCAGGTTAAGGTGGAGAGATTTCCTTGAAAATATTGTTATCACATCTTGAGAAGACAATGAAGTTAGTATTGACATTTAACTAACTTTTCATTGTTGAGTTTTGCCGCGGTACATTTTTAAGATTTTCATTGACAATGGTTTGTTAAATAGCCATAGGATGTAATTGCCAGTCCCGGATTGAAATCGTTGCGTCTCTAGGACATTACTTAGTATTCCGAAAGGCACAGCCGTCACAGAAGTTGCTGAACCTGACACAACGTGGATGTCGGAAGACGAAGTAAGGTCTGGAACGGGATACGCCCTCAAGAAAACGATATCTGCGCTGCGGCCTTGGTTTGTTTCTCCGTCTCTTTCTGGGCCCGGCTCACTTCCACGTGCGGCCTCCAAAAGAAAGGACAAAGAACAGCAACAGGCTGCTGTTGCAGCAGCTGCCTTCACCAGTGGCGGGAAAACTGCTCAGCTGTCTGGACGTGTTTCGAATACCCAGCAGTCGGGGTGTGGTACGTTGTAGTGCAACTTTGGAGTTATCAAATATTGCAAACTGTATCAGTTTGTTATCAAAAGAACTGCCGGATAAATCATATTCTTAGAATAATCACAACACAATTCTTCTGATTTGATTAAAATATATTGCAGTTTTTTTTTAGTTTATATCCTCCATAATTAGGTAATGCCGCCCGATGAAAGAAATGATGCTCAAATGAAGTCAGAGCCCATAGAGCTTACAGTTACCCGACATTCATCTTTCAGGATAAGGGAAAACCTAGGAAAAAACTTATCTATGTAACCCAACCTAACCAAGAGTCGAAATCGGGACTTCTGGAACATGAGGTGGACTATATGTATGTATTTATTCACTGCAATTGGGTACTACCCGGTGGCAGAGTTAAGAATGCAGATCAAATTACAAATACTCGATTTACAACAATAACACAATAAACAATACAAACATGATATTATTTTACTTTAGTCACTTAAACCATATCTAATTACTTCTCTATTTACATATTACATACAATTATAATTTAAAAGTTAAACTATAAACCATCTAGATTTTTTTCTAAATTTCTTTAGCGTCAGGGGACAGCCCTGAAAGACTGCTACAGGCAATTCATTCCATTCTTCAATGGTTCTATTAACAAAAGAAAATTTTCCTACGTCGGTTCTGTATCTTCTACCCTTAATTTTATACCTATGATCGTTTCGTCCATAATAATCCGGATTATCTAACCTTACACTAACGTCCACCCATGCCTTTACACCAGCATTAGCTTTGAATAATGCTACCAACCTATGTTTTTTACGCCTAATTCTTAATTCCTCCCATTTAGTCTCATCTCCTTTTATAGGCCCAAAATACTTGCCTCTTTTTATGAATTTTATTGCCCTCTTCTGTATTTTTTCTAATGGATCGATTTGATTAGCTCTATACGGGTCCCAGCATGCTACTCCATATTCCATAACCGGCCGCACTAAGGCCTTGTAGGCAATTTCCCTGGACCTAGCGCTCCCCTTTTTCAATATTCTCATTACGAAATGTAATGCCTTCCACGCATTCCTAGATGTGGAATTTACTTGTTCGTCCCATCCAGCATTACTTGCCAGGTACACTCCCAAGTATTTGCAGCTGTCCACCTGTGGAATTTGCACCCCTCCCATGTGATAGTTAACAATACTTTTGCCCTTAATTCTACTAAAAACATTGGACTTACTTTTCTTGGCATTAATTGACATTTTGTTAGCCGCAGCCCAATTACAGATTTCATTTAAATCATCCTGAAGAGCGGTTTCATGCACTGTATTCCGAATTTTATTATAAATGATACAATCGTCTGCAAACAACCTTATCTGGCAGTTAATATTAACAGCAATGTCATTAACAAAAACGAGAAACAGTAAAGGTCCTAGTACTGAGCCTTGCGGCACACCCGAACTTACGATTCCCCTATCGGACAGTTCTTTACCTACTTTAACTTTTTGCGTTCTCCCTTTCAAAAACTGTTTAACCCATAATACTACGCGTTTGTCAATTCCTGTATTAGCTAGCTTACAAATAAGTAAACTATGTGGCACTACATCAAAAGCTTTAGAAAAGTCAATTACCACTGCATCAGTTCTTCCCCCTGCATCTACCTCATCTGCCAAATCTTGAAATAATGAAGTAATTTGACTTTCGCACGAATACCCAGGTCTAAATCCATGTTGCGCTTCATTAAACCACTTTTTATTTTCTAACTCCTCTCGTATATATTCTGCAATTAAATGCTCCATTAATTTACATACTACTGAAGTTAGACTAACTGGCCGATAATTATTTATTTCTGTTTTATTACCCCCTTTATAAATCGGAACTATAATAGCTGTTTTCCAGTCTTCCGGTAAGGCACAGTTATTGACATGTTGAACAAGAGCATATTGCAGTGAAGAAAGCCGTTGTTTGTATTTAGCATTGAGTTTCGTGGTATCTTTTCACACTTTTCCCAGATAAAGTAGTACATTCATTTAGAGAAAATTGGGAGGTTTTGTTGCACTGAAAGTTTATCCAGCTGTGAGCTCTGCCAATGCATTTTAGCCCTATACGAACCTAAACTTCATTTCATGACGTATGGCCAGGTGTGCGTGGGGGTGTGTAACTTAGGACCTCGACCTTCAGCAAATCTTTTGTACCTATACCCCTGGTAGAGAGGGTGACGGGGAAGAAACATTCACACAATAATAGTTACTCACTTTACACTGCTCGAACTAAAGAAACCTGTTTCAGATTTACAATTTGAACACGAAGCGTAATATAATTATTTATATCAGCTCCGTCGGTGTGCCCAATTTTGTCCTGGGAGAGTTATTTTACATACCAGTAAATACTGACAAGAGGCTGTCGCTTTTAAACATATTAAAATTTCTTCTTCTTAAAATGCCTCTTGATATCCTCATATTTGTACAACACACTGCAAAACAACAGAACATCAACAAACTTTCGAATAAAAGCCATTGAAACTTACATGGAGATATATAGCATGAACAGAGAGTAAAGTGTTAACTACCCGATCAAATAACTAACATTCACAAAGTTATTGACGCTTTTTCAAGCGAATAAGCCAACATTTTCCAAAAGAACTGCCACGAAGCTCATAAGTAGCATGTTTGTACGAAAGTTATACCAAAATGAACGAAATATTACAATATTCACGAGCAAATAAACCATAAATAAAAACAGAAAGACACAAAAATCATTATTTTGATTGCGCTTAACATATGAACTTCTCTAAAAAGCTTTTGGAGGGGGGGGGGGGGGGGTGATTCAGAGGACCTGAAATCATGCATTTCAGGTAAGATACCGATATACAATACTTAAAAGTATTTTTTTTTTTTCGTTTCTTATGTAGTTTTAACATATATTAACGGGATTAGAACATATCGAACCTTGAATACATAAATCGTTTAGATTCGGACGGTGATATACTCTGCCCGTCTCTGCCCGTCTCTGGGTGGTAGCGTGTCTCCTTTACGTTCAAGAGGTTCCGAGTTCAAATCTCGGTCAGGGTGAGTTATCTGGATAAGGTTTCTCCGGGATTTTCCCTTATCCTGAAAGATTAATGTCGGGCAACTAAGCTCTATGGTCTCTAGGCCCACTTGAGCATCATTTCATTCATCTTCCGATATGACCTAACCGGTTAAAATGGCGTTAAATCTTTTAAAAAATAATGTATTAATGGACTACTTTTATTTTCCTCTTACAATTTACGTCCTCCAACGTTAAGTCATATCGGACGATGAATGAATTGGGTGAAATGATGCTCAAATGAGTCCGGAGTCCATGGAGCTTAGAGTTACCTGACATTCGTCTATCTGGATAATGGAAAACCCCGGGGAGAGCCTTATCCAGGTAACTCACCCTGAGATTCGAACTCGGTACCTCTTGAACGTGAGGCAGACACTCTACCATCTACGTCACCTAGGCGGGATGAACTACTTTTTTCCTCCGGATACGTTCAATTACTTATGTGCATTTAAGGGTCCTAAAATAATTTCGCACTTCTTGGAAGAAGTTTTAATTCTTATTTTTGGACTATTCCCCTTTTTGGAGGCCTTACACCCCAAACGGCTTAAAAGTCAATGCCTTAGGTCAGTAGCAAGGCAACTTAAGATCTAGCATATCCGCCCATTGTCTGGTATGGCGTGAAGAATGTAGGAAAAGTCACGGATCATATCATCCAACCCAGAATTCAACTGGTAACCAAAGAAAAACGCGAAAAAACCTTCAGTCAGGTTGATTAGCCGGGGTTTGAAGTCAGAAGCTAAGGATTGCGAGTCGCTCGCTTCCCATCTTAAAACGCAAAATCAAGAAGTTAACGAAAGAAAAACGCCAAATGCTGCTAAAGCAATTATCGCAGAAAAAAAGCATGTAATTTTGTAAAATAAGACGCTTGGCTGTTCTGGATTAAACAAGCCAGAACTATGTCTTTCAAACCGGGATTCTGTACTATACTTCGCAGAATTTGAGTGCAATATGTTTGCTTCTAATATCATTAATCATCTTATTCATTAGAGCTTTTATTTCGTGGTCAATTCACGAGAAATATTATTGTAAGTTGATTTATTCATCTACGTCAGGAAGATGGCATTAGTCGGGTAATCGCCTTCCTTTACTTATTTTGTTGCTTACGGAGGGAATCAGAACGTGGACTTTGGGATTGTTGTATGATCCAAATGTATTTACCTAATAACAGTAGGTGGGGCTGTCATGTTTACCGGAGCAGGATTTGAACCCTCGTTCTCCCAAAAGTGTCAGCGACACTACCCCTTACTGCGTACCAATAATAAATAGGGGAAAGTATTGCATTCTAGCCTAAAACATCTTTTTGAGAAATACTGTGCGAAAAAAAGTATGTGAAAACAAGTGAAAACACAAGTATTTTTATTTATAAGTTCATATAACAAAATAGACATCATTTAAAGCAACCCATTTATTTCGAGTAACATTTCTACGAGGGCACGCACGTTAAGGTTTGAATTTGCCAACAGTTTTATCAGTTTCTGAAGGGCTGTCAAGATTCAATTGTTTTTCGTATGACGTGGAAAGAGCGCTTTTAAACGTTTGGCAATTGTTTCGGTTTCCGCATCTCTCTTATAACCTCATATCTGGATCAACATTAAACAGATGAAAATAAGTCTTTGGTCCTTATATTAACCTAATAGAGTGTTTACCAAAAGTTTCTCTACGTATGTTATTTCCATCCAAATGTACGCATTCTCTCAAGTTTTCCTGTACTTTTTCAAAACTTCTACTTCTCGCTAATCGGCTAAATCTTTAAGGCGTCGCGGTACCTGGAAGAATGATGTGCATCTATTTCCGAGGTCAGATCGGATAAAAAAAGAACCAAAGAGAAATATGAACTAGGAGGGGATATACTACGTTTCACATTCCCATACGCTAGGGGTGACCAGTTTGCTGCTTATGGGCATTTAAACTTGATCTTAAAACCAGTTACAATACGTCTCCATTGTCGGCTTTAGCTTTCAAGGTCACATTAAACCCTCGGGTCATCTATTTAGATTTTATTTGGAGAAAGGTGTATATACCTTCTATTTTTATTCGGTATGGCCCGAAACAGTTAAAACAATCCTTATAACATTACGAAAATATTAATATGCTCTTTTTAATCACAGTTTAGAATTAAATCCAAAAGAAACACAGTGCTATTACCTGATACACCTCATTCAAAAGACATAACTTTCCCTAATGATTATAGTAAATAGAGGAATAATTACATTCCATTCTTAAAACCGCTCCCATATTCATAAAATTGACTTATTCCGATAAATTTCCATCAAATATTAATTTAAGAATATTGAAACCTGAAGACTGCTATATTTGATGTACCATGTACTAACTTTACCCATTTTTCATATTCTAACACGTAATACTAAGGAGCAATAGCACCTAACTGATTAGTTCAAAAATGCATAGGCTAATCAGAGACTTACTCAAGTGCTCCTAATTCCTCTCTTTTTTATTTATTTTGTACCTTATAATTTAACTCAGAAGTTAATTTAATTTAAATGAAGTCTATATTTAACGTTTCTTTTCTTTCGATAACCATTTCGCTACCACAAAGATTTTTCATTCTCTAAATTTTCAATAAAAAATCTTTTGCCCACCTCTGTAACGTGGTGGTAGCTGTCTTACGTTCAAGAGGTTCAGAGTTAGAATCTCGGTAAAGGTAAGTTATCTGATAAGGTATTTTCTGGCGTTTTCCTTTATCCTGAAATACGAATGTCTGGTAACTGGACGCTGGACTTATTTGAGTATCAGTTCACCCATTGTCCAATATGACTTACCTTGGAGCAAGTAAATTAAAAAAAAATTAAATCTTCAATTATCTGTGGTTTTCTGTCATGTCATATATTAAAAATGTCATTGTTTTTCCGTGTTATTTTCTATTTTACTTTTCGACCTTGTACTTTAACGCTGTAATACATCCACTGCCTCTTGTGCTCGCTTTTCTCACGAGTGTGTCCCCAGTTCTTCAAATTACGAACATTCTGTGGGCCACTTTAGCCAACTTAGTCATTATTTTTCTCTCTTGGCAGAGTTGCACGAAAATAAAAACAACACTTTTACGCGAACTCGTTCTCTCTCGACCACGCCCCTTCAGCAGAATAACTTTACCGTAAGTGTACGAGTTTTAACGCTTTCTACCGAGGAATTAGGTGGCTGTCCAAAACACTAGCTGGGGTGTTCGCCCTCCACCGCTTTTCTGCAGCTATTGACTTCTTTCTAGCTTTCCATCCCCTTGTCTCCCCTGATTGTCGCCAATCTTTCATCCACATTTACTTAATATCTCTTTACGTTTACTCTTTATTTATTCATTAAAACTAGAATCCACGTGTAAATGCTGGACAGCAGTAATGCACTTGAGAAAATAAACACAAACTGGTAAAAAGTATAAACGCTGATTTTTTTCCCCTAGAAAGTTCAGCGTTAATTACTTCACCCTTATCTGACACTTTCTATTTCACTTTCTCTACCGCTCACGTGTGGTAGAGGAAAAGTATTTTCTATTTAAATATGACACGAACATGTTAAAGAAATGCGCCCCTCCATTTCAAACTGCGCCTCTCAGGGGGGGGGGGGGGAAATAACAGTTTTACTTCCTAGGATTAGAATTTTAGGTAAGTTTACATAACTTGAAAATATATGGGATAGTTGTTAGTTTCTTCTTCTTTTGGTTGTTTTAACTGTTTCCGAAACATTGTTCGTCATTTGTTTGAATGTTACAGTATTCCAACCGTACACTTTTGATGTTATACCCCTTCTTTTGTTTTTCAACAGTCCAAGCAAAGAGTAATTAACAAGGCCAGCAATCATGATTGCACGGTCCCTTTTGCTTTGTATTTTAATATTTCCTGGTTCCGAATCGATATTAATATGCTCTCAAAAACAAGATCGTCTTTTAACAGGGATGCCCAACTGCAGTCGGAAGAGAGAAGGCTGGTTTAACCTCTTTCCCCCGCTCAGGCATTTTATTGTGAGCAAGTAAGCGTGCTTTACACTGCAAACAAAGGGCTACGTCTGCCGAATTTCATGATAGCTTGATCCACTACGATATTCTTTATATTTATTACAATACACCAAGTCATCGAGCTAACAATTTCGTTGGACTTTCTCCTCACATCAAGGAGGTGGAGGTGTTCAGAGTCCACAATTCACTAACTAGCAGTGCTTGGACCAGAATGTTTCAATTGTGTGCTAAATTTTAAAAAGGAGATTTAAATTAAGAAGTTTATCTCGGAATGCAATGATTACTTTTAATTCAAAATGTGTCATAATCAGCAATTTTTATATAACCAGGGCAACAACTTAGCGTTCTATAGGTAACCTAAAAATATCTGATTCTTCCATAATACAAATAAGATACTGCCATTATTGCTAAATGCGATCTCATGGAGTGTTTATGAAAATGAAACTTGTACAAACAAAACAAAACTGTGCTATGAAATACGGTTAGGAGTACCAACAATTGTCCCATATAAATTACTAAATACAAAACGACACAACAGAGCGCTTCGATTAAATAAAGGTAATCGCAATAGCACTATCTGATTAGCGCTGTATGATTTACGAGCTAACTTCCTTATTATGTTTAAATTATTTCGTTAGTCATGTGTTCAAGATGGTGCTAGAGGATGCTGAGGTCATAAACGAGTACATAAACTAACACCATAACGTCCTTCTCCCCCCAATGCAACATGTCTAGTAACAAAAGCATGGTTTGCGGTCGTTAGCTTCTCTACTGAAGGAAACATTTTGTTTCTCGAAAGGCTTTTGTTTTACCTTCTCAGTACACTGCGGTATTCACAGAGGGGGCGGATCCCTGCCCCTCCAGTCTTCTCTCTCACTCTTCAGTTTCGTGCACGGCCGGTTTACGGGCGATGTTCAATTATTATTGTTTACGAGGTTAACTTAGCATTCTGGGAATGTGTGAGGCGTGTCATCAACTGACTTTTTTTTATTATTTGCTTTGTTTTCTACATTATGTTTTCATAACAAACGTTATTTACAGAAGTTCTACGCCCCTTTTGTATATATTATTTCCTACGCACTCTTCACAAGAAAACCAGGAAGAGCAAATTTGCTTATAAATTAAGGGCTCCTCCTTTTCTTGATAAAACTTAATATAATAAAAAGGTTGTGATTTTTATTTAAACACGTTCAAAGCTTATGCTTAACATTTACCTGCTTAACGATTTTGTTAAATGTTAATATCTGAACCTGACACTGAATAATCTACCTGTTAGGCAGTATAACCTTCTGAGACTATTAAAGTGAGACCTACTTTTAAATTTAGCTAAATTTAGAACATTTATAACCCATATTCTATTACATCGTTTTTTTTATAGAAAAAACTACAATAAATGAATTTTGCTCTATATTAGACGTTAAATGCAATGCAATATAGTTTAAGTTTATAGAATTAAAAATATTCTCTTAAAACTAGAGCTAAATTTGTGTACACTGACCAACAATTACGCTCAAAATTATTTTTAGCTGTCTCAACGAACTTCAGTTGTTATGACCGAACTTTGCGTATCCTACTTCTACCTCTTAGTCCGAAACAAACTTTCGCCAAGTATGCAAAAACGTGTCTCTCGTAAGCTGGTCTTTGCTGACAGTAACCACAGCAGTTGCTGGAGCTTTCGTTTCCCCCTTCATGTTGCTATGGCGACGCCGCCCAACTCTTATTACTCACCAACACAATGATCCGAGCTAAACATTCCTTCCTTCGTGACATTTCGCCGCTCAATAAACAAACCCGCCCAATTTTGTTTAACATGGGCGTTATTCCGTAAATCCACCGTGTATTAACATCATTTTCTAACTAACGCGGGTATAAAAATACGACGGTTTATTGATTAGACAAAATTTGGATAAATGGCCTTTGTGTACAATGTGTAAACCTTAACAATTAACCTCAAAAGTCGCCCGCAAACAATGGAAACTGTGTACTACTTCGAATTGTTTTCACGAATTCACATAATGCTCCATTTTTTGCGTATATCTAATATATTTTAATAGAATCAAATATTCAAGGCCTTCAATTTTATCTCAGGCCATCTCAGTAGCAACGCTGAAAGAGAAATGATTACTCTTTGGCTTTACGAAGTACACTAAGTCACTGTGAATGGCACAAACTACATAATTATGAGTTGTAAACAAAGTTGTGTATGTTACAGAGGCATTACTGGTGGGAAAATCAGAAAACGCTACCCACTAAGGTGTTTCGCTTATAAAATGCTTGGTTCGTGTAATAGTTGTATTATGTATTTGCGTTATTTACCGTCCTTTGCTAACACACTTTTTAATCTCGTTTGCGATTCTGTTTTGCTAAGTTCACTGTTCAGTGTTGCATGTCTATGATACAAAACTCTTTGACTAAAACAACCTCATAACGACTGCCAAAGGATAAACGAACACGCCCACTTTTAACAATAACAAATTGAATAGTATGCAACTTACCTGTATGCGTCCTCAAGTGCGCTTTCAGATGCGAGCTCTTCCCGTAGACTTTATCACATCCGGTATACAAGCATTTGTGGGTCTTTCTGATGATCATGGACCTCGCGGAAGGTCTGCTGGAAGACGAAGATGAGTTTTTACGTCCTGTTGGGTTACTGCTATTGCTGGTGTTGCTGCTACCTTTGTTACTCCTGACCAGTTTGTTAGAAGCCGCAAGCACAACGGGCTCCAATTTACTATTCAAATCTGCTACCATGACTTCGTCGTCATCCTCCACGTCTTCGTCTTCGTCGATCATGAGTTCGTCGCTTTCTTCATCGCCATCTACGTCGTGACTGCTTGGTACATTAGGCACAGGTTCTTGTTTGATTCGCGTAAGGTCCGTCAAGATCCTGGCCACCATGTACAAGGAGGAAGATTCACTGCTATTTGTGGTCACTGTGGGAACGTTTCCTGACACGTCTTGTTCGACGAATACGGACGGGATTGGAGCGTTCACGCTTTCCACAATCACGTTATTGTTGTTAGCAACGTTGTTGTGGAAAAAACTTCGATCTCTGCTTACGATATTTGCTGCGGCGTTCGATCTGTGAGATAAATCCAACGGCACAGGAGTCCAGTTCTGATCTTTTGCATGAGACATCGCCAGCAAACATTGCGCGGCAAAATTAATATCTTGATCCATTGTTATAGTGGGCGTGATCGTTCCAGGGGTAGCAATCTTGTAACAACAAAAACGAAAAAGTTTTTTTATCACCAACGGGTCGGTAAGGGGAGGGAAATTAATACGTCCTTGTAAACTTCAGTCGGAGGGCTTTAGAGATGTTACTAGCCCTCGACCGCCTCCCCTCTAAAATTCTCCGCACTGCTTCGAAATAACTCCTTTGTTAGAAGTCGATTTATTTTTTTAATTACGAGACACCAGCACAGAAAACAACCTTCCCCTTCCGACACCGTTCCACAACTGAAGTGCCATGTGCTCGCATGGGTGTTGCGGCCTGCGGTAACACAAGCAAGCTGTCACGTGATCCAAGGAGTGCCTTTCATTGGCTCTCTTCCGTACCATCTTGATAACTGCGTAAGCACGTTTCTGCCATCTGTAGAGCTTATGCAGAAACACTTTGGCTGTTCATGCAATGCTACCAACGGTAATAGATCGAAGCGCAGCGAGATGGAAATTGAAGAACACAGCGCTGATTTTAGAGTCCCTATGCCCCTCTATACAGATGAAAGAACTCATTAACTGACATTAAGATTAAATCTTAGTGACAAAGAAAAAAAAGAAAGAAAGTTCCTCCCACAAAAAAGAAAGAAAACAAGGTTTTCCAAACTCTGGACTTTTTTTTTTTTTTTTTTGCTATAACAAAAATGTATGTAAATTGCTACATTCTCAAAGTTAGATGATGATAATGATGATGATACACAACAATAAGAAGCAAGGCAAAATCAAACAAACGTTTTGTTGATAAAATAATCTGATTTGAGTGAAAGTACATTTATTCACCTTTTAATGCATTTGTTACAAAAGCAGTCAAATATTTTAATAACATTGTCTCTTCTGTTATAAATTAGCATTCCTTCATTATCACCATTGAGGACAGAAAGTAGATATATAAAAAGAATGGAGCATGTTTCATACTTACTATCAGGAATACTTGAAATAGATGTAAATGTCTGCCTACTTTAATTGGAGTGTGTATTAACTAAAAATTATACATATTTGGCACATTATTCATGTATTCAATACATTATAATCTGAATATCTAATACTGAAGTACAAATATTTTATAATCTGTTCTGAAAAAGCACATATTTAATGTTCCTCCATGTTTATTATTTTCACAGAGCTTATGAACTGACTTCTGTTTTTTTTTTTTTTTTTTTTTTTTTTTTTTTTTTTTTATTTTATTTTATCCATCGATCAGCAATTATGCTTTACAGATGTTTGTTATAAGATACATAGGAACAGGATACATAACAATGGAGGTAGCCATGAACGACTCCTCTAACTAAATGTGGAGGATAACTGTAAAACAAATTGAGAACTTAAAGTCTGATGGTAGTAATCACGTGTCTGAGTCGTCTGTGCTGGAGACGTCACTTAGAAGAAGATCTTGGGGCAGTCTGCGCTTCAGGCGAGTTGGCTGGCGAGTGCGACAGCCGAGACGGTAGGTAACAGCTCCAGGGACCTCCTGGAGATTGTAAAAGAATGGACGTGCCAGGCGTCGGATGTATTGGTGAACGGGTAGAAGACCAAACTCATGGTGAAGCTGCTGGTTTCGGATGAACCATGGAGCGTTTGTAACTGTGCGAAGCACCCTGTTTTGTAGTACCTGCAGTCGGCGGAGATTAGTCTTACTGGTGCCACCCCAGACTGGAGCTGCATAGGTAAAAATGGGACGGACTAGAGATGTGTAAAGAAGCAGGGAGGATTCATAACCAAGTGAAGTGCGCCTGTTGAGTAGAGGGTACAGTTTTGATATCCGGGCAAATGCAAGCGTAACAGACCGACAGATGTGGGCGTTCCAAGTAAGTCGAGTGTCCAGTAACACCCCAAGGTATTTCACTGGCACATTGCTTGGTAACCATGAGAGCGGTTCCCCCAGCAGCCGTAGTGATGGAGGATCCCTATAAACTTCTGTTTTTTAAAAGAACAATATAACATTGAGTATTACACTCTTTGAAAATTTTCTTCAAATTAGACTCATTGAAAATTAAATGTTATTTGATTTGTAGTCACGATTAAATTTTTATTTTTTTTATTTAACTTTTCAAAGTGTAATTTTCATTTTGTGTTCATTTTAACATAAAAGTCTTTGTTTATTAGTATGATGTATGCATTACAATTCAGAGTTAGTTTTAACATAGTAACAGAACTATGCAAAGTGAGGGGCTTTATATTTATGAAAGACACCAAACCACAATGTACACATTAGTTATGGGAACATTTTATGCAAAGAAAGCTGTCATTTTCCAAATTCGCTATCATAATGTTGGTGATTTGACACCATGGAGAAATGATTAGGGAAAATATAATTCACACGAATACCAACATTTCTTGTTGAAATATTTATTTTAGAAAAAGATATTGTTGAACAAGTTTACAAAATAAAGAGTCATTATATTCAAGGATGTCTGAAATGTTAACATTTGCACACCCACAACAAAAGAAAAGAAATACATAACCACAACACTAGAATTATAAATATATTAAAAATGTCTTTCCAATTATTAATTCAGGCTACTAACCCATATCATAAAGTAATACTTTGGAATAAAGGCTTTTAATGAACTCCCTGATAGAAAATGAATTTGAATCTTCAGGATTTGAAGAATACATTGTATAAATTCATGTCTGAAAATTATGCACAACTAATGCAAGAAACTGAAGACTTAAATAAGAATTACATGTAAGAGATATTGTAGTGTATTATATGTTTATTAAATTGCTAAATTTAATATCATAATTAGAGATGTTATGTTATATTGTAAGCTGAATTGTGTACATTAAATATCTATTGACAAAATTTGCTGTAATATTTTACTTCCTTAATGACTGATACTGCATTTAACTTTAAAAATGCATAGTTTGTTTTCTTTTAGGGTTTACAACTAAGGTACTTATAATAGAAAGAGTTATTATAAGTAGACATTTGATCAGTTTACAACAAAGCATACACAATCTATTATCCATACTTGTATAACATATAATTTGTTTATAAAACATGTAATCAACCTACTGATGGCTGAAGCATGCAAAACATATGTACTAAATTATTTTAGGTACCTTGTATGCGTTAGAGTTACCAACTTTCAGAAATGAATGGTTGGTATGTACTGTAAAGCATTGTTGAAAATATATCTTTTACCAAAAATTTATTCATTGCATCATGCCATCACACGTTTATTACCATACATCTGAACAGAATTTGTCTCTTTTTGCATCACTTCACCTACTTGTCATCACAGCAGAGGATAGTATAATGACAATCAGGTTAGTTGATAACACCAACCTACAAATCACAACTATCATGCAGACTGGCCCAATTTACATTTATGAAAATTGTGAAAAGTTAGTGAAAAATTATTCTATAGTACATTTTCTAATCAATAATGTTACTGAGGCTTCAAGAAGTAAATTATATATATTGAGATAAGACAAACAGCAATCTGCTTAAAGCACAACTATTTTATTTGTTTAATCTGGTAACAATGAAGTTATAGAATCAAATCATAAACTAATATTGTTTAGTGACACTATATAACTTGTTAAAGTAGCGGCACATATTTCAGAGATCCATTTACTTCATTGGCTGCTGTAGAGTGACTGCATCTTCCAGTCAGTAAATTTATGGGTACGCTGAGATACATTTATTGGGTGATTAATTTATTGAGTTTGCTTAACATAGGTATGTTGAAATTCATTAATATTTCATGGTTTTATAATAAAAAATCTTTTCTTCAATTTGCAGTGTTATACTGAAATTATGGATTCAGTAAATTAAGATTAGAAATATTTGTTAAATGTAAAACAGGATGTTTGTTGGGTTAGCACAGCCACAGCCAACTTGCGTGCTGCGGTGCATGTGCTGGGCTACAAGATCCGTGTTGCCTCAGTGCGTGCTTCGCACGGCTTGTCTTCGTTAAAGTGAAGGGTACCCACGCTGACACATTATTTCAATCCCAAATGGGAAACTGAGTACTCCTTCATGGAGTGTAGCGGTGGTGCTATTTGATTTGCCAGAAAAAAAATTTCTAATAATTATTCGGCCCTATAAAAAGAAGAATGCACTGCAGAGATACAAAACCTCAGAGAAAAGATCACATTGCCGGAAGAGAAACAGGAAGAAGGGAATGGCGGAATGGCAGAAACCTCAGTTTATGTGCGTTACGAAATAGCACTAGAAATTGCCAGATCTTCTAGTAGTTTTTCTGATGGTCCACTTATTAAAAGAGCATGCTTATAGCTGCTTACAGCTGGCGGACAACATTTACGCACAATTATTGAAAGAGCAAGAGAATTCTTTTAATCCTATATTGCTATTGATGAGAGCACTGACTTATCAACTATGGCTCAGGTATGTATTTTTATTCATGTAGTAAATGAACATTTGGAAGAAGTGGAAGAAATGCTAGATCTGGTGCCAGTAAAAGGTACAACAAGAGGAATGACCTTCAAATGTGACATTGAGTTAGCTGACAGTTACAAAAACACAGGAAGTTTGCTAGATTTCTACAGGAGTTTCCCTAAATTAAGATTCCATCGATTACACCGGCGTGCCGCATCTATGATTGTGATGTTTGTTTCGACCTATGTATGTGAATCCTTATTTTTAGCTATGAAACGCATTAAAACCGTTCAGAGAGCCAACATAACTTGAAGTGTGCATTAAGGGTCCAGAGTTGTGTTTCATTGTCTCCAATGTGACGAATATTGTGAAAACTTAAGGATGTCAGAAGGCAAGAGTGTGTACTGAAAACTGAAAGTATCAAATTCTTCACTGAAACTGTATATTCTTTTAAATGAAGTGTTCTGTGTACTATTATCACTATATAGTAAATATTGTTTTGGTATTGGTATTTTTCAACTGTCTCAGGATCAAAATTGTGCTAATTTCCACAAAGTACTGTTTCGTTCTTTTAAATAAAAATATTGCTCTTATATGCCATCATTGGCATCTGAAAAAAGTCTGACCACTTACAAATGCGAGAATATTGACACCGGCATTTCAGACCATAACGCGGTGCTATTGCACATGCAAATAAGTCTAGAATCTAAGTCATCAGAACCAATATCATATAAGAGGACTTATAGTAAAGAAAATCTAAACTATTTAAATTTCCTGCTAGCTAACGAAAACTGGAGTAACGTAATTCAATTCACAAGTACTAAGTTCAAGTTGTGTTGATAGAAAATGTGATCATTTCCTAACAACATTTAAACATTGCTTCAACGTTGCCTTTCCAATGAAAAGGGTGGAAAAGTGCAAAACTAAAATATCTGGTTGGCTTACAAAAGGGATCCTAACATCCTGTAGAAAAAAAAAAAAGACTGCTTTGCCAAATAAACAAAACCTCAACTAATGAGAATTTTAAACAATACTACAAAATTTATATATCAACACTAATGAAGCCAAAAAGAAGCATAATAGTAGTTTTATTTTAAATGCACCTAATAAAGTAAAGCCCTGTGGCAAATAGTAAAGAAAGAAACAGGAACAACTAAATCTAATAGTGAGAGAATCACGCTCACTGGAGTCCAGAAACCAACCATTGTCGCCAATGCTTTTATGAGCCACTTTTCAAACATGGTTGGGGACTTAAATTCCTCGCAACCCTCACATAAACAACCTTCATATGTAGGTAAGGAAAATATACACTCAATTTTTCTGAGCCCAGTAACAGAAAATGAAATTACTGATGTGAAAAATCTAAAAACCAAACATTCATGTGGCTCAGATGGTATTCCAGATTCGGTAATTAAAGCTTGTGTAGAATACATTGCTGAGCCTTCAGCAGATATATGTAATGCTTCATTAAGCTCTGGAATTTTTCCTCAGATATTCAAAACTGCTAAAGTAATTCCCATCTTTAAAAAAGGCGACATAAATAATCTTGAAAATTATAGACCTCTCTCACTCTTGTCTGTATTCTCAAAGATACTCGAACGAGTAATGCACAATAGAATGATATCTTTTCTTGAAAAATGTGAAATATTCACCCCTTCTCAGTTTGGTTTCCGAAAGGGTAAGTCCACTATGAATACATTACACTCGTTTATAAATGATGTCCTTGAAGCAACTGATCACAATCAACAAGCTATTGGTATATTTCTAGACCTGTCAAAGGCGTTTGATACAGTTAACCATAAGATATTAGGGGCAAATTACATAAATTTGGCATTAGAGGTATAGCCAATGCTTGGTTTGAGTCGTATCTCAGTCAAAAGAAGCAGTATGTCGAAGTAAATGATAAGCATTCTACTTCAGCACCTCTAAAAGATGGAGTCCCACAAGGGTCAATTCTGGGCCCCATTCTGTTCCTAATATATGTAAATGACCTGCCATCAAATCTCAAAGAAACACAAGTAGCTCTGTTTGCAGATGATACTAATATAATACATAGGAATCGTAATCTCTGTACCCTAGAAAATGACATAAATCAAAAAAATATAATTCTACATGAATGGCTGGTACGAAATAAGCTCCATTTAAATATAGATAAGACAACTTTTATTAACTTCAGTCCTGGTAAAGTATCTAATGAACTGCAGATTTGCATTAATACTCACTCCATACAGGAAGCTAAAGAAACTAAATTCTTAGGAGTGTGGATTGATTCGGAACTAAAATGGAATGCACATATTGATTATCTAGCAAATAAACTGTCCAAAATCTGTTATGCATTCAGAGTAGCAAGTAAAGTTTGTACCACAAGCGTGCTAAAAGCTATGTACTTTGGATATGTTCACTCAATTCTAACCTTTGGCATTCCAGTATGGGGCATGTCCACAAATCTTTATGTCATCTTTAAATTATAAAAGAAAATACTAAAAATAATTAAGCAAGTACCTATAAGAACGCTTAGTAGGATAGTATTTAAGGAATTAAACATTTTGCCTCTCCCTTCCATATATATTCTGGAAACATTATGCTTCATCCATAAAAATAGAAATCTCTTCAAAACAGATGACATGTATCACACACACAACACCAGATCATTAAATCACATACATACCACATTAAGTGGTCAGATTTTTAATTGTTAAACAGTAATGTCCTACATACAGACAAGTTAATTTGGTTGACTTTTATCACTGTTTGCTATGTAATATACCTCTTCATTTGAAAAATTTCATATCAGTGGTCATATATATATATATATATATATATATATATATATATATATATATATATATATATGTATAAAAATACATTTCAAAAATAAAATATGTAACAAATCAAAATATGTCTTCTGTATACTGCATACATCTTAAGAAACACACTTTTTGTATTACTCCGTGCCCATGTGCACAAGCGTGACAGAAGACAGTGACACTTTCGCCCATTAGTTATGCCATATTACATTCAAACAAGCTGTATGCACAAGAGTAGCTTACCAGTAGGTTTTGTTTTGTAGGTGTTGTTTGCAGAAATTGCTCACAGGAAAGTGTGCTTCTTAGGATGGCAGGAATTTAGCCGATGGCATAATAGCCCAAAGTGGTCCTCAGCCTACCAACCCGACTGCCAGCCTCACACTATCATATGCAAGGCAAAGGTAGGCGATCATCCAACTGATATGGAGAGATGTGGTCAGCATCTCGGCACCCCCAGCTGGTTTTCTAGACCAGGGTTCGATACCTAGCATGGCTCCAGTTTCCTCACAATCTCTGTACCCTAGAGTACAGTGGGCATGGTCCTATACCTGGGACTTAAAATATGCACTCCCCAGTGGTGGATAAGTCTTCTGAATTTTTAAAGTCTGTTTTGATGATAGGCTGAACAAAATTAGAATGATATATATCTGCAATTATAGAACAGCCCACCTCTGTTGCGTAGATAGTATGTCTGCCTCATGTTCAAGAGGTCCTGAGTTTGAATCTCGGTCAGGATGAGTTATCTGGGTAAGGTTTTTCCGGGGTTTTCCTTTATTCTGAAAGATGAATGTTTGGTAACTCTAAGCTCTATGGACCCTGGACTCATTTGAGCATCATTTCACCCATTTTATTCATTGTCCAATATGCCTTAATGTTATAGGACATAATTTTAAAAAAAAAAAAAAAAGAAGAGAAAAGGCAGAAAAGTACCTTTTTCCTTCTTATTCCTCATATAACAGGTGGATATGTATACATTGTGTGTGTGTGTGTGTGTGTGTGTGTGTGTGTGTGTGTGTGTGCGTGTGTGCGTGTGTGCGTGCGTGTGTGCGTGCGTGCGTGCGTGTGTGTGGGGGGGGTTGCGTGCGTGCGTGCATGTTACATCACCAGAACTGATTGCGTCTAGGAGTCTATGGTTCCTATCTTAAACTTAAATGACTTTAAATTTAAAGGGAGTTGATTAATGACACTAAACAACACTTACTTTTAATGTCATTAATTGACTCCCTTTAAATTTCATTTATTACAAGAACACTGTTTTCAACACTTCCAAGAAAGGAATTGTTAAATGACTTTGCCCGTGATTCATTCATTCTCTGATAGTTGATATGGTCCCATTAATAAACTTTTTGCAGCCCATGTTGTAGGCTGTAGCTGCTTCAATCATCTTATATCCTTCAGAATGGAATTCTTGTAGTTTTGGAGTGATTTTGTCAATGTCATTTTTCTCTTCAGACTTGATGACCATATCAGAAATATGGTCAGTCACCACCATTTACTGATCTGTTACACCACTGAAGAATGTCTTCATTTTCTATTGATGTTTCCAGAGGTAGCTCATTGTTATTAGCTAAGGTACCATTTAACTTGGTTGACACATAGCACTTAGCATTACACGGTTACCAAATGTATGCATGTTTATTTTCCAGCACTTCCACAGGTCTCAAAGGCTCAATAATGAGGAATTGATTAATTACAAGTCTACACTACCTGGATAATAATCAACACTGTCAAATTTATCGAAATTTAACTGTATTGGAACATCACAGTGAAGCTTAATAATTATTAAATTATAGATGAGTCATATTTATTACATATCAGCTTCACTTACGTACCTATATTGAGGACCTTTTCGCTCTAAGCCGATGATGCAAATGATAGTTTGCGAAACAGGTCTTCAATATAAGTGAAGCTTATGTGTAATAAATACGACTCATCTATAATTTAATAACTGTCAAATTTGTTTCCAATTCCTCTATAAAATGAATTTATAACAAAATGTGTACACCACTGAAAAGGAAATAACCTCTCTTACAACTAGCTATCTTCACTTTGAATGTTGCCAGTCCTACATATGTTGTCTCCTTAATGCTGTAGTCAAAAGTTTGGTTCAGGTGGATACATCCTCTCAGAGGATCCCATTTGGGAAGCTGTTTGATGGAGAGACAATGGACTAATTCTTGTCTCTTGTAATGTTGTCATGTTTGCCTTGGGTATCCTTTCGAAATGACAGCAGTCTGAATACAATCAAGGATATTCAGATATATTCCACTGAAACTGTCACTGAAATTTCTGTTACAACTAACTGTATCAGGAAAGGAGTTTAGGTAACACTTATCTTTAAAATACTATAACCTAGGGATAGCAGTCTTTCAAACAATAATGCAGAGGCCTAAAAGCGTTCAATGGTATTGTGGCTTGCTGCTGGATTGTGTCGTCTCATTTCAGGCTCAAACCCAGTAGCATGGGGATGATGTACTAGATGAACTGCAGGAATAAAACCATTCAATCTCATTGCCCTTCTCCGTTGTCTTTCATCACGTGATCTTGAGGAATATGGTGGAGGTGGCTCATCAGGAAATACTGTAAAAAGCAAATTAGCATTTAAACAGAGATATTGTTTGTTCTGAAATAAAATCTATTCGTATTTGATTCTAAGGTACATAAGCAAAATACCAAACTTAATTTAGTAGTTTCAAGTAGAAAGATTTTCAATAAAATATTAGGCTACTAAACTACCCTTTTCAGAGAAATATTTCAGTATTTTTTGTTTTCTTGAAAATATTAATAATTTGGATTTAAATGGCATATATTTAAGTTATTTATATGACAAATCAAATGTCTATGTTGAATTTTCTGGAAATAGCTTATGAAGGCCTCTCCGTTTAGAAGGGGTTTTATATATTTTTGTGTCATGGGTAAATCATAACAGATAAATACAAATGAACTGCACAAAAAATCTGTATATCTATAAACAGAAAATTTATTTTAAATAGTTTTATTTGCGACATCAGCCATTTTGCAAATATGCATTTTTTCCATTTTCTTTTCTCCCTCCTTGAACTTCTTTGTAGATAATTGACAAAGAAGTTCATAGTTCCACCACCAGAGAGAGAGAGAGAGAGAGAGAGAGAGAGAGAGAGAGAGAGAGAGAGAGAGAGAGAGAGAGAGAGAGAGAGAGAGAGAGAGAGAGAGAGAGAGCAGAGTACAACAGTTGCTAGTTGGAAAGAGGTTGAAAATGGACGCACTGGCCTTTGAAACTAGTGCCTCAATAATATAAAGAAGCAAGTGACGAGTGTCAATAAACTGACTGCAATAGTTTTTATGATTAAGTTTTAAACAATATTGTAAATACATTTACAGCATTTCAGTTTCAGCCACCTTCATTTTATGGAGGAAACAATCTGGTAACATTGTAACATTTATGAATATTTTGAAAAATAATCCTAACAGTCATTCATGAATTACTATATGCAGATAATGATGGCTGTAATAGGCATTTTGCAGTAATAAATTCACCCTGAAATATGACTGAATATTTATGGTATAGTCTTTAAATGTTTTTTTGTAAATTGTTTCTTAAGCTGCACCCTGATAAAACATTAAATATATAAAAAATGCACTTTGGAAAAGTACTTGTTTACTCTACTAAACCCTTCATTATTTTTAAACAAGAAGAAGAAAATTATAGACCGATTATACTATGTGGTAGTTACTCAAAGATCATAGAAGGGGTATTTTTAAAACAATTACAGTCTTACATTAAAAAACTGAACATTACAGTGGAGGAACAATATGAATTTCAAAAACACAAATCCACGATTCAAGCGATAGATAAAGTGAATAGCACAATAATAAATGCCTTAAATAAAAGAGAAATAGTTATTGCAGTGTTCATAGATCTAAGTAAAGCTTTTGATTGTGTTAACTTAGAACTACTAATAGAAAAACTAAACAGATATGGGGTATGAGGAATTGCACAAGATTGGGTTGAATCTTATCTAAAAAAGTGAATGCAATGGGTGGAAGTAAATTTTAAGAACACAAAGGGAGAAATTGAAAATATTAAGTCAGACTGGGGATATGTAACATCAGGTATACCTCAAGGTTCAAAATTGGGACCACTTTTATTTTTGCGTTATATAAATGACCTTTTTGAGTTGATAAGGAAGCATGGTGGTACTGTAATAGGATATGCAGATGATATAACCATAATAATAAATTAATCTACAGAAAGAGAAGTGGAACATAAAGCAAAGAAAATCCTAAAAATAGTAAAACAGTTTTTCTTAAACTTAGACCTAATCAGGGGCGGCTTCTGAAGGGGGTAGCATGTTTGCGCTACAACCAAAATGCTGGGTCTTCCTTTAATGTAATGACATATTCCTTTTGGAGTTTCTTTCGACCGTGTCTAGTGCAGGGAACCTGAGCGCGCTGTATTGTTTGCAGGTGCCAAGTAGTTCACTCCCAGATGCAAACCACTGGTATACAATGGGGAGGTATAGGGCAGGGCGAACCTAGGATTTGCCGAGGCAAGTAGGGGGGGCGATGCAGGGCGTATAGTTGCATGTGGTTGGTTAACCTAGCTGCCAGAGAATAGTGGATGCCTAACCTGGTCGTTCTTTCATCACAGCAGTGGCATCTATTGCGCCTATGTTAAATGTAACCTACGAGTACATAGCCACATGGTTTGTGCCATGTTTTGTTAGCTCTGCCATGTTTTGAGTAGTGCATCAGAAATATTTATATAAATACAGGTAACTTGTGTTATAAGAAGAAACAATGAATTCCATAAAGTGTCTTTTAGCACATCCTTTTTATGAACATGACATGACCTTAGAACATGAACATGACCTTAGAAGAAGAAATTGAACTTAAGCAACTTGGAAGACCCACGCCGAAACTAAACATCACACAGATAGTCAAAACAAAAACAAGATGTTTTAACAGGAACTTTAACAACGATGTGTACGATAAATATTCTAGAGTGTTTATGAAATATGAATGTTGTGTTATATGGTGTGAATTACCGTCAACTTGTGTGTAGAGCAGTCTGTAGTGACAGACTTAAAGAAATTTTGTTACTTTAAAAAATTAATTTGAATGGATAACTTTGTGAACCACCAATTTTCAGAGCCACCATAAGACATGCTGGATAAAGTTCGATCTCAAGAAGTGTTCAACAAATATAAAAATTACTGTTGATGGTGAAAGTATTCCAGAAACATGCCAAACAGAATTTTTGGGGGTAGTAATTGATAAACACCTAGGGTGGAAGCAACACATAGAACATATAATAAAAAAACTAAATAAAGGTATATACATAATGAAACAAGTTAGACGAACTATGGATAATAAAACTTTAAAACAAGTGTATTGTGCATTTATCTATTCACATATAAAATATGGGATATCTTTGTGGGGTAATATAAATGCAATTTAAATGTTAATTTTCAGATTACAAAAGAGAGCTATCCAAATAATTGAAAATGTTGAGAGAAGATCTAGCTGTAGGCAGATATTTAAAAAGCATAATATTTTAACTGTTCCATGCATATACATATATGAAAGCATTAAATATGTAATAGAAAGGAATACATGTAAAACGAACTGTAATGTACACTCATATAATGTAAGAAATAAAGCTGACTATTTTAGGACCACACTAAGGGGAACACTAAACAACACATCATTAGGAAGTATCAGAAAAGACATGTATAATAGATTGCCAGGTAAAATAAAGAATACTAAACTATGTAATATTAAGAATATAAAAAGGTATTTGTCAGAACAAGCTTTTTATAGTGTGGAAGAGTATAAAGCAAAAAATGGAAAATAAACAATGTACATTTTAGTTTCTAAGCAGTGCATATATTAGACTTTTAGGTATATTTTTATGTTTTCTTATAATGTAAAATGACATATCCTCTGTATGAAATATAGGGGATGAATAAATTGAATAAATTAAAATAAAAAAAAAATACACAAGTTTCTTTCATAATTGTGTTTGCAACATAAACAGAAAAAGTATTTACAGGTAATTTGTGTAACCTATAACTTTTAAATGTAGAAAGATTATGATGTACTAACCCTAAAACTACAAAGAAGCTTTTGTAATCTGGTAAATTAAGTTATACTGGAATAGAGTAAGTATTATTTTGTTTTACCTGGAGGAGGAGAAAATGGTGGAGGCTGCCATGACGGGTTGTATGGTGGAGGACTGGTTCCTGCTGAAGCTTCTAATGGTGAACTAATAATTACAGAAGTGTCTGTTAGAGCTGAAAAAAGAATAAACACATCACAAATTGGAAAATTTGGTAACAGAATAATTAGGTTAGGTTGCTTCTTAAGTTTCATCACTTATGTATATTAATGTTTCAGTTAACATCTTTAAATTATTGATGTTTAATAAACCACAAATTTTATTTTGGAACAATTTACTCAATGAAATAATTTTTCCATGGTGTTTTCAGAAGGATAAATATTGTATGGAGATAAATGTCGTCACTATACACAAATAATTCTATATGTTATAGCTGTTGCCAAACAATCTGATACAGGAAAAATTCTTTGGAACTGGTAGAATACCCTATACCAGTAAGGGTTGCAGATATTGTCTTGGATTTTGCATCTCTCATACTCCATTAAGCATCAGAAACAAGTTAACCTCTCCGGTAGGTTACTCAGTTACTTATTGCATGTGTTTACTAGCATGAGGTTAGTTTTCCAGAAGTTTTCATTTAGAAGTGAAGGGAAACATAGTATATGAATGCCTGTTTATTGTTGGTGATAGTGATGGGAAAATGTCGGGCATAGAGCCTTTAGAAGTTTGTAGTGATATATAACTGATAGTGATACAGCCAGTGTCAGGGGATTAACTTTCTTTATGCACTGAGTTTACCTACTGCTGCAGCTAGGGTGTGAGGTGGACTGGAAGCATCACAAAAGAATAAGTGACTCGCTCCTTAATTTGTTATTTGAAACCTCTAGATGGCAAAATGTTTGGCAATACCTATAATAATAATGGCCTTTTTAACTGAATGGGAGTCAAATATTACAGCTAAAACAATCGTTCAATATGCTGACAACACAAATATATTAATTGAAAGCAATGCACATGAAGATCTACAAATCTTATCGAGCAGAATGTTCAGTAATATTTCTAAATGGTTCAGCAATAATAATTTAAATGTAAACTTGGATAAGACACATGTAATTCATTTTCAGTTTTCTCAGAATAAGTCTTCTGTACAATCACAATTAATATATAATAATAAAGTAATTAAGTATGTAAATACTACTAAATTTCTTGGTCTTTGGATACAAAGTAACCTAAAATGGGAGAAACATGTTGATCATCTAATTAAAAAACTGAGTACAATTTCTTATAATTTCAGACAACTGATGCACATAGTTAACATAAAAACTCAGAGAAGCGTGTATTTTGCGTGTGCTCACTCCATTTTAAAATATGGCATAACATTATGGGGTGACTCACCACATTGTAAATCATTATTCATAATGCAAAAACGGATTCTAAGAATACTTTGAAGAGTTAAATCAACATCTACGTGCAGACCATTATTTTAAAAATTTAAAATCTTACCTCTCCCATGTATTTTCATTTTTGAAATTTTAAAATTTACAAAGACAAATTTAATGACAGGAAACGGTCACTGTACCTTTAATGACACAGTGTATAATCATAATACTAGACAGAGAATTGATATTCATGTGAATAGAAGTAACACAAGAGCTCATCAAAACAGTGTAATAAACCTAGGAATCACTTTTTTTTTAATAAACTGCCTATAGCCAATAAGACCACTTGCAATTTTTCAGCATTTAAAAAGTCAGTTTTGGCATACTTGCTAGACCACTGTTTTTATTGTTAGTGAATTTATGGAAAGTTTATAATATTGTTACATTACTGAATAATGTGTATATTATAAAACTCTTGAGATATCTTTATAAATCATTATTTTGTAAAAACATTACTTGTCCTTATTGGATGTGACTTGTTAATTTACAAGTATAGTTAATTGCACTGCAAATTCACAATTTGACGTTTCTTATACCATAGTACTCATGTACAATGTATGATTTACAAGATGAATAAACTATCATGCTGACTTCTCCACGCAGAGTCGTCGTCATCATCATCATCATCATCATCATCATCATCAGCAGCAGCAGCAGCAGCAGCAGCAGCAGCTCCTCTGCTGGGACCATTTCGGGACCACCAGCTAGGGACCTTTGGGCTTCCGAGCACATGCCCGGAACCATTAGGGCTCGGCTGCTGGGCTCGTTGCCGTCCCGCTGTAGGGGAGCGTGTTCGTTGTCCTGTCCTTTCAGGGGAAGTCTCTCTCTAGAGTAAACTGTAGGGATCCTGCCCTCTGTACTGTCGTGGCTCCTTGGGTTGGCCACCCTCTGTCTCCTTCGCCTCATTCTTCCTCCCGGGGGTGCCCCCACTCGGGAGTATAGGAACAATGAGCCCAGCATGGTGGCCTAGTACCGGATCCCCTCCATAAATATATCCCTATCCCTATACCTCCCAATCCCGTCTGAGCAGCTATGCCAGCCAGACGTACCCAACATCTTGGGTGTCGGGAACCACTACCCCGTCGAGACCAACCCAATCCGAACAACTCTACGACTAATGTTCGGTCCGGCGTGCTTCTGGTAACGTCAGAATACCACGTGTGTTAGGGAGGAGTCGGAAAATATCCCTTATACTCGCAAGCACCGAACAAAAAAGTGCCAATTAACCGCGAAAGACATTTACTCGAACAACTTAGCAATGCTTTCAAACAGATTTTTTCTAACTACTGGTCAAAAAGGTGTGTGGAAACATTAACAATACCTACTCGGATATATTAAGCTGATATGTTACTCAACAATCTATTTGTAAATTTTACGGTAGCTCAATAATTGCTTGAGAAACAATTAGGTAAACTTCAGAGTCCGACGGACGTGATTAGTTCCGCGTTGGCGTTGTAGATGGCCAGTTGATGTGCAATAAAAGATAGGCAGTAAAAATGGCGTACTGCATATATAGCAACAGATCACAGACCACAATTTCACGCTAATTATCTTTAAAAAGATCGGCCAAGTAATTTGGTACTACCAGTACTTATATTAATGCTTCAGATACCCAATCCAACAGTTTTTAAGTGTGCTTATTGCAACAATCCCACGTCAATAGATTCATAATGGTATGTAAAAGCATTTCCGTGAGACAAAATTGCGTTACACCGGCGGCGCTGAAATGATAGCAACTGACAGCGTTATTACCAAACAAAACTATTTTGATTTGATCGCGACCAGAATGGAATGGAGCGTTCATTTCGATACGTTCACTAGACGTAGAAAAGCTCTGGAAGCATGGGAAACTAGAAAATTGCGTCAAGTAAGAAAAAACATGCAAAAGCCCTAGCTTTTGGAAATTGTAAATTACAGGATTTAAACGGACTATTCACCCGCAGATAAATAATAAAAAAAAAAACTGAAAAAGGCAGTTTAATCACCAAGCAGCATATACTTTAATTCAAAACAGTATTTCTTTAGTAAAGATAAAATCTGCGACACAACAAAATACGAGCCCACCTCTGTAACATAGGTGTAGCGTGTCTAACTTACGTTCAAGAGGTTCCGAGTTCGAATCTTGGCCAGAATAACATTTTTTTCCGGAGTTTCCCTTTTCCTTAAAGATGAATCTCGGGTAACTCTAAGCTCTGTGGACCCTGGGCTTATTTGAACATCATTTCACCCATTTAATTCATTTAAGATATATCGATTGCTAGTGACTGCAGTGATCATAACACGGGAAAAGAAACACTAAATAAAATTAAAAACAAATTACAAGTGGACACAACAGGAGTGCTATTTTCGGAAAAAAAAAGAAAGGAAGTACAAGGGCTGTTCAATAAAGAACGATCATAATTTTTTACGGTCATAATTTGTCGCACTAAAATCCAATCTTATTATATTCCGTTACCTTAATGTGAAACAAACACGCCGTAGTAGTTTCATTGTTGGTACTCCTGATTCCCGCCTGTGAGAACCAGGCAAGTTCAGACATGTTCAAAATCGCCTACCGCTGCAATGGAGGTAACATGCAGTTAAAGTTGATGTTAGAGGAAGATCCGGAGTTTCTTTCAAACGAAATCACTGCTGATGAAACTTGGCTACATCATTTTGATCCTGAGAGCAAACAGCAAAGCTCAGTGCGGAAATCTCCTTCATCACCACCCCCCCCCCCAAGAAAGCAAAAGTGGTTGCTTCTGCTGGGAAAGTTATGGTCATCTCATTCTTTAATATTCATGGAATACATTATCAGCATGTTGTACCTGCACACACATCAGTAACTGGACAATACTACAGGGATGTCCTGAAAACATTGCAAGTCCATATCAGGCGCAAAAGACCACATTTCCGTGAAGCTGCCTGGATGCTGCACCACGATAATGCGCGGCCGCATATTGCCAATGTTGTTGCTGAATATCTTGCAAAAATCAACGTGAAGTGTATCCCTCACTCTCCTTATAGTCAGGATTTAGCCCCAGGTGGCTTTTTTCTATTGCCTAACTTGAAGAAACGCCTACTTGGGGGTATTATCCATCATCAGAAGCAGTGGTGAAGGCTGCGGAGGTGATTTTGAAGGATCTCTCAAAAATGGTTTCCAGCATGTCTTTGAAGACTGGCAGAAGCGCTGGGACAAGTACATCGCATTCAGGGGAGACTATTTTGAGAAGGACCATCAAAATCATAAGGATGAGTAAAAGTACGTTGTCAAAAAAAAAAAAAAAATTGTGATCATTCTTGATTGAACAGCCTCGTATGATACATACAGGGACATGTTTGTGTAAAGTATTAAGTATTAATGCAACTAAGCAAAGGTGCAGTCATCGGCTTTGGAAATGACTGAACTAAGTCATGATATTTTGAACATTTTAAAACACATCAAGCATTAGATACACCATTTTTTATACCAAAAGGATAGCTGATCGAGTAGTTTGTTGTGGTTTGTCAGTGACGTAATAGCGCTCTAATCGCGACGAGAGGGTTGATTTCACAGGTGATTTGTTCATAGAGTTCAGTGCTCTCTCTCTGTGAAGGTCATGTATCCGCAAGAGCAAGTTACGAAATAGTTTACAACTTCATCGAGCTGAATGTAAGTTCCGTTAGTATGTTATTTTGTTTTTGTTTTTTAGCGGGAAGTTGTCTTTCGGAATGAACTCTCCTGTAATATGCACACTAGAGACTTTGTGTTAGAATCTGGGAAAGCCTGTATACGAAACATTTAAGCATATTTTATAAGGGTTGTAAACTAAAAGTTATAAAACACACTGGTACAAAAATACATTGTGGCAGTAGAAAATACGGAACATTCACTGTTTCGTGCTGCAAGAACTTCTGACATAAATAATGACCAATTACAACTTTTTAATGATACATACAAACGAAGTCGTGTGTGTTTTGTTATATGTTTGCACATAGTGCGTTTTATATGTTATTGATATTGTGCTATTTTGTGTTATGCTGATTAGTGATTTATACGTTTAAACATTTAGCTGAACAGGCAGTTTTAATTCATGTTTAATCTCGTCATGTTCCAATACTAAAATGCATATTGTGACTTTGTGGCTTCGTGAAATGAAAAGTCCAATTCCACCACTCAAAACTGCATAGTAAGTGTACCCATTTACATTTGTTGTGTTTTTGTTATTTGTATTGAAAAGAATTATAATGCTTACTTCCTACTGAAAACGCTTAGGGAAATAAAAATTGTTAAAAAGTTATGATTATTTTTTCCCTTCGTTGATATGGCGAAGACAAATATTTCACATAGGTACAGGTCATTAATAGATTAAAACGGGTGCAGAAACTTATACCCCAAGCATTAATTTTTAAAATTACAATGTGGGTGACATTTTGAAAATCGCCTGTAATTTTGACATAAACTGTTAATTCTTAAGAAACACTAGAAAGCTGAAACTTGGTATTATTCCATTCTTGATCGATATCAAAAATAAATGGTATAAATTTGAAACAAGTTTAACAAAGGCTTCAGATATTTCAATTTTCACCTTTAAGCCCCCCTAAACCCACGTTTCTGGTTTTTTTTTTTTTTTTTTTTTTTTTTTTTTTTTTTTTTTAACATAGTTAATTACTCCACGCCTTTCTGCACATTTTGGCTCTTACTTAGAGAAGTGGATTTATATGTATTTTAATTATATGACAATAACTGTTATTTTAACTTGCTGTGGAGCCATTTATGAAATTTGCAATAAATATAAAACTATTTCGCCTAGGGAACCACAAAATAGTATGTGTTTAGCGAATTTGTTGCAGCATATGTTACGATGATTGTCATTTTGTTATAGTGCATTTTAAGAGCTATTTTACTAAAATTGTGTATTTCTAAGTGTTTACTTAGGAAATTTTTAATGGCTATTTTGCCCATTTTAGTGCCTTTTTGCCTGCCTATTCACACATTTTTAGTGCCTATATATCCGCTCCCTACTCATTACCCAGTACCAACAAAAGCCTGAAAAATTCAAAATAAACCCTTTCTATGCTAAAGTCCATTAATTAGGTAGGCACGCAGCAAAAAGCTTCGGGCTGTGTACAGCCTGTCAGCACACGGACGGACGGACAGTCAGTTAATATGTATAGAGAAGTACAGTGAGTAGTCTGAGCAGGGGCGGCTGGTGGCTCTGAAAATTGGTGGTTCACAAAGTTATCCATGCAACTTAATTTTTTAAAGTAACAAAATTTCTTTAAGCCTGTCACTACAGACTGCTTTACACACAAGTTAACGGCAATTCACACCATATAACACAACATTCATATTTCATAAACACTCTAGAATATTTATCGTACACATCGTTGTTAAAGTTCCTGTTAAAACATCTTGTTTTTGTTTTGACTATCAGTGTGATGTTTAGTTTCGGCGTGGGTCTTCCAAGTCGCTTAAGTTCAATTTTTTCTTCTAAGGTCATGTTTGAAAAAGCATGTGCTAAAAGACACTTTATGGAATTCATTGTTTCTTCTTATAACACAAGTTACATGTATTTATATAACTATTTCTGAAGCACTACTCAAAATACGGCACAAACCATGTGGCTATGTACTCGTAGGTTACATTTAACATAAGCACAATAGATGTCGCTGCTCTGATGAAAGAACGAGCAGGTTAGGCATCCACTATTCTCTGGCAGCTATGTTAACCAACCACATGCAGCCATACGCCCCGCATCGCCCTCCTACTTGCCTCGGCAAATCCTAGGTTCGTGCTGCCCTATACCTCCCTATTGTATGCCAGTGGTTTGCATCTGGGAGTGAACTACTTGGCACCTGCAAACAATACAGCGCGCTCAGGTTCCCTGCACTAGACAAGGTCGAAATGAACTCCAGATGGAACATACCATTACATTAAAGGGAGACCCAGCATTTTGGTTGTAGCGCAAACATGCTACCCCCTTCAGAAGCCGTCCCTGAGTCTCAGAACAGTGTAGTGCTTCGAGCTCCGTGATAAGGAGTTGGCAGACTGAGGAACGGTGCAGGAAGCAGTTTGCTGCTCCGGGTGAGGAGTCACCGAGCTGTCGTGTGAATATCGGACTTGCTATGTAGCTCCGTGTTAGAGGTGGACCTCGGTGTAGGTCAGAAAGTGAACTTATCTTTTCTCACAGTATACTTACGAGTTGTTCGGCGTCTTCGTCTTCTGCAGCATCTTAACACGTTGTACCACCTCCACATCATGATGATTATAATCTTAAGTGCCACGATCACTCCCAGTACAGCAATCACCAGCCAAACATTGCTGAAACATATGACACCTCATTGTTTCGCTTATTAGTCTTAAATGCAAGGAAAGGTGTTAGTATTCTGTCAACCAGTTACCTTTGAGAATATTTACAGTAAAACTTCGTTGAAAATATCTTATATCTCTGTAAGACAGGCAATGTAAAAGGACAAGAAAATAAGTCATGTTACTTCAAACGTTTAACAATTATTCTCTTAGTAGAAAAGTGGAAGATTTTAACTCTCCAAAATGTTTGTATCTCCGGAGTGATGGCAGGTGAGTCAAATCATTTTGAGGTGGAGCAGCTCTAGGGGATAGTGCCATGACACTGCTTTAAATGTGCGAAGAATTTCTATTTAAAATTATTTTTATAATTCTAATGTGATCGTGCATATATTGCTTAAGATGCAATGAAGTGCCTCCTTGTTTATATATCAAAAGAAAACAAGGGAACTATCGCTGTACTCACACCGATTAAAAAAAAAAAAAAAACAACCCTGCTGTATATAAACCATGTGCACCAAAAATCTGCTGCGAAGTAGAACCGCAACAACCAAAAATGAAGTCTGGAAAGTGCCACATGTGACCACTTGCAAGTAGCTACTGGACATCCCTCGTCAGCTCCGTGCCGATTACGGGGGACAGCGCTCCTCACGAATGCCATGTGTACCCGTCAGGGGTAAACAATCCTTCCCGCAAAATGCTGTGTTATGCCTATATGTACCTACTGTCCGGCCGTTGTATCTCCGGCTCTGACGTTTTGCGACTGTAAAAGGTGGAAGGGGAAACCTAATAGTACCAACATACAGTAGTAAGCAATTGAAAACATATCCTCAAAATTATCTTTAGAATGAAAATATAGGACTATATTAACTTTAAAACACTGAAATACAATTTACAATTTCATCATAATGCAAGATATTTATCACAACACCACTCTATTCGAATATTTCATTCACACCTTTCACACACACACTAACTGCATCTGTTGGTAGTACTGGGAGTCTCTACATCCGGTGTCGTGGTCAGGAAGTTAAAACTGTCTGCTAGCGCCAATCAGCATTGTCGCTGGTAGGCGTGGCTTCCGAACCCAACACCGTGTTGCCAGGTTAAATTTGTTTGAGCCACGTGGCCTAATAGCGGCTTGCGCTGGATAACTTTCTTTGGTATATTTTTCGTGCGTGAATTCCGATGTTTAGTGTTCGTAAGTCCTATTATTATCGCTATTATAATATGGCTACTGGTTTGTGAAATATGCAAATACATGAAATATTTAAAATACGCATTGTTCCTCTGCTTGAAATTCCCGCTAAAGAACTGGCAACAGCCTGCTTCCCCCTCTCGAGAAATGTCAGAGCCGGAGATAGAACGGCCGAGGTTATAGGTATTCCGGACTCATTTTGGGGTACTGCCAGCCATACTACGCACACAGACTCCACATTGAGCAGAGATGATGCTATCAAACTCTCAAGCGCGTACAGGTATGAGCATAGTGATAGTTCTCTTGTTAGTTACAACACTGTTATGTTAATATTCTATGGATCTGTGCCATTTCGACTTTGGCACGAAAAAACGTCATTCTTCACGATGACTCAGGACTTTAATAGACAATGGTGGGGCGAAGGGATAGAAGATCTTCATTGAATGAGTTTTATACACTGTTCTATAAATGGTATATCATAAGGGGTAGACAAACATGTACCACACAGATCTTATTAAAACAGTTTATGTCAAAGTTTATTGTTACAGAATTCATTATTTCGATTCGCCTTTCTCTGCTCATTCCTGTACAAACCATTTTTAAAATGTTTATTCCTCGATCAGCTTTATGTTAATCAAGATAAATGTTCGTAGAAGAGGTACTATATAGTTGCTTATAGTTACAAGGTAATAGACAAACAAACTCCGCGTAAGTGATAGTCTTTTAATCTCTTTAAATGGCCAGGATATTACAAAATGATGATTTCATATTTGAAAAAAGTTAAGTATTTGAAAACGATGGCATATTATGAAAGAAAAAGGTATACCTCAACACTTAACAGCAATAACAAGAAGTTTTGCCCGCCTCGGTAGCGTAGAGGGTAGCATGTCTGCCTCAAGCTCAAGAGGTCCTGAGTTCGAATCTCGGTCAGAGGGAGTTACCTGGATAAGGGGTTTTCCGGGGTTTTCCCTTATCCTAAAAGACGAATGTCAGGTAACTCTAAGCTCCATGGAGCCTGGGCCTATTTGAGCATCATTTCATCCATTCCATTCATCGTCCGATATTACTTAAAAAGTTAAAGGACGTAAATTAAAAAAGAGGGAAAGAAGTTTGTAAAAGTTCTTTCAACAAGAGTCTCCTATCTTTGAAATTAAATAAAACACGTTGTATAAATGATAGAGGTTTATTTTTTTTATTTTGGAATGTCATTACGTGTGGAAAAGAACATCAGTTAAGTGACCGCCGTGACTTCGTTGGGTTGCACGTATATGTTTGGCCCAATTTTCAATGACAGAAGAAAAGTTAGGTCCAACTTCACGAATAACATATAATATGATCATTTACTGTTTCTGGCTTCTTGGTATACACTCGAGATTTAACATAACCTCACAAGAGGTAATTCAACGGTGTTAAATCACATGATCTCGGGGGCCAGTTAACATCACCATCAAGGGAAATGATGAACTCTCTGAACTTCTTCTTCAAAGGATCGATTGTTTCGAGAGCAGTATGACATGTGGCACCATCTTGCTGAAACCAGGTGTTTCTGAGATCCATACCATCAAAGACCAAAATTGTCCCTTATAAAAGCCCGATATCTTTCTCCATTGACAGAACTTCTTCATCTTCGTCTTCGAAAGAATGTAGACCAATAATTCTACCAATACCAAAATCCACACCACTCAGTAACCTTTTGGGGATGAAGTGGTCGTTCTTGAATCTGCATAGGATTGTGATTGCTCCAATAGTGGCAATTTTGTTTGTTAATTTTGTTACCACTTTGTAAGCGTGCAACTTCAAGTTCAGATGCAGAATTCGCCAAGTTGTGGTCGGCGAAAGCCCCTATTCTTGCGCTCGACGAGCAATTGATTTGTTTCCGTTCTCGCGTACACTCTCACGAACGGCGCCTATATTTTCGTTGGAGCGCTTACGTCGATTACGTACAGGCATTCTTTGATCGCTGACAGAACCACTTCTTTCAAATTTATCGATCAAACGCCTAATAGTTCTCTTACAGGAACTGTTATGCACACCGTAAACTTCACGTAATACACGGAAGGTTTGGCGAACAGTTGATCCATTTTGATAATAAATTTTCACAACATTGTTGAATGCTGTAACGTTCCATGGCTATTTGACAATAACTGTAACCACATGACAAAAATGACTGCTGTAACTCAATAACAACAGCGGCTATCATATTTTAAAGATAGGACACCCTTGTTGGAAGACCCTTATATTGTGACTTCGTAGGTTGCGTAGAATCAAAAGTCTTGTTTGCAGAAATCCAAAGTACTCTTTATTGCAGTAAAAAGACGCGTTGTCCAACCCTGGCATCAGCAAAATGACATGCTATACACATACAGCAGTCTTCAAGGTCGTCTCGAGGCTCCATTACACGCAAGCAAACAAAAGAATACGCTGCGGGGTACAGTTCAAATTACTGCACAACAAAACAACAATCCAACTCAACTCTGCTCTAACACTTTGCGGGGATTTTATACCTCCAGTCATTGTTCTAGAATGGAGTGGAGCTCCCGAGAAAGATCGCGGCGGCAAGAGAAGGACGGAACTATCCAGACATCTCTCTCTTGGCAAGCGTCCAGCTCGCGCCACTATGTCTCTTTCCTGCCCACGCAGTGGGCTTGTCGCATCTTCAAGGAAACAATGCGATCGCGACAATATGGACAATGAAATTATAATAGAAACAGGAAAGAACAATAACAAATTAACAGCAGCAATTAGCAATTAAAGGTTCTCCCTATCGCCACTGCTTTTTTAAAAATGGCAGACAAGTTTAAAAACCTATTTTAAAATAAAGAATACGGCATTAGAAACATTTATTTGCAGAAGACCAAGTTCTAATTTGTAACTCGGAAAAAATCTACAAAAGGGCATATTATCTATTAAATAATTGATTAGAAGTGTATGCAATAAATATCTCTACAGCAAAAACAAAAACTTCAGCCTTTTCGCGGAATGCATACAAATTAGAGCAAAAATAATATTGTAAGATAAGATGATAGAACAGGTCAACAATGTTAACTGTTTAGGCTACAGTGTTTCATACTTTAAAAATGGAGATATAAATAATAAGATTAATAGATTTAACATTTGTGGTATCTACCATAAAAAGATATCTCAAGGCCACTAGAAAAGAAACACAACTAAAATTTTACAAAGTAATGGCAGTGCCCAGGCTCATATATGGTTCAGAATGTTGGACAATATAAATATGCGGAATATGGCACGCCGATGCACTCTTTGTGTTTATCGCAATGGGCGTGCGTTCCAACATTTGCTTTGATATTTACTCGTCTAGCGCTTAAATGAAGCACCGCAGCAAAAAACTTTCCTTAACAAACACTGTTTAAAATAATATTATCTATCAGCTGTCAAAGTTTATCGGTCTAATTTTGGGACGTTCTGTATATAATATAATCACGCGGAGTCAATCGGAATGTTGCATGGAAGTGATGGGATGTGGGTTACCAACAACAGCGCGGGCAAAGTGAGCGCATTCTCTTTCTCTCTCACACTCTCTTTCTCTCTCTCTGCGTTTCAAGATAAAACCAGACGAATTGTAGCACTGAAATGGCAATGCGCACCCATTCGCAGTTTATCCAATATCTGCTGATATAGCTGCACAGGTACCAAGAGAAAAATAAGTACTTCTTCAGAAACAATAATGCTGTCATGACCCAGTACACACTTAGCATTACTTTGTACAAAACAGTATTATTTATACCCCTAATTTCAGTGATGCACTGCAGTTTCCTTTTTTAATCCAACGCCTTTCATGCGATTTATAGCTTCCCTTATTTTGAGTGCTATTTACCCCGATACACCTAATATTAGTGCAGCTCGTCATCTTGAACATACGGCAAACATGATACCTCTACATCCTTTTTAATGCTATCATAAATTATGCTGACAACGGCATCTTTCGTTATTCAACTGTTCCAGTTTCGCTAGGCTACACTCATTTGTCTAAAGCGTTTCGAGGTTTATGATGAAATGCAATAGTCAACTGTTTCATTTTACTTCGTCGACTGCGGTGTCGGTATTTATATAAAGTGATAAAACCGAGTAGTAAGCATCTTGTATTAACTATATTATAATTATGTAGACGGAAAGCGGTGTGGTTCTTAACAACGTAAGTAGATATAATTTATTCAAATTATTACAGAAAGTTTATTTGGAGGACATTTCCCAGTAGCCATGAGCTAAAACTGTTTAGGTTATTCTATAAAATATTATCTACGCAGAATGTGATTCGGCCTCGGGAACTAAAGTTATAATATAGCACCCGTAAAAATAATGATAATTCTATTCAATTTTTTTTAATTTACGATATATTTTTACCAAGCAAATTTCAAATTAATTAACGAGAGATACATTACGTGTGTAAAATGTGCGGAAACAATTAAGAGAGAAGGAAAGACAAAGACGAATCGTAAACTTCAAAGCACATCCATCGATGACATGTTCAGAAAAATATAAATAATGCAACATGGAATATTTCGAAGAAAATAAGCTAAAAAGTTATTTTAAAAACTTTGTGTATTTTTAATGAATTGCGTTTTTTGGTTATTTCTTATGATCTCCCGATTATACAAAACTGTACAAAATTCAGTCAGTAAGATGATATTTACAGAAATTGAAGATAGCCATTTAGTTTGTCATTTAATATCTAAAAGGTAGTTAATCCTCTCTGAGAAAATAAAGAATAGCTTAACATTTTTCATTTTCAGAGTAGTTTGTAATGGGAGAACTTTTTTTTAAAAAATAAGTCTTTGCCTGGTAATGAAATGAAAGTTTGTGTTTATACAATTTTCGTTTCTGAATAATTCCGTTTATAGACACACGCATGCATGGATCTTTTAAATTCAAATAACCCATTTTGCTCCTTCCGGTGACATTTCTGCACGGAATTTATGGGTGGAATGCAATACTTCTGCTACGTACGTAGGTACAGAGCAAAATCGAACCAGTGTGTAGCACATGCTAAAATCTAATTATTATCTCACTTAGGGAGAGCTTCTTAAACAAATGACACACGTATTTACCTGCTCATGATATGGTCATCATCTCGATGATTCCTGGCTGTAAAACGGAACTTCTTTACACCTTAAAATTGCTTCCCTGCAAGTTTCATGCAGTGACATTTGGGATATCCTTATCATAGCTTATCTACAGATGTTATCACAATATCAGTAGTTACATCGGAAGAGGAAAGATAGATGGTAGCACTTGTATGTAGTACCTGTTGCTTGTGCACTTCCTACTTGTGTAACAATTCAAGGTTTTAATGATGATATGCCAAATCATTAGATAACTTCTCTAACACTTAGAGAATATTTGAAGGTGAAATAGGGACAATTATGCACAAGTTGGGCCACTAACTCGTACTGCCGTGAATTAGGACAACTATTTTGTGCTCTTAACGTGACTAACTTGAGTAAAAGAGATTATAAGTGAAGTGATGGAGAAAAACATCTCATGTGTTGCATTTCAACGATTTTCTCTGGTGGTTCTTCTTACCAGTATCGAGGCGTGACTTTCAAAGTGAGGGAAGCTCCAAGTAATAATTTTTGTTAAAATAAGAGAGAATAATGACTCAAAGAACTAACGCTACTCTTCAGTACTCTTTCTATTGTACAGTAACACGTATGCCCTTCTTGCATTACAAGACTGCTCACACTATAAGCAGACCTATTCCTGCTTCCCCTCTCTATTCACACGTTTCAATTTTTCCTAGAGATGGCCCACACCGCGTGAATTGTTAATCTAACATGGAAAACGTATGCAATTCACACACGTTTGCTAAAAACTTAAAACTTCACAAGAATTTTCTATTTATCACCACTAAATACCAATTTACGTAATATATCGTTGCTAATGCTATTGAAATATAATTATGCCCGATTTCACCAACAGATGTTAAAATCGATGTTAACAAAAGTAACGTAACAATTGTCACAGTGCTAAAACTAATGTTAAATTTCGTGCATTTCACCAACCTGTTTTCTGAAAATGTTAACAAACCTGTGTTAACGCCAAGAAACTTGTAAATATCACAGCTATAGAAGGCTATGGATGAGCTGCGATGCGCTTTTGTTTTCATTTTCGTCTGCACAAATGACGGATGAACAAAATCATAAATAAAGCCGTGAGACAAATTTCTCGTCGACAGAGAAAGAATTGTTATTTGAAATGGTGACGAAGTGTAAGGATATCCTGGAAAATAAGAGGACAGATGCAGTGAATGTAAAAGAGAAAGATGTCACGGGGAAAATATTGGAAACGAATTTAATTCAAATGCATGTGTCACTACTACAAGCACCAAACAACTTGTCAGTATTACGTAAATATAAAACGAGGTGTGAAGAACAAGTGCCTTAAACGTTTCAAAACGGGAGGTGGACAGTGTATTATCCACATAATTCAGTGAATTATAAAATTGCAAAGATATTAATACTTGAAGCAAAGGCGAGATCGGTGTATTCCTTTCGATGCATGTTTTAACTCAGTATTACGTATATTTAAAACGAGGAGCGAAGAAGGTTTCAAAACGGGAGGTGAACAATGTATTATCCACATAATTCAGTGAATTATAAAATCGCAAGGTTATTGATACTTGAAGCAAAGGCGAGATCGCCATATTCCTTTCGATGCATGTTCTAACCTCTCTTGTACTTCCGCAGTAACCTTCATAGCAACATGTTTCGACAGTCTATACCTCCGTAAAACAATTTTCTTCGGATACTTCCTCAAAATCATTTCTCTTCATAGGCCGTACTCTATTATGAATGCCATTTAGACGATCTTAAATATAGCAAATCGACATCAACAGCTGGGTTCATGCTCGCCATCTTGACTATTTACAATTGTTAAGGACTTAACATCAGAAATTCGGCTTATTAGTTTAACATGAGATTTAACACGGGTGTTACGCTAACACTTGTTGGTGAAATGCAATTTTTGTTTTAACTATTGCTAAACTCATGTTAAGTCTTAACATTTGTTGGTGAAATCGGGCATTAGAGTTGCATTTTAAAGCGCTACATAAAAAAAAAAGAAACTTTTCTTTACACGCTACAGAGACTTCACGTGACAAAATTTGTCAGTGCTTCCTAACTATCGAAGAGTCGCGATTGCTTCCGGAAATGTACGAAGCACGTATTCAAGGTTACGAATGCGTGAATACAGAGATATTCAGTATTGAATGAGCTTGCGGAACTGGTCACTCGGTCCGTTTGGGTTAAGTTGTGAGAAAGAGAGAGCAATAGTATGTACAAGGATGGCACGAGCTACCTCTCATCATACAGGAAAAGGAATGTTTCTTACGGTCAAAACCAGGCCTTGTCAGTTTTCTTCCGCCACTGCTTCCTCAAGTGTGCAGATTCCGGGAGCAAACGCCCTTCCACCTTCTCCCTGAAAGGTTCGTCATAACACTGCGTGCGAGCAAAAAAGTGAGTACCGTTTTCTCTTTCTCGAAATCCGTGATTTCTTATCCCAAACAGCAGTAGAATTCCCATTGTTCACATCACCGCGGATATTCGCGAATAAAATTTGAAAAGGTACTCAGAGCAAATAAAATATTGTTTGGCATGCATTTTTCTTTCCTTTCTTTCCTCCTGAAATTTTTGGAGATGCAGGCTTCGCAACTGCTTCTAGAAAAACTTATTTTTCTCCCTACTTCATGATGATCGAGATAAACTTTTGCAGAAATTGTTTTATACATATTTTATAGGCGCAAAAGGAATGTGGAAATACAGTAGATTTTAAGTGAAAGTCAAATTTTTAAGAGCTAGTTGGTGTGTTAGGACTTTGAACTTCCATTATCTTTGCTTGATTGCGGAAACGAATCAATTTCGCAGTTGAAAAAGTATAAATTTATATAAAGAATTTGGAAATAGTAAACTTTGTTATTGAACTATATCTACAGCTTTTGTGTAGTGAGTTTTTGTCCATCTGTTACGGTTTACAACTTATACAAAATTCATTCAAAATTAAGTCAACTAACTTCTCAGGACATTCTTATGGTATTTTAATAAGAATTGTTAAGGTCATTTTTAGGGAAAATAAAAACTTTTGAAAGTGTTTCTGTAACGGGTATTTTCGAAAGAGGGACTGTCAAGAAAATTCTGGACATCGCGTTCTTGGACATGCTGAACTTAAAATTTGCAAAGGTGGAGTCAGACCGTAAAATGTCAATGTCATAACCGGGATTTGAATCATGGATCCCTGGTCTCTGTCCGGCTGTTGTTAACCACTGATCTACCATGGCTACTTGCTGGCATGACATTAAATTCTCCAACTGATTCGCTCTATTTTCGGTAAACCATTAGGAGTTCTCATATACCCATGAGACTACTGCCTTAATGGTAACTTACTATGCTGTAGGTTTTTTTATATTATTTAATTTTACGTCCTCCAACGTTAAGTCATATCGGACGATGAATGGAATGGGTGAAATGATGCTCAAATGAGTCCGGGGTCCATAGAGCTTAGAGTTACCCGACATTAGTCTTTCAGGATAAGGGAAAACCCCGGAAAAACCTTATCCAGGTAACTCACCCTGACCGAGATTCGAACTCGGGACCTCTTGAATGTGAGGCAGCCTCGCTACCACCACGCTAACGAGGCGGGCATACTGTAGGTACTTTAAGTCCCGGGCGTCATAGTTAAATCACTATTAGGCCAATTAACGGAAATTAATTGTTGTTTCATACTAGCCGTGTGTAGTACAAGGTTTGGAAATATAGTCGGACTGAAAAATTCAATGCCATAAACCACGGATCTTCCGGTCTCCGCCTGGTTGCTCTAATCACGTCTCAGTACAACGTGGTTCAAATCCCGGCTATGGCATTGAATTTTTCAGTTTGGCTTTACCTTTCTTAAAGAAAGGTAATAGAAGAAACAATTTCCATTACATTAGCAAGTCTGGTTACAGACCGATTTTTCGTATTTAGTTATCCTGTTCACAAACACGCGGATTGTTTTTCTAAAAATACTTTTGGATGTTTGTGTTTTAATTTACGTCCTCTAAACGTTAAATCATATCGGACGATGATTGAAATGATGGTCAAATGAGCTCAGGGTCCATAGAGTTTAGAGTTACCCACCATTCATCCTTCAGGATAAGGGAAAATCCGGAAAAACCTTTATACAAATAACTCACCATGACTGAGATTGGAACTCGGGACCTCTTGAACGTGTGACAGACGCTACCGATGCGGGCTTGCCGTAAAACACACATATTCGGATGAAATCTGGACGTTCCCATACCATCTACGGATCGTGTAAACTTGAAGTGCACTAGCGTTCGAAACATTTCTTGTCTTACCATCAACGTTGTACACTCGTTTCTATACCATATACGGATCGTTCACACTTGAAGTGCACTATTATTTAAGTTAATTGATGGAAATTATTCATTTCTTCACACCAGCCATATACAGGCTAAGGTATTGGAGTGATCGAGTCGACATGAACAATTCAATGGCATGGCTGAGATTTGAACCACGGATCTGCTGGTTTCCTTCCAGTCGCTCTTACTAATTGAGCTACCATGGCCAACTTGCCGTTATGACATTAAATTCCCCAATTTACTCATATATTTCCAGGTAAACCACTAGGGTCTCGCATTCGAGATATATCGTTTGTGGCGACTTACTATTGTAGGTAATTGAGTCCTAGGCTTCATCATTTAACTCTTATTATTTTAGTTAATTGTTGGAAATTATTCATTTCTTCACACTAGCCGTATATAGGTTAAGGTATTGGAGTGATAGAGTCGACATGAAAAATTCAATACCATGGCCAGGATTTGAACCAGGCGATCCGTGGTTCAAATCCCATCATTGTCATAACAATATGAATCAAATGCGTCACACAATAGCATTAACACCTCTGGAATGCAGGCACAGCATAATCAACAAACAGGGGATAGGTAGTCAGATTGAAAAATGCAATACCATAGCCAGGAAGTGAACCATGGATGTCTCCATCTGATTGCTCTTAACCATTGAGCTACCATGGCCAACGTACCAGTACGAAATTAAATTCTCCAACTGACTCATATTTTTCCGGTAAACCACTAGCAGTTCTCATATACAATGAGATATGTATCCTTTGTGATGACTTACTATACTGTAAGCTCTTAAGTCCTAGGTTTCATAGGTTAATTGATAGAAATTATTTGTTCTTCCACAATGGCCCTGTGTATGGCAAGGTTTGGATAGGTACACGATTCTTCAGTTGAAGCCTGCCTCTCAGAATGATGAAAGCATGTGCACCTATCATGAAAGATGTCACTTTGATTGCCTATCCTTGCCTTACACAAGGCTTGTCACCATTTAAAGTTGTACAGTAGCCAATAAGAGAAAAATAACGCAGAAGAACGTATAAACAGAGTAAGGTTATAAGACACAGGGTTCAGCATACAATGTGACCAACTCTTGAGCTTCACCTGTCATTTCATAACAAAACATCTTCAGGTAACTACAAGGTTTTAAGCATTATTTGTAACTGAGTGATATTTTTACAAATGTTATTCATGTGTTAAGATTTTGTTACCTTTAAAATCTTCTCCTTTGGGTGAGGTATGACTTAACCTTCTCCTTCTGAACTAGCCTTGCAGTAAACTGAGGTTTGAACACCAAGGAAGCCACTCTTTAGGCAGTATCCACTAATCAGTTATCAAAGCTTTTACCTGGTTTTTAGAAAATTCGAACAAACTTCATTCTACATATTTCCACTCCATGTTGGAAGTGTATTTGGCAATATACAGGGTGTATATAAATGAATATCGGGGTTTTAACTCTTTATATTTATTACATTAAACTTATTATGGGTGCATTATAAGTTGGTGATTGACAGTTGAAGGAGTGGGGAAAGAGAGGGGATAGCACCGTTGCCACTTTACCGTCCCTCTCCACGTACTAGGCAATGAAGGTGACGGGAAGAGGGGAGGTGGAGGTTCGGTTGCAGTCCGTTGCAGTAATGCACACGCACATATTCCTAGAAATTTGCATACTGCAGTATTAATCGTAAGATTGCCGTAAGACTGTCTACACGTTTAAGTGAGCAGTTACCTAAGTACAGCATACGAAATCTTCGGAAGCTCACCCAGGTTTCATCAATCCATACAATATTCTCAAAATCACAAGAAATAATTTCTCGTAGGAACCTACAGCGCCAGGCACATATGTCCGGTTTCTCCAGTAAGATCTTACGTCCATTTAGGTTTTTATAGCCTAATCCTAAGGTTTTAACTATTTTTCGAAGTGAGGTCTTGCCACCTGTAAAAAATCATCCATTTGTAGAGATGAGTGCAGTTTTTAAAGTGTAGGATATTGCTTCCTGGTATAATACGCATAAATATGGCAGCGAATGGCATCTTGTTGAAATGGATCCAGGTTAGTGACCGGGTTATATCGCTTCCTCTTCTTCCCTGTAACTGCGATGTACACGCATGATTTTCTGCACTAGCGTATTTCTCTTTCTCTACTCTAACTATAGTATTCTTACTTACACCAACAGCAGCTGAGGTTCTGTCCAGTACTTTTAAAACGGGAATTATTGGACCCCAATTGTCTCTTTCATCCTCAAAAGATTTTCTTACGGAACATATAATTTCCCTTGCTTGTCCTTTAATTGGGATTCCGTGCGCAAAAACATTTTTGTGGTCTTCGCAGATAGTTTCTTTCTGTCTGTTTCTGTAGCACAAGTGTTTGCGGTAGCCATGAGTAACGATAATTAGCTAAATATTAAAGTTGCACTGAAACACTAAAGTTGATCACAGAAACACTGAAGCTGATCACTGAAACACACGAATTATATTGCGAAAATGTAAAGCTGTTTACACTCTGTGAAACATTCACTACCTGAAGCAGTACACTCTTAGTTTGGCAGTGATGACAGGGAAAAATACCCTAAGAAAGGGTTGGTCATTAAACTGTAAAGGTTGGTCATTGACCCAGAAAACGTCATAAGATATTCCTTGAAACTAAATCCACACCTGTTCCCTTCCAACAACGCATTCCGTCTCATACTAAAGGGCAACGAACGACGACGGCATTGTGATACTGCTGATTCATAAGCGAAGCAACAATAGGAGCAGTGTCTGTTTACTGAAAACCTCAACATGCCGATAGAATAGCGTCATGCATAAAGCACGTGATGTAGTGCGATAGAGTTGGCAACATAGGATAAGCGGCTCGGGTTGCTATGGCAACAGTTTACTTTTGATTGGTGGATTGCTGGTTGCTAGGCGACGGCAATGACGTGTCAGTGACGTGTTTATCTCCTCTCCTTGTTTTCGCAGCTGAACAGCACGTGGAGGCAAAACGCCAATCACCAACTTATAATGCACCTATTATAGTTATAAATGATATGTCAAATGAAAAAGCAACTCAAACGGTTTTGTTTGTTGGCACCAGTGCGCATGTGCGTGCAATGTTTCTTCGCAACCCGCTAGACAGCGGTAGTAGCAAAGATAGTGACTAGTAAACAGAGAGCATTTTGTGTTTTGCAGTTTGCAAAGACCGAATCTGTAGTTACTGTGTAACGTGTAATGCGTTCCGCATTAAGTTCGGTTGTGATCCTCCTAGTGATAATAACATTCGTAGATCGTATCATCTGTTTGAAGGTAACGGCTGCCTTTGTAAAGGGAAGAGCACGGGACGACCAAGAGTAAGTGAAGAGATTGTTGAGCGAGTGAGAGAGTCGCATCAAACCCCACAGATATCCCAGGACCCATCAAGCAGCTTATAAGGGCTAAAAACGCCGTGAGAAAGCTGTGGCAGAGATTTCGCCATCCCAGGATAGGAGAAGTACACCAGAGGTTCAAATCCCTGTTAAGACGACTCCTAAGAGCACACCGCAAAGAGGCCTGGGAAAACATGTTAAGGCAAACCAATCTCCAGGAGAGAAAATCGTGGCGAATAGTCCGTAGCCTGCGGAAAGACAGATCAGTACACCAGCACCCCTTGCACAGCTCTAGAGGTCTACTCGTTTACGAGTCGAGAGAAAAAGCAGATGCACTAGCAGACTAATCTGGAGGCCCAGTTCTAGCCCAGGATTGAGCCAATGGACGATGACCATGCTGACCTCGTGGAACGAGTGGTGGAGGACTTCCTGGTAGCTCCGCTCCCGGACCACGAGGAGTTCCACAGTCCCATAGTAACCCCTAGAGAGTTAGCTAACACGCTACACTCTCTAAGAACCAACAAAACCCCTGGGCAGGACCGCGTCACAGCGGAAATGCTCAAACACCTCCCACGCAGAGCCGTGATTCACTTAACCCGTATTTATAACGCATGCCTGTTCATGCGCCATTTTCCAGCTGTCTGGAAGGAGGCGAGCGTGGTGTGCGTTTTAAAACCGGGGAAAAATCCGGTCTTCCCGTCCAGTTACCGCTCCATCAGCCTTCTACCAGTTTTGTCGATGGTATTCGAAAAACTGCTCCTCTCCCGGCTTCTTCCTCACTTAGAGGAAAGGGGCATAATCCCGGAACACCAGTTTGGCTTCCGTTCTGGTCATTCCACGATCGAGCAGCTACTGCGGGGTGCCGAAAAGGCCTCCCTGGGATTCCAGGAAAGGTCTAAAACGGCAGCAGTGCTGCTCGACGTGGAGAAGGCATTCGCAACAATCTGGCACGAGGGGCTCATTTACAAGCTCCTAGAGCATGAAATCCCCCTTCCATACATTTCCTTGGTGGCCGGTTTCCTCGGAAACCGAAGCTTCCGAGTAAAGGTGGAGGGGGCGCTGTCCACAGAACGGCCCATTGGCGCTGGAGTGCTGGAAGGCAGCGTGCTGTCGCCGGCACTCTTTGCAGTTTACATGGCCGACATACCGACACACCACAACACCCACACCTGTCAGTATGCGGATGATCTCATGATCTTCGCAGTAAATAGGAACACACGGTACAGCTTCCGGCAAATCCAAACCCAGCTCCGGGCCATTGGCGAATGGAGCGCAAAATGGTGAATGACAATTAACCCGGAGAAGAGCTCTGCAATTCTCCTGGCGAAAACCAGAGCCAACCGGTTACAGCAGAACTTCGTTTTACGGTGCCGTAGAATCCCATGGGTGCAAACGGCGAAGTATCTCGGAGTGATGCTGGACGTAAATTAACTTACGTTCCGCACGTCAAAGGCAAGGTCCAGCTGGGGCACGTCGCACTCCGGAGCCTATACCCTATTTTCCGCTCAACTATGCCCATCCGACTCAAACTCCAGCTGTATCGGGCGATCATTCCGCCTATGATTCTGTATGGCTGTGAGATCTGGGGAACAGTGGCTAATACTAATTTCGTCAGGCTCCAGACGCTGCAGAACAAGGCACCACGTATCATATACGATACAGACTGGCGATTTCCTGCTCATATCCTACATGAGCACTCCCAAATCCCGTACATTATCGATGTCATCCGTGAGAGGGCACGATCAATGTACGACAAAATCCAAAATCACAACAACCCTTTGGTGAACTCCCTGGGCAGGTATGACCAAAGGGATCAAAGACACTTGCCATCCTTCAAACTACCAAGTGACGTCTTGGGGCCCATTGGTTAACCCAAGAGAAACCCCAGATGTCTCTAGAACCCATTTTTACGCCTGGGGGATCAAGCGATATGCAACCCGTAACCACAACGGAGCAAAAGCTTTAAATCGTGTCTCCCAAAACGGAGGAACGCTTAAGTGCAGCTGCCTATGAGAATTAAACAAGGGCATCCCAAACATTCAAACATCCCAGCAGAACATGAAACCAATTTGCTCATTTCGCAGGTTAAGCCACAAAACGGCTAGGTACTGCGGCAGAAGACACCGGGACGGGGAAAAAGAAAAATAGCCCCGCCCCACTAGGACTACCTCGGGACCTCTGGAGAGAGTCGTTCACTCGTAACCCAAAGAAATCAGTCCGGAAGGCTAGTCGTGAATTACAAGTTCCTGTGTCGACTGTTTGGAAAGTTGTAAGAAAACACTTACGGCTACGTCCTTACCGTTTACAGTTATTACAGGCTCTAAAGTCGACAGACCACGGATTACGTGCCAACTTCGCAAACGACGTGTTGTTTCATGACGATGACGATTTTATGGATCGTGTTGTCTTCAGTGATGAATCGACCTTTCACCTTAGTTGACATGTTAACACTCATAATGTGCGCATCTGGGGCTTAAAAAATCCTCACGAGATGGTACAAATGCAACGAGATTCCCTTAAAGTGAATGTTTTTTGGGCCGTATGCCGGCGAAAAATTTATGGGCCTTTCTTTTTTGTGAACCTACTGTAACTGGCACTTCTTACCTTGATACACTAGAGCAATGGCTCTTCCCTCAGTTGGAAGCAAATGAGCCAGAGAATTTCATTTTCCAGCAAGATGTTGCGCCACCTCACTGGTATAACGAAGTACACGATTGGTTGAATCTCAATGTACCCGAGTGCTGGATGGGCTGCAAGGGCCCCAATGACAGGGCTTGCTATGCATGGCCTCCACGTTCTCCTGATCTAACGCCATGCGATTTTTACCTTTAGGGTTTCATCAAGGATTGTGTGTACGTGCCTCCGCTACCAGCTGACCTCCCTGAATTAAGAAATCGGATTGAAGCAGCTGTTGCTACAATTACTAAATACACACTTATCAACATTTGGGAAGAACTCGGCTATAGACTTGATGTGTGCCATGTGACAAAGGGTAGTCACATTGAACATTTATAAGGTTCTTGGTGAAACTGTTTGAGTTGCATTTTCATTCGACATATCATTTATAACTGTAAGTTGAACGTAATAAATATTATAAAGAGTTAAAACCCCAATATTCATTTATATACACCCTGTATTGTCAATGGAGCTTTCTCAACAGAAGAAATATCAGCCTTCATAATACTTTTTTAAATAAAGCAGTACCACACAGATAATAGATATTTTCAACAGATTCAAGAGAAAGTGCTGTAAACATCCAATGTGGTCCAGCTGCTTAGTAATTTTAGAAATTTGTTATTGCCACTGGTAAATATGTAAAAATTTATTTAAAATAAACAATTTGATTTACATTTATTTTATTAACAAGTTTAAGCATAAAGAATACAATACAAAATATATACTTAAGTATATTATCACAGAATGATGTCAACATAACAGCAGCAGCAACGATTATGATGTTGATTCACTTCCACAATTTAGTTGTACAGTAATATATTTTGTCAACTAGATTTCAACACTATAAGATTTTGTCTTTCTCAAAAAATTGTTTACATAGTAAAATTGTGTTTTATCCAATTATATAATCTACATTTAAACTCCCTTATAGTTTGTATATCATTTGGAAGCATCTTTAAAAGTTTTATGTCCAATATTTTGTAGTGGTTATTAGTTTTTTTTTAACTTACAATATGAATAATCTATTAGCTAAGAATGTAATTGAATGTAGATTGTACATGTTTTAAAATGGTTTTATGCAAGGGGCATGACAATAACTGGATGGATAAAATCCACATAGATCATGTACAGTTGAAGATGTGCACTAGCACACTACAGTTTTTACATTAATGCTGCTAAATGCCAGAAATACATGCGAGACCTGGATAAACATGGAAATTGCTCCAAACCATACACACTTTCAACTGAAATTCAATTAAATACGTAAAATATGAAGCTATTAACAGTGAAGCAAACAAATATATACAAATATAATAATTTGTAACTCAAAAAACTTCACTTATCTTTTAAGAAATGATGACTGTTTTCTTACAAACTGACTAGGATCACGATTTCGTGAATATCTTATTCACATCGTCAGCTTGAACCACCAACAATCTTGTTAATTTACAAGATAAAGCTATAACATTCACATTAGAGACTGAAATTAATGGATTTCTTCCTTTTATGGATCTAAAGATAATAAGAAATAATAATAAATTAAACTTTGGTATTTACAGGAAGTCTACTCATATCGATAATTACATAAAAATAAAAGTTTTAACCCCTTTTCACATAAATTTGCTGTTTTCAATAGTTTGATTTATAGATTAATGAATATACCAATGAATAAAGAGGAATTTATTAAAGAATATAAACATATTATTAATATTGTTTTAATTAATGGTTTAATGAAGACTTTATACGTAAAAAATTGAACAATTTTAATATCAAAAAATTGTTAATGATATTTCTACCCTTAAAAAAATAAAAGACAATTATAATTTTAAAAAAATTTACTTACCATCCTTGGAGTGATAAACATTTTCATATGTTTTTTAAGATTTTGGTATAACTTTAGTAAATCAAAATAAATATAGTATTAAAAATTTACTGCATTTCTCTAAAAAAGATAAAATTCTTGACAGTAAAAAATCTGGTATTTATCAATTTATTTGTTTCGATTGCGATAAAGTTTATATTGGAAAGACAAACCGTAATTTGGAAACCAGAACGAAAAAGCATTTTCGTAATATCAAGTGTAAACAAACTGATAAATCGGTTGTAGCACATCATTTTTGGTCATTTAACCATGAAATAAATGCAGAAGTTAAATTATTAAATAGATTTAATGATTTGGGAAAATATATTTATTTTAAAAAATAAACATTGCGTAATGAATTTTGAAATACCGGCAGTCAATTCTGTTTTTAAATTTATTTCATTTTCAGATGTTGGTAGTTCTAAAAGAAACATAGTGATATCTAGCGACGGTAGCATTAACAACGAGAGTGTTGATGGTTCAAGCTGATGATGTGAATAAAATATTCACGAAATCACGATCCTAGTCAATTTGTAAGAAAACAGTCATCTATTCTTATAAGATAAGTGAAGTTTTTTGAATTACAAATTATTATATTTGTACATATGCAATTCAAGTATTTACACATTACTTTGTTCTTTTACTAAAATGCTGTACTTAATTATGTATCCAAAAACATCACAGAAACAACCCTCTTTTTTGTTAGACAGGTAGTTGTTATGGTTGTTTTGTTTTGAGAGGGTAAAGAGAGTCGCTGCAGTTGTATTAATTTGTTCACAACCATTATATAGCAGATACATTTCACATTTTCATTAGTCTCAATTGAAAACTTTGGACACTCAAAATGTATATAAATGAAATAAAAGCGTAAGTATAAAAAATACCTTACTTAACCTTTAATTAAGTAGGAGGCTATTAAACATTTCACCTCCTCTCCGGTCTCCCTTTGGATATTATGCTATCCCAAAATTAGCAATAGAAGAAACATACTGTTAAATCAGTAAAAATCTAAAAAATGGAATAGTGCCAAGTGAGCCATACTTTCTATTTGTCAAGACCACTGCTTTGACATAAAAAATGTCAAAATGTCAAAAATGTCCTGGTGAGTCTAACATGAAACACAAGTACACTTCAATACTTCAATATTTGACTTACTGACTAGGTAGTCTGCAATCGTTAGCCCTGCAGAAAAAAAAAAACTTTCAAATCAAATACACATTAAAATAAGTATTGAATACGTTCGAAATGTAAGGATATGCACTCATCATTTCTTTTTCTATGAATGTATAAGATGTTTATAGCACAAATAATGAATGTTTGTGTGTGTAAGAATAGCGAATGATACTTTAATTTATTATTGTTTCGTGAGAATGACTTCATTATTCATTATTATGAGGACTATGCACTCTGCTTCATCCCTCACAACATCCCATCCTACACTCTCAGAGAAAATTAGGATATAAGACTGTGTCTCGTGTATGTAGTACTACTAATCAACCTTAAAATATACCACTGCTATTAACATTAGTCTGCAAATGAGGTAAATATTAATATAATGTTGCTCAGTATGCTTCCTGAGCTACCAATACAAATATCTGCAGTTACACCTTTAACACTCTGCTTTTTACCTTTGATACCTAAAATCATATCCATATTTTGTGATGAGTATTCCAATTTCTAACACTCACAAAGAAAGTGTTTTCTCTAATGAACAATAAGTGGATAGATATAAGAATCAAAAGTTCTTTTAAACTCATTAAAGCTGAATTGCTTATTGCTATTAATTTTAAAATGGCTTGCAAGGACTTCTATAACTATATAAGAATTTACTCAAAGTTTGAGTGAATGTATAAGGTGCATTAAAAAAAGAAATGAGCAGGAGTCTGGTATGCACAGACCGGTGACAGGATGGTAATATCCTGGCGTGTGTAACGAAGTGTTGTTCCGACCAGAGCATGGAAGTTCACAGCCAGTCGCTAGAGGGTATGTGTGCACGTCAAGTGACTACAAAGCTAGCAGCAGCATGCATCAATCATCCAATGCTACCAGTCGCATTGCAAACAGTGAAATGGAGGCATCAAAAGAAGAGCAAAGAAGTGTTGTTCGTTTTCTGACAGTGGAAGGAGTAGGGGGAACGGACATTTATTAATGAATATCACAAGTGTAGGGCGAACAGTGCATGTCCCTTGCAAGGATCAAGGCGTGGCACAAGCGCTTCAGGGGAGGACGGGTGTCCTTAGTCAATGATGCACGGTCTGGAGCACCACACTGCATTACCGATGACATCATTCAGCTGGTTGATGCACTCATTACCCAGGACCGCCAAGTGACAGTGAAAGCCATAGCCACTGAGATCGGATTGAGCATTGGAAGTGTTCACAGCATCATGAAGGAACGACTGCTCTTGCACAAAGTGTGTGCCCAATGGGTCTTCAACCACACCAGGAAGCATGTTGAATGGCCCAATGTCTTGGTCATCTGCAGCGCTATACTAGGGAAGGGAAAGAGTTTCTGGCACAAGTGGTGGCTGGAGATGAGTCATGGTTTCATCACTTTGAACCAGAATCAAAACGTCTCCAGTGGAAGCATCCAGGATCCACCACACAAAAAAAAAAAGCCAAGGCCATCCACACAAGTGCAGGAAAGGTTATGCTGATGTTCTTCTTTGACCAAGATGGCCCCCTTCTGATACACTTCCTGCAGCATGGGACAACAGTGAAACCCAGCATTAATCGCAATCCTTGACCAACCTTTGCCAAGCATTCAAGGCTCTAAGGGGCAAACGATTCACCTTGGACAACAATGTCCAGCTGTATGTGCAGAACTGGCTCACATCGCAGTCCCGGGACTTTTGAGACAGCCATTCACTACCTTGTGTCACAGTGGGACAAGTGTCTCAACAGCCATGGCCAATACTTCTAACATACAGGTACTGGTTTCTGTAATTATGTCTCTGGCTCATTTCTTTTTGAATGCACCTTATAAATAATATACCAAACATATAAATGATGTCTGATGTGGGTTTTCAAAAGGATGAAATGAGTGAAATGACAAAATTAGTACAATATTGTTAACAACACTTATTGGTTCAAATGTCATTGCTAATATGTTAAACTTACCACTATATGGAAAACAGGTATATATCTACTAAAATACATACAATAAACTATGTTAGGTTGATCACATGTTTACATCTTTGGTAAAAATATTTCCAAAATCTCGCTTATTTTCAGGTTGGAATCCTGATAACTCAAATATACAGTCATTTTTAACCTTGTGTTTTGTGTAAAAATGTATGTCTTTATGTTAATTAAACACTGTACATATCTTCCATGGCTCTCTGTCAGATAAGCCAAGATAAAGTTTAATTTTTGAAGTTGCACCCTGACATGCTACAGAAGGATTCACCAGACTGGTACCAATGATCAGCAATCAAAATCTCCCATCAGTCCTTTCTCCCACTACAGCTGAATAAGGAGGCGGAGCATCCTCTGCATGTGCTGTAAGAAATTATAAAATTTAGATGTTACTAAGCAGCAGTTGCAACTATTTTTTAAAAAACATTTTTATTTATTAATGATGGTGCTGATTGCGAGGATTATATCAGGATGAGGGGCGCAGTATGGTATGACGTTTATGGAAGCGCAACGGGCGCAACAAGTCTCGAATCCAAGTCCATGAGTTGCAGATATACAGGTGCCACTTCTTTAAACGTCACACCAAGCTTCACCACTGGATTATATAAGCATACTTAAAAGCCATTGGTGTGGGATAGATTTGAACCTGCAACGTTGAGATCTCTAGGCCAGTGCCTAACTATTTTTTTTTTAAATTTACGTCCTCCAACGTTAAGTCATATTGGACGATGAATGAAATGGGTGAAATGATACTCAGGTGAATTCGAGGTCCATGGAGCTTAGAGTTATCTGACATTCGTCTCTCAGGATAACGAAAAAACCCAGAAAAACCTTATCCAGGTAACTCACTCTGACCGAGATTCGAACTTGGGACCTCTTGCACGTGAGGCAGACACGCTACCATGTACGCTACCAAGGCAGGCCTAACTAACTGTGCCACCCATAACTATGGTGCCAATGGCGGCGGTGTAATGAGTTTAAAACTTCACTTCTATGCATTCCTCCAGTAAGTCATGCATTCTTCTTCTTCTTCTTCTTCTTCTTCTTCTTCTTCTTCTTCTTCTTCTTCTTCTTCTTCTTCTTCTTCTTCTTCTTCTTCTTCCTCTTCCTCTTCCTCTTCCTCTTCCTCTTCCTCTTCCTCTTCCTCTTCCTCTTCCTCTTCCTCTTCCTCTTCCTCCTCTTCCTCTTCCTCTTCCTCTTCCTCTTCCTCTTCCTCTTCCTCTTCCTCTTCCTCTTCCTCTTCCTCTTCCTCTTCCTCTTCCTCTTCCTCTTCTTCTTCTTCTTCTTCTTCTTCTTCTTCTTCTTCTTCTTCTTCTTCTTCTTCTTCTTCTTCTTCTTCTTCTTCTTCTTCTTCTTCTTCTTCTTCTTCTTCTTCTTCTTCTTCTTCTTCTTCTTCTTCTTCTTCTTCTTCTTCTTCTTCTTCTTCTTCTTCTTCTTCTTCTTCTTCTTCTTCTTCTTCTTCTTCTTCTTCTTCTTCTTCTTCTTCTTCTTCTTCTTCTTCTTCTTCTTCTTCTTCTTCTTCTTCTTCTTCTTCTTCTTCTTCTTCTTCTTCTTCTTCTTCTTCTCCTCCTTCTCCTCCTTCTTCTCCTTCTCCTCCTTCTCCTCCTTCTTCTCCTTCTTCTTCTTCTTCTTTTCCTTATTTTTACTCTTGTTCTTCTGTGCTTCTTCCTCTTTCCTCCCCTGCGTCTTCCTATTCTTGCTCTTCTAAATACATTAGTAAATCCATTTTAAAATGGAAAATTTTAAACCAATCAGTGACTCTATCCTACTAAAATTGCTTTATTATGGGGTTACCTACCCATTTAGATATGGAGGGATTGTCCAAGGGTACTTCTGGACAGAGTACTCATTCTGCAGAAAAGGTCTGATCCCAAGACCAATCGCAGATTCAAACCCGACCCAGACAGATGATTTTTAAGGGTGCTTAAAACAAAAGCCTCATTTCAATAGACTTATTGGTATGTAGAAGAAGTCCTGCAGGGTAAACGTCTGGTACACTGGTGGCACAAAAATGGTTCTGAATGAAATTGACAGGTTCGTTAACAAACAAAATAGATTGATTTTTATTTAACAAACTCAGACTTATATGTAAATATGCTCAAAATAAAATGTTTGTTACGTGTGTTTGGGGGAATTTAGTAATAGTGATGTCAAAATTAATCGTAAATTAAAAAAAAATTGTAAATTATTGTAATTGTAAATTTAAAAAAAAAAATGGAATTTACAGGAAACCAACACATTCAGAAAATTACATAAAAAATAATAGCTACAACATACATAAGCATGCAATAATAAACAGTCTTACACACAGACTAGTCAACATACCCATGGATAAAGAAGAATATGTCAAAGAACAAAAAGCCACACTACACATAGCAGAAGAAAATGGATACAACAAAAGTCTGGTGCTTAAGAAAATTAGAAAAGCTAAACTAAAGAGAATTATTAAGGAAGTAACCACATTTACGAAAGAAAAAGAAAGCAACAGCATATTCAGTTCATTCACATATCACCCAAAAACATTTAATAACTTTAAAAAGATCTTTAAGGAACAAAATATAATCTTGGCACCTACTAATGGATATTCAATTTTAAAATTGCTGAATTCAAAAACAAAATATGAAATCCCATCAGTTAACAGATCTGGAATATACAAAATAAGTTGTAGATATTGTGAAAAATGCTACATAGGTCAAACAAAAAGAAATTTAAGAACCAGAGTCAAAGAGCCCTTTAGAAACATCAGATTGAAACAAGAAGAAAAGTCAGCAGTAGCATTTCATTTTTGGTATGAAAATCCTGACATTGATCCAAATTCAAAATTATTAAAAGGAGTGATAAACCAAAATAAACTGACAACATGGGAGAACATATTCATGTGGAAAAATAAGGACCGTGTAATGAACTTTGAAATCCCACCAGTAGATAACTTGACAAAGAAGTTCATAGTTGCACCACCAGAGAGAAGAGAGCAGTCAACAACAGATGCTAGTTGGAGAGAGGTTGAAAATGGAGGCAATAGCCTTTGAAACTAGTGCCTCAATAATGTAAGAAAAGTAAGTGACAAGTGTCAATAAACTGACTACAAACAGTTTTATGATTAAAATGTTTGTACCTGCAAGTATATAAGGCAATTCTCTTTGTTTTAAATGAGGCGAACCTGAAGAACAATAATCCATTGCCTATAATATTATACACAACAATAAAGATTACCAAAAGTATCGTCTAATAACAATAAGGGCATTTTTAACACGTAGATTTTATATAACTGACAGCCAATTGCTGTTAAGAAATTAAAGGCTACAAAGCAATTTTAGAGCAAATTAACACATTTATTAATAGAAAAATGTTTAGAGATTTAACTGCAGCTTCAGTCGCTTAGCAGTTAGCTTAGTTAACTTCAAGCTTCAGTCGCATAAGAGCCGTAAATGCAAACGATGATTTGCGAAACATGTCCTCAAAATAGGTACGAAAGTGAAGCAGATGTGTAAAAAATACGACTCATCTAAAATTTAAGGAAAATGTTTATTAAATTTAAAGGGAGTCGATTAATGACAATGTTTCTATAAATTTTATTACTTGTAAATATTTACATGGATATTTGTTTTGTTTTATATGTATAACAGTACCTTTTAATAATGTCAGAAACTTCTATCAGTATACTGACAAATAATAAAGATAGAACACTACAGATTAGATTAGATAGATGCATTCCAATGTGAATTTCATGATGAGACTTATAATGGGACAGAGAAGGATTCAAACGTTTGATTATATGCATGTTTAGAGGAATTTAGTAACAGTGACATCCAATTTATTGACAAGATTATTTGAGTATAGTTTAAATCATTTTCCTACACAATGTATTTCATCGTATTTATACATCAATGATGCTATAGACAATGATGCTATAATAATAATTAAATGTACCACTTTAGCTAAATAGATACCTGCAGGGAATGACAGGTTCGGAAGTGAAGAATGTTCAGTTTGAGGTGCCCCTTGGTGAATTATTGTCACAGTGGCAATAACTGGTGCTGGAAACAAAAATTACAATATCAATGAAACTGCAATTACTTACCATAAATTACACAGAAAATGTTGAAAGATTCATTCAAGTCTATATAAAAATTCATATCAAGCCCAGATTAAAATTTTGGGTGTTACAAAAAAAAAAAAAAAAGTAGGGCCAGAAGAAATCTTATATATTCATATCAAAATGTGATAAATTATGAATAAAAAGTGTGACAACAATTTGCATAGGTCGTTAAACTTCTGAGTTTGTTGTTGTTGTTGTAATTTTACATCCTCCATCAAGTCATATCGGACGATGAATGAAATGGGTGAAATGATGCTCAAATGAGTCCAGGGTCCATAGAGCTTAGAATTACCCGACATTCGTCTTTAAGGATAAGGGAAAACCCCGGAAAAATCTTATCCAGATAACTACGCTATCGTGGCGGGCAAACTTCTGAGTACATTATATTTTGTTCTGCATATATAGTAAAAATGTCAAGTTAATCAGGAGAAATCTGAATTTTTTTATTTTATAGATCACTCGAGCACTTAGCTCAATGTGTTCGGTTCATTTTCACACGGTGACTCAACTTTCACTGCAGAGGGAGTATCCACTGCAGATTATGGAGATATAATACTTCAGGCCAAACACTATTCTACTTTAAGTTAATTGATTGAAATTAATCATATCTTCATACTAGCCATATATAGGCTAAGGTTTTTGATAGATAGAGCCAACATGAAAAATTCAATGCCATGGCTGGGATTTGAACCACAGATCTCCTGGTTTTCGTCCAGTCTTTATTATCCATTGAGCTACCATGCCATCCCAACATTAAATTCTCCAATTGACCCTTATGTGTATATATATATATATATTTCCCACTAAACCATTAAGGGCTCTCATGTCCAAGATACACTGTTTGTGGCGACTTACTATCCTAAGTACTTAAATCCCAGGCTTCATCATTAAACTCTTATTATTTAAGTTAATTGATGGAAATGAATCATTTCTTCACAGTAGCCATGTATAGGCTAAGGTTTTTTGATAGATAGAGCCAACATGAAAAATTCAATGCCATGGCCGGGATTTGAACCACGGATCTCCTGGTTTCTGTCCCGTCGCTCTTACCCATTGAGCTACCATGGCCAATGTGCTGTCCCGGCCATGGCATTGATTTTTTCATGTTGGCTCTATCAAAAAACCCTAGCCTATATATGGCTAGTGTGAAGAAATGATTCAGTTCCATCAATTAACTTAAGCAATAAAGAGTTTAATGATGAAGCCTGGGATTTAAGTATACTTATGATAGTAAGTCGCCACAAACGCTGTGGCGATATGAGAGCCCCTAGTTTTTGTTTGTTTGTTGTAATTTACATCCTCCAACGTTGTCATATCGGATGGTAAATGAATTGGGTGAAATGATGCTCAAATGAGTCCAGGGTCCATGGAGCTTAGAGTTACCCAACATTCGTCTTGAAGGATAAGGGAAAACCCGGGAATAAACCTTATCCAGGTAACTCACCCTTACTGAGATTCGAACTCGGGGGCTCTTGAACGTGAGGCAGACATGCTACCATTTACGCTACCGAGGCGGGCCAGAGAATCAGGAAATATATACGAGTCGATTAAAGAATTTAATGTCGGGATGGCACATTGGCCATGGTAGCTCAATGGGTAAGAGCAACTGAATGGAAACCAGGAGATCCGTGGTTCAAATCCTGGCCATGGCATTGAATTTTTCATATTGGCTCTATCTACTATTCTACTTATTGCAAAAGCACATAAAACCAAAAAACTGTCTTGGTTTATTTTTAACTGGATGTTCACATCATGTTCACATCAAATGGTGACTTAATGATATTGGAGAAATTCTGCTTAAGAAGTATGCTTAGAATTAACTTAAATTTATCTTCTCAGTATAATGGGATATACCAGAAAACGAACTGGGATTCAAACTTAGGGTCTCTTACATGTAAGGTAGATACAATACCCCATTCCATGAGGCTTTAGTTACCTGCATTATCATAATCATCCTCAAAATCTCTATTATTTTGAAGCTTAACATCCTTTAACCTCATAGGTCATAGAAGATGATAAATCAATGAAATGAGTTTAAACATACCCAAAATTTGTCTTTCAGGATAAGAGAAAGCCGTGCAAAAAATCTTATCTGGGCAACTTTACTTAACCTAGAGTTGAACTTGGGACCTCTTGAATGCGAGACTGACACCTTACATTCACACCATAGAGACAGACTTCTCATTTTTATTTGCTTATATTATTTTTGTTACTACATATAATTGGTAATGATATTACAGAGGAGTTATTCATTCATAACAAGAGAATATTTACAATTAAATAGCTATTTTATGCTCTGGAGATGTGGGAATGACTTCGTCACAAATATTAGACAGTTACAGTAATAATGCCATTACTCACTTCTGAGATACGAGAGTAGCTTGCCTGCCTTACATTTAAGAGGTCTCGAGTTTGAATCTTAATTAAGTAAGTTACCTGGATAAGGTTTATGCAAGCTTTTTCCTTAACCTGAAAGATGAATGTCAAGTAACTCTAAGCTCTACAAAGTGCAAACTCATCCATTTCACTCATTATACTATATGACTTATCTGGTTAAAGGACATAAGCCTTCAAAAAGAAAAAAGAAATAAAGAAATGTTGCGAAGGAGTGCTGCAGCCCTTTAAAAGTAACTCCAGATATAAGTGTAAAGTACATGACCGGATCTTGTGTATGTAGTACCCTTTTACGAGGGTGAGTAAAATGAAAACCTTAAATATTTTTTTAAATATTATTTACTATGCAGAAGTGGTACAAAGCTGTATCACTTTTCAATATAATCTTCCCCACTCTCAATGCAAGTCCTCCAGTGCTTACAAAGTGCATAAATGCCTTCAGAAAAAAGTTCTTTTGGTAGTCCGCGCAACTACTCATGCATCACATGGCGTGTCTCTGACCCATGACTAATCTGTAAACATTCAGTGTCACTCAGGGTTTTCCTTCACTATGGCATCAACTGCGGCAATGTTCTGTGGAATCACAACTCATTGTGCCTGACCTGGTCGTGGAGCACCTTCCCTGAAGTCACACCATTTGCGAACTTCCTACTGCATTCGTAGACTTGCTGCTGTGACAAACATGCATCACCGTACTGAACCTTCATTTGTCGATGAATTTCAATAGCTTATACACCTTCACTACGCAAAAATCGAATAACAGTATGCTGTTCTTCCCTGGTGCAAGTCGCAAGTGGGGCAGCCATCTTTATACTGATACTGCGATGGTATGTGTGCATCTGCACTATGCTGCCACCTACAGGCCATTCTGCATGATGTTTGCAGCACACTTACCAATTTACAGGATAACAACGTGAAATTTCGATTTGTTATTACAAATTTAAGGTTTTCATTTGACTCACCCTCATAGTTTGCTTTTGAACAAGTGAGTGCATAAACGGAAAATCTAATGAACTAGCTAAAGTTGTTCTCGGGAAGCAAGTCAGGTGAAAAGACGATTAAAAATTGACGTTTCGGGAGTATGCATCTTTTCCATCATCAGGATATTTATTTAATGTTATAACCACAAATGAATCATTGGATATAACACAACTATAAACAAAGAGAAGACACTATCAAAATTCGCATTACTGAACAAAAGACTGTTTTCATTAAATTAAATGCCAGGTCAGGAGATGGCGTGAGTATAGAAAATTAATTGGGTCAAAGAAACGTAGCTACTTAACTTGATTATCAAGCTGTATTTATCTGTGCTTCTTAAGTCGACAGATTTCCATTTTTAAGGCCGGTTTCCAAGAGGAGCTGAACTGAAATCCAGCATCACGATTAAATGGTTTCCTCTTGGAAACCGGCCTTAAAAATGGAAATCCGTTGACTTAAGAAACACAGATCAATACAGCTTGATAATCAAGTTAGTTAAGCTTCTTTGACCCAATTAATTTTCTATATTCATGCTATCTCCTGACATGGCATTTAATTTACTGAAAAGTATTGTAACTTTGTGGGTTCGTGAAATGAAAAGTCCAATTACACCACTCAACAATGTTCTTTATTTCTACCGACTTACAGTTTGACACTTGCCAATTACACAGAATTATGTAATGCACACAATTACGATTCACCAGTTCATCCGTTACAATTTCACTTGCACTAGTAATTACGGACCATACTCCGATGCACGTACACAGTCTCCTCGTTCCTTAACACGGCGCTCCTTCGCTAGCATGTCAAACACTAACTGTCTGACTGACTAACTCGACGTGCTGCTTATATAGGGCCAACGGGTCGATCGGAAGGTTCCAGATTAGAGGAAATATCCTGTAAGTTCGAGAACACAGGTGGAACAGAAACAGACGGCACAATGATGTTTTTTCTTCCAGCCACCGCCTGTCACCACTATAAGACAAACGAGGGGGGGCGTGGCTAACACGGACCTCCCCTGCTCGCCCGCTCAAAGCTGGTTCTATAGGGTGTTCCAATGATCGCGTGACAGTATTTTGTTCAGTGATGCAAATTTTGATAGTGTTTTGTCTTTGTTTATATTTTTGTTACATCCCATGATTCATTTGTGGTTATAACATTTATAAATATCCTGATGATGGGAGAGATGTACACTCATGAAACGCCGATATCTAATCATCTTTTCACCTGGCTTGCTTCCCAAGAACAACTTGAGCATATTCGTCGCCAGGAAAGCTTCAGGTCTTATTCTAATGAACTTACTTTGAGCTTCAACTTCTATCTCATCCTGACGGCACATAAAATAGCATTTGAGGAAAGTGATGAATATTCCAACCACAAACAGTATCCATAGTAGTACTGTATACATTTTCTCTAATTCTCTGAAATATTAAAGAGGTGTGTTAAACAAAATAAACAGTATATTATTAGCACTAGTAATTAGAAATACATTTAATTTAATGTTAAAAAATAATAGTTTTATTTGCAAGTAAAAACAATAAAAGATATTTTCAGTTAGTATTTTTAAAATTATCTTGTAATGTTTTAGGTACCCACTTTAGTATTTTAAATAGCTCAGTTGCTCCCCTGATAAGCTGAAGCATACATCATACAAAAAACTGTAAGACAAAATAATTTTTTATTTTGGATAGCTGTTAATGTGTGTAATGAATGACAGAGAAGTAAAAGCTTTATTTAAGTATTGTTTTTTTTTTTTTTTTTTTTTTTAGGATGGAAGAAGATTTTTTATGAATTCTGCTCACCCAAACAACTCCTCACTTAGATATTTGTACATTTCTTACAATCTCAAAAAGTCTTTTAAAACTCAAAAGTATTGAAATTATGCATGACTGGAGGAATTTAGTAACAGTGAAGTCAAAATTAATTTAAAAAACTATTTGTAATCATTAAATTATAGATGAGTCGTATTTATTACACATCAGCTTCACTTACGCACCTATACTGAGGACATGTTTCATGAACAATCTTTCGCATCATCGGCTCTAATGCGACTAAAGCTTGATCCAGTGGTGTGGGTAGTTCTGGAGTTGCTGCTGCCATCTGGATCAAGCCACACCACTGGATCAAGCTTTAGTCACATTAGAGCCGATGATGCAAACAATCGTTTGCGAAACATGTCCTCAATATAGATATGTAAGTGAAGCTGATGTGTAATAAATATTACTCATCTATAATTTAGTAATTATTTCGCTTCACTGTGGTGTTCCAATACAGTTAAATTTTGATATATTTCTAATCAGTTTTTAACACTCCCGTCAACTACATTTTAATTTTTTAAGGGATTATTTCAGAAGCCAACACAGTCAGAAAATTACATAAAAAATCTTAGTTATAACCCGATTATGTATAAACATGCAATAATAAACAATCTTACAGAGTAGTCAACATACCCATGGATAAAGTAGTATAACACATGGAACAAGACGTCATACTTCACAAAGCAGAAGAAATTGGATACAATAGAAGTCTGGTATTTAAGAAAATTAAAATAGCTAAGCTAAAGAAAACCGTTAAGGAAGTAACCACATTCACTAAGAAAAAGAAAGTAACAGTACAATCAATGGATTCATGTACCACCCAAAACATTTAAGAAATTAAAAATATTTTTAAAGAATAAAATATGATCTTGACATCTACAAAATAGATACTCAGTATGAATTTCTTATGAGTAAAACAATGATACAATGAAACAAAAAATTAATATAATTTTGAGCCGAACTAGTACTCGATGCTCCATATATTGCTAGTGTATACCTAGAACACGTTTTGTTAAGACCTTTCTAAAATCCTCAACTAATGTTGACTAGTTTGACTTAAAATTACGTTAACTCAGCATTAAAATTGTTAAATTCAAAAACAAAAGATGAAATCCCACCAATCAAAAGAAACGGGATATAACAAATAAGTTGTAAGGATTATGAAAAATGCTACATGAGGCAAACTAAAAGAAACCTAAAAACCAGAGTCAGAGAGCCTTTTGAACGATCAAATTGAAACAGGAAGGTAAGTCAACAGTAGCAGTTCACTTTTGCAGTGAAAAATATGACCTTGACCCAAATAAAAAGTTGTTAAAATGTATGATAAACCAAAATAAAACTGGAAAGGTAGAGTCAGACTGAGAAATCAATGCCATAGCCAGGATTTGAACCATGGATCTTCTGGTCTCCATCCAGCCGCTCTATCCATTAAGCTACTATGGCCAGCGTGCCAATATGATATTAAATTCTCCAACTGACTCGTGTTTTCCCCAGTAAACCACTTAGGAGTTCTCATAAACACATGAGACAACTACCTTAATGGCGACTTACAACATGTAAGTACTTTAAGGCTCGAGCTTTATAGTTAACCACTATTTGGCCATAGTAGCTCAATGGATAAAGTGGCTGGACGGAGACCAGAAGATCCGTGGTTCAAATCCCGGCTATGGCATTGGATTTTTCAGTCTGACTCTACCTTTCCATACTTTAGCTTGCACACGGCTAGTGTGAAAGAACAATTAATTTCCAAAACAAAACTGACAACAACCAAATGGGATGGCAAAGGCATTTTCATCTGCAGCCTATATTCAGTGGACCCGGGTTTGATTCCATGGTCGACCTACCTGACCCATGGGTTTTTTCGGGGGCTTTCCCAAATGTGTAGGTTAATTACATCCCCCTCAATTTCATTTCTATTATCATTTCACAATATCTCTCATCTGGTGGTCTCTAACAGGGTAAAAGTGTCAGCGGGTGTCTCAGCACAGTCGTGACTCTGTGGGTAGGCTGCCCTCTGTCTCCTCTCACCTCATCCTTTCTCCCGGGGATACTCCAATTGGGGCATAAGTAAGGTAAACCACTGGTTTTGGTGCCAAATCCCCACCATAGTAATCCTACACTTTTGGACAACATGGGAGAACATCTTAATATGGAAAAATAAGGACAGAATAATGAACTTTGAAATCTCAACAGTCAATAATAATTTGATAAAGAAGTTTTTAGTTCCACCATCAGATAGAAGACAGCAGATCAACAGACGATAGTTGCACCTTCGAGATCGAGAACGGAAGCAATGAAACTAGTCCCTCAAAAAAATAAAAATATAATTGACAGACTCCTAAAAACTGACTACAAATAGCTTTTTTCAATTAATTTGGATGTCACTGCAATTAAATTCCTCCAAACACACATAATTTGCAGAAATAGTTACATTACACAATTTGTAGTAGGTGCTAAGGTGAAATAATATTCAAGTTTTATAAACTGTCTTGTGTCATTCCCTGGCACGTCTGTAGAGCACTCTTCTCTAATCCATTTCCCCAGGAATCTGACATAGAATCACCCACTCAAGGATGCAGTTGGAATCCTACATTAATTCAAACCATGGAGTGGGAGAAATTTCATTAAATATTGATGTTGCATACTTGAAAGGTATTGGACTGAAATAACAAATTTCTTGCCAGATTAAGTATTGAGATACCTTTAGAGCAAACAGTGTTGGTTGGTCGAAATAGTTGACTCATTGTTGATGCAGTGGCAGCAGGCAGAGCTCTATTCAGTCATTTATGTTCCATCATTTTATTGCTCAAGCTTTGAAAGTGTGAATGTTCTTGCAAGTGTAATGGAGATTTAAACAGCATTTCTGTATAATGATTTTGTAAGTATCAAATGTGGTTTAAATTTAGTCATTCCAGCATTTGAGGGAACTTTCAGGTACCTTTCTCCTTCATGTGCTACTGTGTTTCTCTGGTTTGGAGAATTTAAGAAGGGATTATAATGTTCTAAAGAGGAAAGGAAGAGTAGTACACCAACAATGGTAGTGACTGAGAAAAAAGGTCACTATTGTAGAATTAGTGGTTACGGAAGATAATCACTTCCGGATGGTATATTTGTACAGTAGCATTTGAGGAAAACCAAGAATATTCCAACCACTAATAGTATGCACATTAGTATTGGAGTCATTTTTATTAAATCTCTGAAATATTAAAGATGTGAGTTAAAAACAGAAATAGCTATAATTTAATGTTAAAAATAATAGCTTCATTTGAAACTTGCAACAACATTCAGGTGGCATTAAGGGTTAGTTTGCTGATTATTTTAACCATTTTTCATGAGAACCTTCCTGTAAAAGAATTTTATACAAATTGGGGTGCCCCTAGTTTGTCCTAAGCACAGAAGTTCTACAGGGTAGAATGGTGGCAAGAAATGCTGCAAATTTTAACTGTATCGTCATATTTCAGATATTGTTACAAGCGAGGAAACATGGAATATCAGTCTGACTTTGAAACAAAACTCCAGTTCTCGATCCAGGTTTTCCCAAATGACCAGCTTTTCACCAACGAGAAGACATTAAAGACTGTGGGAAAGAAAATGGCTGCTTCTTTCTTCTCTATAAGTGGTCAAATGGCAACCTTTGGGCTCAAAACTCAGAACTGTTACGGTATAGAAAGTGTTTCAGAAAATCCAAGAAAAGCACCCTAATATGGAATTAGGGGATTTTTGTTGTATCATGACAGTACATCATTTCACATTGCTAATGTAACAATATAGCTTCTGAGACAAAACTATTTGAGATTAGTTATATTTTAAAAAGTTCATTGCTCTTTAAATTTCACTTTATGTTAAAAACATCGAGAGAAACAACTGAACAGTGAAGCACTTAAAAAACGAGTAAAGTATCAAAGCAGTAATAACAGATAAACCAGAAATGGACAAAACCACAAAAAGTATTAAATTGTATATTTTAAGAGGTTTGCACTTTTTGTACAGTAATAGTTAGGGTTACCATATCATTCGTTTTTACCGGGTGCCACCTATTTTTGAGACCCTTCTCTGGCCCCTCATTCAGTTTTTGAATATTTTGCGAAACCATCTATTTTTTGGTTTTCCTTTAAAAGTAGAGGAAATTATTTGTAAATGTCTTTGAAAGAATGTGTATACTTTTTATACTGTTATAATTACATTAATAAGTGGATGAGGCAATACAGTGGTATGTCTGTATTTCAATGGTTAACTCTTAATAAAGAACCTGAGTGGCAAACGGTGGAAAAAACTGTGTTATTTTTAAGAAGTGTTAACGTAGTTATTGATGACTCTATACTCTTTGATGAAATAAGTGCTTTAAGAACTTACCACAAAATGAACTCTGCAACATTGGTAGGGAAAATGTTGCCAAGAAATGGTACAAATACATGAGTAATAATGTTGAGTAATGTTGAAAGTAGTACTGTACTATTTTTCCATACCTGCACATAATGCAATTATAGAGAGAATATTTTCTTTGCTAAATGTTCAGTTTACAGATGAGTGAAATAAGCTCACTGCCAAAAATGTAAAGTTAATGTTGATCATGATGTACAACATGGAAAACCTAACTTGTGCTCAGTATGACAGGATTATCTGTAAAAAGGGTTTCCTGAAAAAGGTCAAAGGAAATGAAAAGTATGTGAAATAAATGTCGTTAACTGAATTACCCCAGTTTTTTGATATCATGATGTGGTAAACCTAGTAATACTTCATCTATTTCTTATGGTTTATCAGTTTACAAAATTCTGTTCCTCCAAGTTAAGATTTAGCAGGGTATTTACATAAAAGTTCTTGTACATTTTGTCATTTACATATATAGAATTACTACAAATGAACTTTTGGGTTTCGACTCGCGAAAGTTGCGTGTAATAAAAACAAACAAAACTAGTACTAATTGAAAAAGAAACTTAAAAAAGCCTTTGTTACAGTACCTTAGAGATTCCATATGTGAGCTTTCTTAGTAATTCGGCAAAATTAAATCAAAGACGATCTGGGAAGCTGTAGTTTGTATACAAGAACTTAACGTAACCTCATTCAACGGGCGTTAGATCAACTTCGTAACCAGTATGGCCGTTCGGTAGCCTGGTGTTGAGATTTCCCTTTAGAAATACACATCATAAGTGGTGGCACTAACAAACTAATGACCCTCCTGGATGGATCTATACCAGGTCCTGTTCTAAAATGTCGTTAAATAGCAATTACAGAACACAGAACGCTCACTTAACCTTAAGACCGGCCATGTTTTAACTTTCAACAATGCACCATGTTGTACATGATCGTGCGTTATTTTTGCCAAATGTGATGACCAAAACTAGTGTCATCTGTCTATATAAGTTTTGTTAAACGCAAGTTATATGTGTTAAAAACCTGAACGGTCCTTTGTGATAAACCTTTGTAAATATGTACATATACGACATGTAAACAAAATCGTTAAGGCGCTGATGACCGTGCCGTTGAGCGCCCATAAACATCATTCATTAAGAGCCATTTTTGAGAAAATATAAAAATAAAAAAGGAAGGGGAAACATTTTATGCTACGTAAAGAATAGTTTTGGATAGGGGTATTCAAAATTAAATCTTAGTGCCGCGTAATTGGAAGATACTAAAACTGAATTCAGAGTACTTTTCTTTACTTAGACCATCTCAAAACATACATTTCCGGAAATCTTGAATTTTTGGATGGAATACAATACCAGTATTATCTCTTTTAAATTGTGCACATGCAGCGAAAGTAAGATGCAATTTCTATACTATTAGATGCTTCCGAAATTTTCGTTGTGTATATGTTTATAAGTCGTAATGGTTGATGTAAGATTTGTGCTTTTCTCGCTTCGCACGAGATTACTAATAAAGCTCCATGAAAATGTAACCAATTGTTTCCAAAATTGCTGTACAAAAATTATCATATTTAAAGCAAATACTAGTGACGTAATATATAAAGAATACCTGTATGTTGATAGAGAAATATCCTATGTTTGTTGCACATCAGATTTGATCTTTCGTGTCAGCTTTGAGGCATGCAACAAGTTCTAAATTTCCTTTGCACCTTGTTCAATGCAGATCTTATCGCTTGATCGATATCGCTATCATCTGTTAGCACTCAAATTATCTGTAAATAGTGATAGAATAACCTCTTGCGAATGTCACCATTTCCTGTTATAATCTCAGGATGATAGATGCGAGACAGTAATGGACAAACCTCGCATTCGGTATCGGGTGCGATCTCCGGTTGCCACCCACTATGATCATGTGCTTTTCCGTGGTTTTCCCTGGTCGACAAGGCGAATACTGGAATGATGCCTTCTAATGTTAAAAATTTCCGTCACCATCCTCACATCTACTCCATTCGATACGAGACAGTAATGGGCAAACCTCGCATTCGGGAGGTATCGGGTGCGATCCCCGGTTGCCACTCTGACCATGGCTTTTTCCGTGGTTTTCTCTGGTCGACAAGGCGAATACTGGAATGATGCCTTCTGTTGTCAAAAATGTCCGCCATCATCCTCACATCTACTCCATTCCTGAATTATCTTCTGATCACTACCCCCTCCTATTACTGTTTCAGTCTCGTCCTAACCTCAAAACAAAGTGCCTCTTTCTTAACCCTCGACGTACTGACTGACGACAATACACTCGGATAATGGTAGCACAACTGGCTACATTGGACCTATGCTCCACTAAGAAGCCGACACACTGCTCTCTAAAACCACTTCGTCTATTGCCACAGCTATCAAGCAGGCAACGTTTTTGATAGTTGACATGACTGAAGTTTCAAGTTTTAATAAAATATGACTCAATAATAGGCCCAAAAACAGTTGAAGCTAATAAAAGTGAACCAATACATATTGTCACCCAATTACCGGAACGCCAGACTAACGACAGCTGAGAAGGGACCAGAGGCATACGGGCCACACCCACTCATCAATCTCAGTCACTAACTGAGGGGTTGATTAGGGAAGTGTCACTTGTCGCTGGCCGCCTCCTCCCCCTTCCACTGCCATCTGGAACCTTCGTGGTGATTCACTGAAACCAGAGACTTCTAGAAAACAGTGATATCCCTATAAAATGGGCTGCAGTGAGTGAATTGAGTCAGTCAGTCAATCAGTTCTTGGCGAGCAGCGTAAGAGTGCAGTGCTAGCATATGGACGAGAAGACTGTGTACGTGCATCGGAGGATTGTACGTAATTGCGAGAGCAAAGTGGAATTGTAACGGATGAACTGGTGAACCGTAATTGTGTGCATTACATAATTCTGTGTAATTGGCAAGTGTTTAACTGTAAGTCGGTGGAAATAAAGAACATTTTTAAGTGGTGCAATTGGACTTTTCATTTCACGAACCCACAAAGTCACAATATAATAAAATGTAATAATTTGTTATAAGCTTCACTTGTGCTCCAATATATAAGGACTATGACATAATGAAGCACAAAATTAATCTATTTTGAGTTGAACTAGTGCTTAATGCTGCATTTATTGCTAGTATTTACCTAGAACGCATTTCGTTAGGACCTTCCAAACCTTCGACAACAGCTGATGATGTTAGTAGGGTCCTAACGAAATGCGTTCTAGGTAAATACTAACAATAAATGGAGCATTGAGTACTAGTTAGACTCAAAATATATTAATTCACTTGTGTTTTTAAGAAACTGTACTTTACAGATCACTGCAGACTACTTTTGCAAATGTTTATGTGCATCATGTCACTTCGTTAGGTAACAGATTATTTGTGTATTTATCACCAACCTTTGAAAGTAAAACAAACTTATCAACAGAATCAATTGGTGGTATTTCAAAATTCATCACACAATTTATGTTTTTTTTTTAAAGATAGATATTTTTTCCAAAACCATTAATTCTGTCAGTCCATTTAATTGCTTTAATAATTTACCTTCTGGATTTATTTCATAGTTAAATGATAAAAAAAAAAATGATCTGCCACATCTGTTTATACAGATTATCTGATTAACTCACTTTTTTTGAAATTTTTTACTAGCCCAAGAATGTTACGTACATTTTTTAAAATTTTAATAATCTATTATTTTGTTAAGGGTAGATACATCATTTAGTTTTTTTCATATTTAAACTGGTCTTTTTATGTATAAACTCTTTATTAAAAGCATCAGCTAAAGAAGTAATGATAATGTGCTTATATTCCTTATTAAATTCCTCTTTATTTAGGGGTATATTTATTAACCCATTAATTAAAATTTGAAACAATATTTAAAGAATTTGGTATAATTTTGGTTCCTCAAAAGAAATATAATATAACAAATTTACTGAATTTTTCTAAAAAAAAGCTAAATTTCTGATATTAAAAACTGTGGCACTTATCAGTTTGACTGTTTAGATCATGATCTGGTTTATCTTGGAAGGACCAAATGTAATTTAGAAACCAGAATGAAACTGGTTTGAGCACCAAGGAAGCCATTGCCCATCTCGGTAGCATGGTGGTAGCGAGTCTGCCTCACATTTAAGAGATCCCGAGTTCAAATCTTGGTCAGGATGAGTTACCTGGATAAGGTTTTTCCGGGGTTTTCCCTTATCCTGAAAACGAATGTTGGGTAACTCTAAGCTCTGTGGACCCTGGGCTCATTTGAGCATCATTTCACCCATTCCATTCATCATCCGATATGACTTAACGTTGGAGGACACAAAATTACAAAAAAAAGGAAGCCATTCTGTTGGGCAGTTCTTACCAAGGATTTTATCTTATTTTCGGAAAACTGTGAACAAACTCTATTCCATATAAGCTCCATGTTGGAAGTGTACTTGGTGATATATTGTCAACATGCTTTTGCAACAGTGAAATATGTTGGAGGAAATATCAAACTTCATAATACTTAAAATAAGACCTGAAGCTTTCCTGGTGATGAATATGTTCAAGTTCTTCTCGGAAAGCAAGCCAGGTGAAAAGATTATTAGAAATCAATGTTTTGGGAGCGTACATCTCTCCCATCATCAGGATATTTATTAAATGTTACAACCACAAATGAAATACTGGATATAACACAAATATAAACAAAGACAAAACACTATCAATATTCGCATTATGGAACAAAAGACTGTTTTCAGTAAATTAAATGCCAGGCCAGGAGATGGCGTGAGTATAGAAAATTAATTTGGTCAAAGAAACGTAGCTACTTAACTTGATTATCAAGCTGTATAGGTCTGTGCTCTGTAAGTTGATGGATTTCCGTTTTTAAGGCTGGTTTCCAAGAGGAGCTGAACTGAAATCCAGCATCATGTTAAGTGTGCTCCTCTCGGAGGAAATGGCCAAAGCCTCCTTAATTCTCTGCTCCTAGTAGCTGTTGCATTTTGCCAAGATGCAAAATATATATATATATATTTTTTTTTTTTTTCATAATACTTTTAAATTCATCAGTGCTACACAGATAATTAGTTATTTTCAACAGACTGAGATGAAAGTGCAGTAAACATCCAATGTGGTCCAGCTACTTAGTAATTTTAGAAATTTGATATTGCCACTGAGTAAATATTTAAAAATGTCAAAGTATAAACTTGAAAGAAGCGTAGGGACAGGGAAGCACAAACTAGTACAAAAGTGAATCGAGAATATATTGACACATTGCTTCACTCACACTGTTTTTTCACAGGACATGTTTCAAGAGCTCTTGCTCCTATCATCAGCTATACTCGACTAGTGCAAGTTGTAGTGGTTTCTTCTTTCTCCGTATTGTCAATAGATGGCGTGATGTACTTGTCAAAGATGTCCGGTGGTGGAGTTTCAAAATTCATGACTCTATGACGATTTTTGTTAATGAAGATTTTTTCCCATACGGAAAGGTCTATGGGGTGATTAACGTATTTTATTAGAGATGTTTCCAAATTGATGTCATGTCTAGTATTCAAAAAATGAAAAGCCACTGCTGATTTTTCTGTTTCACCATTTTTAATGTTTCTCATATGTTCTTTAGTTCTGATGTTAATATTTCTTTTTGTTTTTCCTATATAAATTTTAGGGCAAGTTTCACATTTGATCTCATAGATTCCTGGTTTTTCTTTGGTAGTGATTGAATTTTTGGGAGGGCCTTTTAACAAATTTCTGATATTAAACCTATTTTGAGGTGCAAGAGTTATGTTGTGTTTTGAGAAGATTTTTTGGAATTTGTTATAGGCTGATGGGTGGAAGGTGATTTTTTTAAAAAGTTTTTTCTCTTTTTCTCCTGTAGGTTCTAGGGTGGTGGTTTTTTTTTATTTTCTTAGCTTTGTTGAGTCTGTTAACTGTTTTGTCTACTAAATTTGGGTTGAAACCGTTGGATATAGCTACTTTTTTTATGTGTAGGTATTCTTCTTGATAATCTTCTCTGTTTAGTGGAAAGTTGATCATCCGAAAGATTAAACTGTTGAAAATGGCATGTTGGTGTTGTTATGGGTTGAAACTGTTGTTCTTAATGTAATTATCTGTGTGTGTCGGTTTCCTGTAAATACCAAAAGTGAGTTTGTTGTTCATTTTTTTGATCTTGATGTCCAAAAAGGGGAGCACACCATCCTCTTCTGTTTCCAATGTAAATTTTATAGCTGGATTTTGTATATTCAAAAGTTTAAGACCATCTTGTATGAGTTTTTTAGGTACTATTGCAAAAATGTCGTCAACATAGCGATACCACACTTTGAAATAATTTGGAAAAGCTTTTGTGATATGTGTTTCAAAAGCACTCATGAATAAATCTGCCAAGAAGGGAGACAATGGGTTGCCCATTGGAGAAAGAAGAAACCACTACAACTTGCACTAGTCGAGTATCAGCTGAGGATAGGAGCAAGAGCTCTTGAAACATGTCCTGTGAATAAACAGTGTGAGTGAAGCAATGTGTCAATATCTTCTCGATTCACTTTTGTATTTAAAAATGTATTTAAAATAAACAATTTGGTTTACATTTATTTAGAGCATGGAGCATACAATACAAAATACCTACTTACATTACATTATCACAGAATGCTGTCAGCATATCAACAGCAACGATGATGATTCACTTCCACAATTTAGTTGTACAGTAATATGTTTTGTCAATTAGATTTCAACACTAAATAGATTTTATCTCTTTCTCAAGAAATTGTTTACATAGTAAAATCAAGTTTTATCCAATTATATAATCTACTTTTAAACTCCCTTATAGTTTCCATCTCATTTGGAAGCATCTTTAAAAGTTTTATGTCCAATCAAGTTAAATTATTTTATCCATAATAACACTTACATCTTGTCGGATACGTCAAAAATAAACAATTATATACATTTAATTACAATTCGTCCAGTCTATACAAACATTTTTGTATTAGAAACTTGAGTTCATTTTTAAATAATTTACCTTTTTTTTTTTGTTTTTACTGAATTTGTTAGTTTATTAAATATTTTTCCCATTATTAAGGGATCTTTAACTGTTGACTTCTTATTTAAAGTTATTCTATGGTAAATATTTTGTGTCCTTGTTTCGTATTTCTGACAGTGTTTATTTAAGTTATCCCATTTCATCCTTGCTAACTACAAATATGACTACTTTAAAAATGTTTAAAGTATATAATTACTATTGTATTATTCATAATTGTATTACTCATAAGAAATGTATTATTCTTATGGGTACAAATTTGACGAAGCCATGAATATTGTATATTCCTAAGGTGAATAAAACTATCTATCTATCTATACTACTGTTAGGATTTTGTTTTCTACAAAGACATTTCTACAGGATTCTCTTCTATTTACCTTATATCAGGGGCGGCTTCTCAATGGGGTAGCATGTTTGCGCTACAACCAAAATGCTGGGTCTCCCTTTAATGCAAGGGCATGTTCCATTTGGCGTTCAGTTCGACCTTGTCTAGTGCAGTGGCCCTCAGCGCGCTGTATTGTTTGCAGGTGCCAAGTAGTTCACTCTCAGTTGCAAACCACTGGTATACAATGGGGAGGTATGGGCCAGGATGAACCTAGGGCGTGCCGAGGCAAGTAGGGGGGAAGGGCGGGGCTTATGGCTGCATAAGGTTGGTTAACCTAGCAGCCAGAGAATAGTGAATGCCAAGCCTTCTCCTTCTGTTTTCAGCGCCACCTATTATTCTCATATTAAATGTTCGCATCGGTCAAATATTGCCACAGATTACTATTACCTACCAGAGTATAGCCACATGTTTTGTGCCGTGTTTTGTTAGCTGTGTCGTGCTTTGAGTAGTGAATAAGAGTGATTTATTTAAATACAAGTATATTGTGTTATATAAGGAGAAACAATGAATTCCATAAAGGTTCTATTAGCACATCCTTTTTAAAAATGAGCTTAGAAGAAAAAACCGAAAATAAGCGACTTGGAAGTCCCACGCCATATATCAAAATCACATAGGTAGTCAAAACAAAAACAAGATATTTGAACAGGAACTTTAACAACAATGTATATGAGAAATATAATTTGATGTGTGGTTGTAATATTAAAAATAGCCTGTTTTGCTTTCCTTGCGTTCTCTTTGGCGGTGAAGACCCGTGGAAAACATGGCGTGAATGCTTTGCAGCATATTCATGATCGCGCTAAAAACATGTAACTTAAAAACTGCACATGAAAAACACAGTTTTGCTATGCTTGGCAATGTAAATATAGCAAAGCAGATGAAATGTGTAGTGTTTAACGCCCGCTTTTACTACATACGACACCGCAGGCGATGGCACTGATGATACATGAGATGAAGACGGAGCACCAGTGGAATGAGATGGCGGGGGAAACCGGAGATCCCAGAGAAAATCCGCTCCAGCGTCGTGTTGTCTACCACCAATCTCACTTTGCAAAGCAGATGGACAGTGCATATCGGAGAACAATTGAAAAACACAGCCAGAAAGTGGCTTAAAATAGGTATGTTTTAAACATTATTTTTAACTGCATTAGGTTTTGTGGAACCTTTGAGTTAGCTCTACGAGGACACAATGATTCAGCTACATCAAGCAATCATGGTACTTTTCGAGGACTGATAAACTTCAGTGCAGAGCTAGGCTGTGTTCTGAAAAACCTATCTGGAGAATGCTACAGTGTTTAAGGGGACCTCCAAGACAATCCAGAACGAAATCTTGCAATGTACACTTGAAGTCTGCCATGAAGAGATATCAAGTCCATTTTTAGCTGCATAAATAGAAGAGTGTTAGGCTCTAGAGTGTTTCTGAAATACGCATGTTGTGTTATACGCTGTGAATTACTGTTTACTTGTGTACAGCAGTCTACAGTGGTAGGCTTAAACAACCGTTTATTACTTTAAAAAAATTAAATTGCATGGATAAATTTGTGAACCACCGATTTTCAGAGCCACCAGCCGGCCCTGCCTTATATATACATCTTATACATTTCTTCTGCAAAACTAGTAATCTGATCATGTTAGTCATACGAGTGCTGCCCCATATCTCAACTGCATATTGTAGATGTGAATGTATTATTCCATATTAGGTTAATTTCAGATATTCAAAATTTAGGTATTTTGCTAGGTTCCTTAATAAATAAAGATTTGTACTTATCTTTTTACATATGTAGTCAATATGGTGTTTGAAGGTTAGGTTTTCATCAGTAATCACCCCTAAGAATTTTAACTTATCTAATTGCTCGATTTTTTCACCCTTTATAGTTACATTAATAGGACTACTACTATACCTGTTATTGCGGTGTTGAAATATGGCTGGTTTTGTTTTTTGAAGATTTACTTTCAGGCTATTGTTTGTAAGATAATTATAAATAATTTGCGTTTCTGTAGTTATTATTTTCTCCATTCCATTTACTTCCTTAGTACCAAATATCAATGAGGTGTTATCTACATACATAACTGTTTTTGAGTGTGTAGTCTTAGGAAGATCATTCATGTAAATCAAAAAAGTATTGGTCCTAGGACATATCCTTGAGGCACTTCTACTATGATGCTTTCATAATTGGATTGGATTAATTCTATTTTATGTCTACTCTTTGCTCTAACTGCTGTACATTGTTTTCTGTTTCCTAAATAGGAATTTAATATTGTGGGAAATTTCCCCCTTATGCCAATACTGCAATTTGCTTAGCAGCATTACATGCAATACACTGTCAAATGCTGTAGATAGGTCAAGGAATATACCAGTGATATTTTCTTCATTTTCAAGCCCTTGGAGTATATTGTGGTATAGCTCTGCTATAGCTGTGGTTGTGGAGTGATTTTTTCTGAACCCATGTTGGGATTTACATAGTACATTGAATTTATTTAGAAAGCTTACTAATCTATTATTTAACACTACAATATTTTGTAGTGGCCATTAGTTTTTGTTAATGTATAATATGAATAATAATCCATTAGCTAAGAATATAATTAAATATTTTTATAATTATATAATTTAAGAATGTTATTATATATTATTAATATAATATTATTACTAATTATATTAATTAAGAATGAAATTAAATGATGGAAATTAATCGTTCTTCCACACTAGCCATGTATAGGCAAAGGTTTTGGATAGATAGTCAAACAGAAGAATTCAATGCCATGGCCGCAATTTGAACCACGGATCTTCCATTCTCCGTTTGCTCACTCTTAACCATTGGGCTACCATAGTCATGACATTAAATCCTCCAACTGACTTGTATGTTTTCCCAGTAAACCACTAGGGATTCTCGTATTCAAGATACAAACTGCTTGTGGCGACATACTATTGTAAGTACTTGAGTCCTACACTTCATCGTTAAACCCTTATTATTAAGTTAATTGACATACAAGTCAATTGGAGGATTTAATGTCATGACAGCATGTTGGCCATGGTAGCTCAATGGTTAAGAGGGACCGGATGGAGACTGGCAGATCTGTGGTTAAAATCCTGGCCATGGCATTCAATTTTTCAGTTTGGCTCTATCTATATAATTAAATATTAACTTGTGTATGTTTTTAAGCGTTTTTGTGCATATGCAAGTGCATGACAATAACTGGATGTGTAAAATTCACATGGATCATGTACAGTTGTAAATGTGCATTAGCATACTATAATTTTACATCAGTGCTGCTAGATGGTAGTACACTATGTTAGAAATACATGCGAGAAATGGATGAACATGGAAACTGCTCAAAACTATACATGCTTTCAACTGCAATTTAATTAATTGCTGGAGAGTAATCATTCCTCCACACTAGCCGTGTATACCTTAAGGTTTGTACAGCCGGGATTTCAATCACGGATCTCCTGGTCTTACAGCATAATAAATCACAACATACAGTGCATATCTTATTGTATATGAGAAACCCTAGCAGTGTACCGGGAAAAATAAGAATCAGCTGGAGAATTTAATGTTATGCTAGCATGTTGGCCATGGTTGCATAATGGTTAAGAGCAACCTGTTGGAGACAGGTAGATACATGTTTCAAATCCTAGCTATGGCATTCAGTTTTTTAGTCTGACTCTACTTATGCAATTTAATTATTTACACAATACTTTGTTCTTTACCTAACATGCTGTACTTAATTATGTATCCAACCACCCCTTTATTTTGCTGGACAGGTTATTATTATTGTTGTTGTCACTTTCTTTTTGATGGGGGAGGAGACAGGCTGCAGTTTGCATCAATTTCTATACAACTATTATGCACCACATACATTTTACGTTTTCAGGACGATCTCAACTGAAAGCTTTATGAACATCCAAAATGTATACAAATGAAATAAATGTTGTTTGAATAGTTATAAATAAAAGCGTTGTTAACAGTGAAGCTAATTTCATGTATAAAGACTAGAATTGAGTCATAGCTTTAATAACTTGTAACTTCACTCACGTCCTCTAACAAAATCAGGAACGTTTTCAAAACTGTTGCAGTTTCATCCTCAGCAGATTAGCGACTCATCACAGTAGGTTGTTGTCTGGATCTCTTGTAATTGGCTCCCTCTCTCACAAGATTCTTTACATAAGTTCATCAGACCACTCACTGATGGCACATCAAAATTTAAAATATGTGGAATGTTTTTAACAATAAAATTTTTTTTCCCATGTTGTAAATTCAGTTTTGTTGACAATGGTTTTAGTAGTTTGATCTCCTCTCCGATGTGGTGGTTATCATTCCAGAAATGAAAAGCAACTGCCGATTTTTCTGTTTGTGTGTATTTTATGTTCCTATGGTGCTCTGTTAATCTAGTTTTTAAATTTCTCTTTGTCAAACCAATATAAAATTTGTCACAGTCTTCACAATTTATCCTATATATGCCTGATTTTTGTTCTGGTGGGATCGTGTTTTTAAGGGGCTATTTAACAATTTCTTGAGTGAGAATCTGTTTTTTGGTGCCAGTTTGATGCCATAATCTTTAAATATTCGTTCAAACTTCGGAAATGCCCAAGGGTGGTAAGTGAATTTTTTGTATTTCCAGTTTTTATTTATGTTTTGAAGTGTAGTGATTTGTTTTAATTTCTTTTGCTTGTAGTCCCGATTGATCATTTTTTTGGTTGAGTTTGGATTGAAACCATTTTTTGTGCTGTATTTAAAATATATGTAAATTCCTCGTTATATTGTTTTTGATCTAAACATATGCTGTTCAGTTTAGATAAAAGCACAAAAAAATGGTTTCAATCCAAACTCAACCTAAAAAATGATCAATCAGGACTGCAAGCAAAAGAAATTAAAACAAATCACTACACTTCAAAATATAAATAAAAACTGGAAATACAAAAAATTCACTTACCACCCTTGGGCATTTCCGAAATTTGAACGAATATTTAAAGATTATGGCATCAAACTGGCACCAAAAAACAGATTCTCACTCAAGAAATTGTTAAATAATCCCTTAAAAACACGATCCCACCAGAACAAAAATCAGGCATATGTAGGATAAATTGTGAAGACTGTGACATATTTTATATTGGTTTGACAAAGAGAAATTTAAAAACTAGATTAACAGAGCACCATAGGAACATAAAATACAAACACACAGAAAAATCGGCAGTTGCTTTTCATTTCCGGAATGATAACCACCACATCGGAGAGGAGATCAAACTACTAAAACCATTGTCACAAAACTTGAACTTACAACATGGGAAAAAAATTTTATTATTAAAAAAATTCCACATATTTTAAATTTTGATGTGCCATCAGTGAGTGGTCTACTGAACTTATGTAAAGAATCTTGTGAGAGAGGGAGCCAATTACAAGAGATCCAGACAACAACCAACTGTGATGAGTCGCTAATCAGCTGAGGATGAAACTGCAACAGTTTTGAAAACGTTCCTGATTTTGTTAAAGGACGTGAGTGAAGTTACAAGTTTTAAACGGTATGACTCAATTCTAGTCTTTATACATGAAATAAGTGTTGTTAAAAAAATGGTGCAAACACATTTAACAAGCTTTCCAGTGCTTTGACATAAAAAATGTCCTGGTTCACAACTTGCTGAGTCTAATATGAAACACAAGTACACAGTCATATATCTCTCATATATATAAAGTGGATGATGAATTCAGTAGTTCTAGATATTAATTCAAAATCTTTTATTTTGTTATAAAAAGCCTATATCATACATTCTAGTTATTTGTCTTTCTTTTTCATTTATATATACAGGCTGTTAAGGGTATATATGAAGATAATTCGATAACTGGTACTTTAATATGTGTCCACTTCAGTGGGTTAATTGATGTTTTCATCTAACAGTTTTCCCAACAAGCATATCACATAATTTACTACCTGATGTTTTCTGAAAGGTCATAATTGCAAAATCAACACAACCAGTCAGTATAGACCATCCGGTTTGCTTTCATGGTTTCACACTTCAATACTCGACTTGCTGGCCAGGCAGTCTGCAGTCATTAGCCCTGCAGAAAGCATTCAAGCTCAAATACACATTAAAATAAGTATTGAATGCAAAGATAAGCACTTCAGCCTTTCTCATTTCTTTCTCTACGAATGTATTAAGATGTACACAGCTCAAATACTGAATATTTGGGTGTGTAAAAAGAGAGACTATTGCTCAGTGGTTAGACCGCTTGACTTTCACCAAGGTTTGATCCCAGGCAACTTACAAAGTGAGATTGGTGGTGGACAACATGGCGCTGGGGCCGGTTTTCTCCAGGATCTCTGGTTTCCCCTGCCATCTCATTCTACAGGTTCTCCATCTTCATCTCGTGTAACATCAGTGTCACCGCCTGTGCAGCCATATGTAGTAAAAGTGGGAGTTAAACACTACATATACCATATTATTGGAATCCTTAACTCCATTAATTTCTCTTTTCCATTGTATCACTCATACCACTACCATTACCTACATGTTTTGCAAAAGTATGTGGAGTTCATGTTTGACTTTGATCTCCTAGCTTAACCTTAAAATATGCCAAATACCCTTTCTTCAAAACTGTGTAATGTTATCGAGATTGTGTAATGTTAGTTTTCTGTCTCTGCAACAAGAAAGAATCACAAATGTAACAGAAGTTATTTGAATTGTTCATACATTTTCTCCTAAAAAAGGTAAAAGACGTGAACAGTGTATCACTACACTACACGTACTAAAAATAAAATAACAATGATGAATTTTTTGCAGAAACTGCATTACAAATCAATGAGAGTTACAGAAGCAGCTAAAGCTCTGAGATGTTAATACATATAAGACCCTAAAGGTTGAGTGTACATGGCTGTTTAATGTGCAACAGTTGACAGTTTTACTGTCTTGGGGTAGTCATCAACCCATCGCATAGGGTTAGAGGGTAGGGAAGCACAGAAGGTGTGGTTTGTTTGTAGGTATATGTACGGCTTGAAGATGCAAAACATCTTACATTATTATTCATCTTTTGCTGCAGAAGTATACACTTAGAATCACAATTATATATACTGTCCAATATATAAAAATATTGAGTTTCATAAAAACGGTACATGTTATGTGAAAACTGTTTATCATTTTCGAAATCAGTATGTTTGCTTCCATAGAAGTAACGTATTTTCATCAAAACAGGGAAAGGTTGAAGGACAATGTTATTAATGCTAAGGTTGCCCGTTATGCTATCCTGAGCTACCAATACAGATGTCTGCAGTTACATCCTTAACACCCTGCTTGTTACACAAATATAAATATTTGTAACAAAACACTCCATTTATCTTTATTTTATTTGCATCTGTGAAACTGGTGTTAATTCTTCTTTCTAATGGAGATCGATTTCAAAAACAGATTGTTTTCATCATCAGTCCATCAATATTGATGGATACTTGATTAAGGTGTGGGCGTGTTCTTTTAGATTTATATTCGATGAAAGATTAATTACAAATTGGATAATGTTCTGAAGTTAGTTTGTGTAATACGAATGCATCTGCACACATATATGACACGTTTTTACAGATGAAAAAATCCAAAACATCAGGAGTGCTTCCATCATGTGGATAGTGGGTTGGTTCAACTGGATGAAAAATTTCTGATTTAAACTGATATATTACCTCGTGATGTAGCTTCCCTCTTGGATTGGTATAATGGACACCCATCTTGGGTGTTTACTATTAAAGTCACTGCCGAGAAGATAACATGATTTTATTATATCAAAGATTCCCCAGAAATCTGCCATTGTGAGTTTGTTTGCTGGAGCCTTTTTTCCTTTGATACCTAAAATCATATCCATATTTTGTGATGAATATTCCAGTATCTCACACTCATAAAGAGAGACTCTTTTCTCTAATGAACAACAAATGGATAGATGTAAGAATCAAGTTTTTCTGAACTCATTAAAGCTGAAATGCTTATTGCTATTAATTTTAAAATGACATGCAAAGACAGTGTTGTTAGTTTAAGAATCGGTGCCTGTGACAGTTACCATGCCACAGCACTCACTCGCTTGCTTGCTTGTACTCGGCAGTTTTATTGTGCTATATTAATTACAGAAGTCGGTACTCACGTAATCACAATAGCTGCTGTAAGTACTGTCCATTTTGTGCTATACACAAGTCCCACCATCGTAAAACACTTGCATTCCTTTCATCAATTCCACTGCACCAATCTTAGCAATTTCTCTACGAATATCGAGATTTAACTGTATTGGAACACCACAGTGAAGCGAAAAATTATTAACTTATAGATGAGTCGTATTTTTTACACATCTGCTTCACTTTCACTTTGTGTGGAATTGGGTTGAAACTATTTGCTTTGATGTAATTATCTGTGTGTGTTGCTTTTCTATGAATGCCAAATTCTAGTTTTTCATTGCTTTTTTTGATTTTAAGATCTATAATTCCACACAAACATGCAACCATCAACAGTCTCACACACAGATTAGTAAATCTACCTCTCAGCCAGCAAGAATATCAAAACGAATACCATCAAATCTTAAAAACTGCAATTAAAAATGGATATGGAAAAAACTTTGTAGATAAAAAACTAAAATTATTCAAACTTCAAAAGAGATTAAAACAGATCACAGTTCTCACACCAATAAAACAAGAAATTAGATTTGCTAAATTTACTTACCACCCCTGGGCCACAAAAAAGTTCCAAAAAATATTCAAGAAATACAATATAACATTGGCACCAAAAAACAATTACAACATTAAAAACCTACTTCACAGTAATAATACTGATAAGATAAAACCAGAGGAAAAGTCAGGCATTTACAAGATTAAGTGTAAAAACTGTGAAAAAATTTACATAGGGAGGACAAAAAGAAACATAGGCACTAGAAAGAAAGAACACTTCAGGCACTTAAGATACAAAAATATTGATAAGTCTGCAATAGCAGCTCATTTCTGGTCTAAAAATCATGAAATTGAAGATAACACAGAATTACTAAAATACGTACAAAAACATAGTGAACTAGTCATATGGGAGAGGATATACATAGAAAAACATAAAAACCAACTAATGAACTTTGAAATCCCGCTAGAAGAGAATCCCACATTTAAGTTCATCACTAAATCAACAGATGGCAGCAACAACCCCAGAATTACCCACACCGCTGGATCAAACTTCAGTCGCACAAGAGCCGTAGATGCAAGCGATGATTTGCGAAACATGTCCTCAAAATAGGTACGAAAGTGAAGCAGATGTGTAAAAAATACGACTCATCTATAAGTTAATAATTCTCTACGAATGTTTTCTTTAAGATGTTTTATGTAGGTTTTCAGAGGGATGTAATGGGTGAAATGGCAAAATTAATACCATATTATTAAACATACTTATTGGTTTAAAACCTAGTATTACAAAGAGTATAAGCATAAATGTACTAAAATCAATACAGGAAATGATGATAGATTGATGACATAATGGTTACATGTTGGAGAAAAATTTCTAAAATCTCACTTATTTTCAGCGAGTCATGTTTATAACCTTGTATTCCATCTGATACTTTGCATCCTTATGTTAATTAAACACTGTAGTTATCTTTCATGGCTCTCTGCCAGGTAAGCCAAGTTAAAGTTAAATTTTTGGAGTTGCACTCTGTTACGGTTCTGAAGTATTCACCAGACTATTATCAATGTTTTATCACCAATCAGAATCTCCCTTCAGTCCTTTCTCCCACTACGGCTGAATAAGGCGGCGGAGGATCATCTGGATATGCTATAAGAAATCATACAATTTAAATGTTACTAAGCAGCAGTTGTGGTGAAGGATGTAATTGGTTAAAAATAATTTAATGACAGTGCTAATTGCCAAGATTATATAAGTCTGAATTCCATCCCACAAGAATTCTTTCAATGAGTTCTTTCAATGTCAGTAACTGTATTCACATGGTGATATTGCTTTTAAGCACACTTAAAAACGATTGATTTGGGATGGATTTGAACCTGCAACCTTGAGATCACTAGGCTAGTGCCTAACTGAGCCACCCAGACTATGATGTCAGCAGTAGTAGTATAATGAATTTAATATGAAATCATTACAATTTTACGAGCAAATAAAAGGAAATTGGGGATGAGAAGCATATGTAGATTACTGCAACAGGCAAGAGAGAAGGGTTAGCTTGGATGAGAACAGGAACAATATTCAAAGTATAAACTTGGAAGAAGCGTAGGGACAGTGAAGCACAAATTAGTACAAAAGTGAATCGAGAAGATATTGATACATTGCTTCACTCACACTGTTTATTCACAGGACATGTTTCAAGAGCTCTTGCTCCTATCATCAGCTATACTCAACTAGTGCAAGTTGTAGTGGTTTCCTCTTTCTCCGTTTTGTCAATAGATGGCGTGATGTACTTGTCAAAGATGTCCGGTGGTGGAGTTTCAAAATTCATGACTCTATGACGATTTTTGTTGATGAAGATTTTTTCCCATACGGAAAGGTCTATGGGGTGATTAACATATTTTATTAGAGATGTTTCCAAATTGATGTCATGTCTAGTATTCAAAAAATGAAAATCCACTGCTGATTTTTCTGTTTCACCATTTTTAATGTTTCTTAGATGTTCTTTAGTTCTGATGTTAATATTTCTTTTTGTTTTTCCTATATAAATTTTAGGGCAAGTTTCACATTTGATCTCATAGATTCCTGGTTTTTCTTTGGTACTGATTGAATTTTTGGGAGGGCCTTTTAACAAATTTCTGATATTAAACCTATTTTGAGGTGCAAGAGTTATGTTGTGTTCTGAGAAGATTTTTTGGAATTTGTTATAGGCTGATGGGTGGAAGGTGAATTTTTTAAAAAGTTTTTTCTCTTTTTCTCCTGTAGGTTCTAGGGTGGTGGTTTCTTTTCAGTGTGATGGTGGTTTCAGTGTGAGTGAAGCAATGTGTCAATATCTTCTCGATTCACTTTTGTACTAGGAACAATATTTCTAAGAGGGAGGGATAAGAGGCAGGAAAAAGGGAATTTGTGAATTGTGTGGGAGAAAAGAAAGCATAGAACACTATTTAAAAGAATGCAAGGAGGTTGCAATATGGAGAAAAAATGTTTGGGAAGAAAAATGGGAGAAAGTAGAGAAGAGGATAGTAGCTATAAAAATGTTAATGGGCAGGGAGGAAAAGAAGGTAAGAAGTATTGGTAAGTTCTTGCAGAAAGTAAAAGAAAAATGGGCCAGAAATGTAAAGAATATAAGAAAGCAAGATGAGGGGGAAGAATGGGACTAATTAAGTAACAAGGAGGTATGGAGGTTAAGAGCTACCTGGCAGAGCAGAAGACCAGGGTATCATATAAGCTAAGGTAGCAACAAGATAAAGACAAATAAATATAGCCTAAAGTTGTAAGTTGTAAAGTTTTGGAATATGCACACTAAATCTAATATTGAATAATGAATTTAAAAGTTCACTTCTGTGCATTTCTCCAGTAAGTCTTGCATTCTTCCTCTTCCTCTTCTTCTTGTTCTGTTTTTCCTCCTAATTCTTTCCTTCTGTCTTCTTGTTCTTCTAAAAACATTAGTAAATCCATTTCATAATGGAACATTTTAAAACAATCAGTGATTCCATCCTACACACTGCTACTCATATAGATAAGGAGGTAAGGGTACTTCTGGACAGAGTATTCATTCTGCAGAAAAAGTCTGATCCCAAGGTTACAGGTTCAAAACCGACCCAGACAAATGATTTTTAAGTGTGCTTAAAAGCAACAGCTTCATGTCAATAGACTTATTGGTATTAGAAGTCATGCAGGGTAAAATTCTAGCACCTTGGTGGCGCAAAAATGGTTCTGAAATTGACAGGTTCATTAACAAACAAAATAGATTAATTTTTATTTACCAAACTCAGATTTATATGCAAATATGTTCAAAATAAATGCCTACAGTACTCTACACAACAATGAAGATTACCAAATAATTATCTACCACTAAGGGCATTTTTAACAGCAGCAACTACAATTAAGACATTAAATGATATAAAACAATTTTAGAGCTAATTAATAAACTTCTCAATTGAAAAATGTTTGTATAAGTTTTATAACTTGTAAATATTTACATAGAATAGAATATCTATATCTCATCTTTCCTACATACATTCATTAATGCAATACCATTTACACAATTCTAACACATGACAGACATTTTGTTCACATCCAATATACCCTTCCTACCTGCTTGCCCTAAATTTCAGTCTCAATACACACAACCCTTAGTTTTTCGTGTATTGATGACCCTCTATTCTCTTTCATCCCTAGTTCCCATTTCTCTAACCTTAATTAATCTTAATCATTCTTAACCATTTCTCTCTGACTTTTCCCATATTTTCCTATATTTCTTACATTACTTTCTCCTCTTGCACACAATATTTTCCTGATTAACAGCATCTCTCCCCCCTCCTTAAAATTGTTCCACTTTTTTTGCCAAATTTTTTCTCTCCATAACTTTGTTTGTTTGCAATATATTATACTGTGCCAGCCTGTATCATCCATCTCCACACATTGGAGATTTCCCTTTTTCCTTATCATATCTAATACCTTTCAAATTTCTAACTCCTGTCCTTGCCCAAGCAAATCCTTCTCGTCCTAGCTTATTACACACATCTATGTACTTTTCCCTCCCCCACACTATTTTTAATTCCCTATATATCCTCAAAGAGCCTTTCTCTCTTGTACTAGTAAAAATAACTTGACTATCAATATCTTCTAATCTTGATTCTACTTGTTTCCAAAAGCCTCTATAACAATACTCCCCATTCCTCCAAATATGCCCCATACGTATCTGTTCCAAAAATTCCCTTACCTTTTGTGTTCAAGATTCTTCCCATTTGCTTCTCATATTTACATAGATACTTGTTTTTATTTGTTTTATAGGTATAACAGTACCTTTTAACAATGTCAAAAAAATTTATAAAGATAGAACACTGCATATTAGATTAGATATATTCCGGTGTGAATTTCACGATGAAGATAACATTGCGGCAGACCAGGATTAAAGCAATACGAATACATATAGAATAAAACAAAGAAAGTATTTCAGAAAGTGGAGTGCCATTGTTACTAAAATTAGGCAAGTGAGTCAACCTTGTATATACTTTTCTCCACTTACAAGTTTCTTACAAGGTTGACTCACTTGCCTAATTTTAGTAATACGAATACAGTACAAAAGTGAATCGAGAATATATTGACACATTGCTTCACTCACACTGTTTATTCACAGGACATGTTTCAAGAGCTCTTGCTCCTATCCTCAGCTGATACTCGATTAGTGTAAGTTGTAGTGGTTTCTTCTTTCTCCGTATTGTCAATAGATGGCGTGATGTACTTGTCAAAGATGTCCAGTGGTGGAGTTTCGAAATTCATGACTCTATGACGATTTTTGTTAATGAAGATTTTTTCCCCATACGGAAAGGTCTATGGGGTAATTAACGTATTTTATTAGAGATGTTTCCAAATTGATGTCATGTCTAGTATTCAAAAAATGAAAAGCCACTGCTGATTTTTCTGTTTCACCATTTTTAATGTTTCTTATATGTTCTTTAGTTCTGATGTTAATATTTCTTTTTGCTTTTTCCTATATAAATTTTAGGGCAAATTTTAGGGCAAAAATTTTAGAGGTAGGAAAAACAAAAAGAAATATTAACATCAGAACTAAAGAACATATAAGAAACATTAAAAATGGTGAAACAGAAAAATCAGCAGTGGCTTTTCATTTTTTGAATACTAGACATGACATCAATTTGGAAACATCTCTAATAAAATACGTTAATCACCCCATAGACCTTTCCGTATGGGAAAAAATCTTCATTAACAAAAATCGTCATAGAGTCATGAATTTCGAAACTCCACCACCGGACATCTTTGACAAGTACATCACGCCATCTATTGACAATACGGAGAAAGAAGAAACCACTACAACTTACACTAATCGAGTATCAGCTGAGGATAGGAGCAACAGCTCTTGAAACATGTCCTGTGAATAAACAGTGTGAGTGAAGCAATGTGTCAATATATTCTCGATTCACTTTTGTACTAATTTGTGCTTCACTGTCCCTATGCTTCTTTCAAGTTTATACTTTGAATACGAATACAGTTTAAATCATCTTCCTATTCCTACCCAATGTATTTCATTGTATTTATACAGTCACGAGTATCAATGGTGCTATAGACAGAGTCTATATATACGAGGGTGACTCAAATGAAAACCTTAACTTTGTAATAACAAATCAAAATTTTGTGCCGTTATCCTGAAGGTTAGTAAGTGTGCTACAAACAGCATGCAGAATGGTCTATAGGGGGCAGCATAGTGCAGATGCACACATACCGTCGCAGTATCAGTATAAAGATGGCCACTCCACTTGCGACTTGCACCAGGGAAGAACAGTGTTCTATTATTCAGTTTTTGCGTTTTGAAGGTGTGAAACCTATTGAAATTCATCAACTAATGAAAGTTCAGTACGGTGATGCATGTTTGTCACAGCAGCAAGTCTACGAATGCAGTAGGAAGTTCGCAAATGGTGTGACTTCAGTGGAAGGTGCTCCACGTCCAGGTCAGTCACAACGAGTTGTGACTCTACAGAACATTGCAGCAGTTGAAGCCATAGTAAAGGAAAACCGCCGAGTGACACTGAATGACATTGCAACATGTTGACAGATTAGTCATTGGTCAGAGGTATGCCACGTGGTGCATCAATGGTTGCACGGACTACCAAAAGAATTTTTTTCTAAAGGCATTTAGGCACTTGGTAAGTGCTGGAGGATTTGCATTGAGCATGGGGGAGAGTATGTTGAAAAGCGATACAGCTTTGTACCACTTCTGCACAATAAATAATACTTTAAAAAATATTTAAGATTTTCATTTGACTCACCGTCGTATATATAAAATTACATGTACTACTTTAGCTAAATAGATACCTGGAGGTAATGACAAATTCGGAACTGATGGAAGTTCAGTTTGAGATGCCAGGCTACACGAATGAGACATAGATTCAGGTGCTCCATGGTGAATTATAGTCGTAGTAGAAATAACTGGCGCTGGAAACAAAAATTACAATATCAACAAAAGCTAACAGTTGAAATTGTTTATTTTCCGTAACTTACATTGAAAATGTTGAAAGATTCATTCAAGTCTATACAAATATTCATACCAAGCCCAAATTAAAACTTTGGGAGTGATACAATAAACCAAAGAGATCCCTTATTATTATATCAAAATGTGAAGTTTGCATAGCTCATTAAACTGCTGAGTGTATTATGTTTTGTTCTGCATGTACAAGGGCTGTTCAATAAAGAATGATCATAATTTTTTTAGTCATAATTTTTCGCATTAAAATTCAATCTTATTATATTCTGTTAGCTTAATGTGAAACAAACATGCCGTAGTAGTTTCATGGTTGGTACTCCTGGTTCCTGACTGTGAAAACCAGGCAAGTTCAGACATGTTCAGTATCGCCTACTGCTGCAATGGAGGTAAAAAGTGAGGAACAAAATGCAGCTTTGAAATTCTGCTTTCGTCTCAACAAATCTTCAGTTGAGGCCTATACAATGTTACAGGAGGCCTAGGGAGAGTCTGTTCTTCCCTACAGCACAGCTCAAAGGTGGTTTAAAATGTTTAAAGAGGGGAGACAATCAATTTCAAAGGAAGGTGGATCCGGTGCTCCAGTTACTGCTCTTAGGGAAGAAAACATCAACACTGCTGCTACCATTATGAGAGAGGATCAACGAATTAGCTTAAGATCACTTTCTGAAAAACTGAACATTTCATTGGGTGCCACCCACATGTTGGTGACAGACACATTACACATGAGACGTGTTTGTGCGCGATGGGTTCCAAGACTGTTGATTTCCGAGCAAAAGGACATTCGTATGCAGGTCTGCATGCAGTTAAAGTTGATGTTAGAGGAAGATCCGGAGTATCTTTCAAACATCATCACTACATCAACGTGATGTAGTGATGGCTACATCATTTTGATCTTGAGAGCAAACAGCAAAGTTCAGTGAGGAAATCTCCTTCATCACCAATCCCCAAAAATGCAAAAATGGTTGCTTCTGCTGGGAAAGTTATGGTCATCTCATTCTTTGATATTCATGTAATGGTTTATCAGCATGTTGTACCTGCACACACGTCAATAACTGGACAAACTACAGGGATGTCCTGAAAACATTGCAAGTCAATATCAGGCGCAAAAGACCACATTTCCATGAAGCAGGCTGGATGCTGCACCACGATAATGTGTGGCCGCATATTGCCAATATTGTTGCTGAGTATCTTGCAAAAATCAACATGAAGTGCATTCCTCACTCTCCCTATATCCAGATTTAAACCCCATGTGACCTTTTTCTATTCCCTAACTTGAAGAAGGGGAATTATTGAATCTGTGCATGAAACAACAGAAAAGCATTAAAAATACAAATAGTTGGTGGTTGGAATTGGAAAGAATGATATTAAAGATAGGCATGGGAGATCTATGGAGAGCAAAGGAGACAAATTATTGCGGTTTTTGGAAGGAAGTGAGAACTAGACTACAAGACATAGATAGGCATGAGATATGGGAAAGTATAGAAGAAAAGAAATCTTTGAAATTTTATAAGCAATTAAAGACAGAATGGGGTAGGGAAAAATATATAGATCAAAACTGGAAGAGAAGGCATAGGATGGATGAGGGTAGGAATACTATACTTAAAAGGGTTGAGAAGTAATGAGGTAGGAATAGGTGAATTTTGTGGAGATGAAGAAAGCACTGTTCATTACCTAATAGAATGTAAGGAGCTAAAAAATTACAGGAGAAAAATATGGGATAAGAAATGGGACAGTGTAAGTAAAGAGATATTGGCGATATGCATGCTAATGGGGATGGGAGAAAAGAAAAATAGATGTATAGGAGATTTCTTATATAGGATAAGAGAAAAGTGGATTAGGATAAAAGAAGCAAAGGTCAAGAAGAAATGGCATCAAGCTGCTCAGGAAAACCAAAGGCTTATAGCCAGGGGACCTGAGTGAACAAGTAAATCTTACGGTCAGCAATTTCATGTATTTGTACAGGAGGTATAATACAGCATGTTCTATGTTAAATTTTATTGTACTGAATTTGTAATGGATACTGTACAAATAAATAAATAAATAAATAAATAAATAAATAAATAAATAAATAAATAAATAAATAAATAAATAAATAAATAAATAAATAAATAAATAAATAAATAAATAAATAAATAAATAAATAAATAAATAAATAAATAAATAAATAAATAAATAAATAAATAAATAAATAAATAAATAAATAAATAAATAAATAAATAAATAAATAAATAAATAAATAAATAAATAAATAAATAAATAAATAAATAAATAAATAAATAAATAAATAAATAAATAAATAAATAAATAAATAAATAAATAAATAAATAAATAAATAAATAAATAAATAAATAAATAAATAAATAAATAAATAAATAAATAAATAAATAAATAAATAAATAAATAAATAAATAAATAAATAAATAAATAAATAAATAAATAAATAAATAAATAAATAAATAAATAAATAAATAAATAAATAAATAAATAAATAAATAAATAAATAAATAAATAAATAAATAAAGAAATAAAGAAATAAATAAAGAAATAAATAAATAAATAAATAAATAAATAAATAAATAAATAAATAAATAAATAAATAAATAAATAAATAAATAAATAAATAAATAAATAAATAAATAAATAAATAAATAAATAAATAAATAAATAAATAAATAAATAAATAAATAAATAAATAAATAAATAAATAAATAAATAAATAAATAAATAAATAAATAAATAAATAAATAAATAAATAAATAAATAAATAAATAAATAAATAAATAAATAAATAAATAAATAAATAAATAAATAAATAAATAAATAAATAAATAAATAAATAAATAAATAAATAAATAAATAAATAAATATCACATCAACTTGAAGAAACGATGATCTGAAAAAAAAAAAAATGTTCTATATGGGGTGTGGTGGACAAAACTCTGCCCAGAATGAGGTGGCCAAGATTTTTAAGCTGGTTGCAAACTTTAATTTTAGGATTTAGTGAGCAGAGTTTGATGCCTTCTTAATCTTTTTAACCCTTTTAACCTTTTAGCTTTTTAGCTTTTTACAAACTTGTGTGTGGATTAAGTTAATTGGGAGTCGATTAATAACACAAAACAACACTCACTTTTAAATTTTCCCGGAACCGGTTTCTGAGGCCTTCCCTCTATCTTCAGCCGGACACAACACTTCCATGAAAGGATTTGTGTGTGGATGTTTGTTTGGGCAGTGCTTTTACTTGGGATGAATGTGTTTAGATAGTTTGTAGTTTTATCATGTTTTATGGGCGCTAATGACCACGCAGTTGTGTGCCCTTGAACACCACACATCATCAAAACTACTGACTCCTGTGGATGTTATGTGGCAAATTTTCTAGTAGGTAAACTAAGTGAAGACAAGCTGGGACAATTTTTATCACTTCTAGGGTGTTAGAGAAAACTAATAATTCCACCAATGCTTGCTTTATCAACTATGCTTTATTAATATTATGGCCACAAGCAATTATGAAAATAAATTTCAGTTTTTGCATTTTTTTTTTATTTTTTTTTACCGTGGAGGGGAAAAACCCAGTTACAGGCGACGGCCCACGTGCGATGGCCGACAGTGTGAGGGTCCCTGTGCCCTGAGGGGGCCAGGCATACTCACTAAAAAACCCCTCCACGTGTTAGTTACGTAAATCTTATATTATTTTGCGTGCATTTATTAACATGCTTAGTCGCGTCCCGCATAGCACCCCGGTTAGTATGTGGTATCTATTAAGCTGGCATGCGATGCATGCGAGCGCGTCTATGTTGCTTCTTGGTGGTGACCATGAAACCTGGGCACCACCAAGTGTAATTCATGCTTTAGTTTAATTATATACCTGTGGCTGAGGCCGGGTAGGCCTGTTGGTCAGTGTTACGTGTAGTTTATCTATTATTTATGTGTGCTTCGTAAGCCTATGTGTATTATAATAATAAAGCTCAGGTCTTGGTGGCCTGATAGTCAGGCCACCAGCTTTCAGATACTGCAGCCTACATGTTGCGAGCTGCTTCAGCTCTGAAAATACTTTATCCCTGGAAATTTATTATTCTTTCACACTGGCTGTGTGTAGGCTAAATTGTGGAAACGTAGAGTCAGACTGAAAAATTCAATGCCATAGCCGGGATTTGAACCACGGATATTCTGGTTTCCGTCCAGCCGCACTAACATTGTGCTACTATGGCCAACGTGCCGATATGAATTTTTCAGTCTGACTCTATGTTTCCACAATTTAGCCTACACACGGCCAGTGTGAAAGAATAATAAATTTCCATTAATTGTGCTAATAGTGCTTAACTATAAAGCCCGGGCCTTAAAGTACTTACAAGTAGTAAGTCGCCATTAAGGTAGTTGTCTCATGTGTTTATGAGAACTCCTAAGTGGTTTACCGGGAAAAGACGAGTCAGTTGGAGAATTTAATGTCATATCGGCACGTTGGCCATAGTAGCTCAATGTTAGTGCGGCTGGACGGAAACCAGAATATCCGTGGTTCAAATCCCGGCTATGGCATTGAATTTTTCAGTCTGACTCTACGTTTCCACAATACTTTATCCCTATTTAATGCATGCTACATGTATTGTGCATGGTCTTCAAAGGGTAGCAGAAGTCATACGGGAGCATTTTTCTGAAGTAAATACCTTAATTTCTACTACCAAGAAGGTCTTTGTAAAAGCCTCTGGCCAGAGTAGCTGCTTATAGGGGAAAACTCTGGGAATCCTCTACCCATGGAACCAATTCTTACCCACTGGGGTACATGGATAACTGCTGCTCTCTTTTATGCTGACAATTTCAATGCAGTTAAAGAAGTTGTCTGTAGTCTAAATCCAAATGATGCTTTGGAAATTCAACATTCACAGGACACATTCAGAAATAAAACATTACGGGGAGACTTGGCTATTATAAAGGCGCATTTCAAAATTATACCTCAAGCAATACAAAGGCTAGAAACTAGCGGCTTTTCCCTTCATGCGTCTATATCAATCTTTGACAAAGTAAAGAGTGAAGTTCAGTGTGCTCCTTCAAAATATGAGGAAATATTGAGTGTTATACTGTACAGTGTATTACAAAGAAATCACTATTTTAATATTTTATGCTGTTAGCAAATATCTCTAAGGTGGAGATTTCTTCCAGGAGAAATTCCTCCAGAGCTTGTTAGTGCTTATAAAGATTGTTCAATCACATCTGTAGATGTTGAAAGGTACTTCTCTGCATACAAATTCATATTATCTGATATACTCCTAAACATTTGAAGAAAACGATTGTGTACTATAAATCAAATTAAAGCCTCCAGGATGACGTAATATAAGGAAGAAGATTCAATGTGAGTAGATGTATCAAATTGTTTATACATTGTCAACAATAATATGTAGTGCATATTGGCATCTTTTAGTGCATTATTTTAAAGATTTTCACAGCATATATGCATACATATTTTAGACGTTTTTAGTGCATATAAATCAGATGTCTAGTAATGATATTACAAAGGAGTTCTTCATAAGAATCATAACAAGAGAATATTTACAATTAAATAGCTACTTTATGCTCTGGAGATATGGGGTTGGCTGTACCTCAAACATTAGAGAGTTGCAGTAATTATGTCATCACTCACCTCTGTGGTGTGAGAGTAGCATGTCTGCTCTGCATTTAAGAAGTCCCAAGTCTGAATCTTAATTAAATAAATAATCTTGATAAGATATGTGGATGACATTTGGGCAATAGTAAATGAGAAACAAGTGGATGATGAATTAAAATTACTTAATTTACAAAATCCTGCAATAACATTTTCCATAGAAAAAGAGACAAACAATGAAATCCCTTTCTTAGTTTTGAAACTTACCATAAAACATACAAAACTTGAATTTGGCATACATAGGAAGGAAACACACACAGACAACACAAGCATGCTGTTATCAACAGTTTAACTTACAGGCTGGTTAATGTACCTTTAAACAAGATGGAATATATCAAAGAGTACAATAATATCATTCACATTGCAGAATACAATGGATTCAGTGCTGAATTGGTCAAAAAGAAAATTGATAAATTCAAAAGACAACAAAGATGCAAACAAGTAACTACTCTTTCCCCAATCAGCAATGAAACTTCATACAGAAAATTTACATATCATCCCAGAGCTACACACTTTTTCCAAAAAGTCTTCAAAGAGCACAATATTAATTTGGCCCCACAGAATAAATTTAGTGTACAACACCTTTTGAAATCACATAATACAAAGGAGATACCCACAGACAAAAAATCAGGTATGTACCAGATAAACTGCAAAGGCTGTGACAACTTTTACATTGGAAAAACTAAAAGGAACTTCAACATTAGGCTTAAAGAGCATTTTAGGAACATCAGGAACAAAGAAATAGATAAATCGGTGGTAGCGTACCATTTTTGGGAGGAGAATCATGATATAGAACGAGAAATCCACTTATTAAAAAGTGTCCAAGGTCCAGCTGCATTAACCACATGGGAAAAACATCTTCATTAAGAAATATGAAAGAAAATTGTTTAATTTCGACACTAGCTTTGAAGAAAACCCAAACTTCAAGTTCATCAAGATACCGACAGCGACACATCTATCACCTCCAAGGAGTTCACCAAACCAACATCTATTAGTCGATAACAGCTGATGATGTTAGGAAGAGTAAGTTAGAATCTAATGATAAGGTAAGCTCACTATTTTTCGACCTGACTAAAGCATTTGACTGTGTTGACCATAGCATCTTATTACACAAACTAAGAAATTATGGGATAAGGGGACTACCTCTAGAATTGTTTTCCAGTTACCTAACTGGCCGGAAGCAATATACAGAAGTAAATCATAAAACGGGAAAAATTGTAAACAAAATTCAATCAAAAATAGAAACAGTAAAATATGGAGTACCTCAGGGAACAGTACTAGGGCCTCTGCTTTTCATTATATATGTTAATGATATTATTTGTCCACAAAATACAGCTATAATAACTTATGCAGATGACACAACTGCCATATGCTGGAACAAGACATTGGAAGCTCTAAACAAAAATTTAAATCACACTGCTAATACCCTAATCAAATACTTTGAATCCGTAAATTTAAAATTTAACATGCTAAAAACTAAAGTAATGTGGCCCAATACATCAAGAAAAACTACCTCCAATACAGAATTGCAAATAAACACCACCACCATTGAAGAAGTAAAATCATATAGGTTTCTTGGAATAATTGTTGATAAACAGTTAACATGGGCTAAACATATAGATTATATATGTAATAAAATTAGTAAATCTATATACTTGCTTAGGTATTTTCAAAGTTACAAAGACACTAGGCTTCTGCAGATGATTTATTTTGGATGTATATATCCTTACTTTAACTACGGGATCGAAATATGGGGTACAGTTGCAAAATGTCACATGGACATGCTACTAATTCTACAGAAGAAATGTATTAGATTGATTTATAGCCTAAAAGGAAGGGAATCATGCAGAGAAACATTTAAAACTGAAAATATGTTCACAGTCTATTCTCTGTATGTATACAGAACTATATTATTCATAACCGATAGACTTACATTAGTACGAAACAACCAAATTCACCACTATAGTACAAGAAATGGTGATAACTATCACATGTATAATATTAACAGGTGTGTCACTGAAAAGGACATTAATATCAGAGGGATCAAACTGTATAATAAACTACCTAGTGAGACAAAAATTTTGACGAATAGCTCAAAACCAAAATTTAAAAGTAAATTAAAACAATATTTGTTAAATAAATGTATATACAGCCTAGATGAATTGTAAATTATATATGTAAAAATTTGGTACTAGCATACAAATGTCATATTGTTAAATAATTGGTATAGAAATGACATGTCCAAAATCAATGTACATCTGATAAACTGAATCAATAAACTATCAATATCAATATCAAGATCCTAACGAAATGTGTTCTAGGTGAATACTAGCAATAAGTGGAGCATTGAGTATTAGTGCGACTCAAAATTGTATTAATATGGATAAGGTTTATTCTGAAGTTTTCCATTAAACTGAAAGATGAATGCCAAATAACTCAAGCTCTTTGAAGTGTGGGCTTATCCATTTTACTCATCATACAATATGACTTAACTGGTTAAAGGACATAAACCTTAAAGAAGAAAAATAAAATAAAAAAATAAATGTCACCAAGGTGTGCTTCAGCCCTTCAAAAGTAACTCCACATATATCTGTAAAGTACATGACCAAATTGTAGCAGTTTGACTGCCCCGACAATGCTGTTTCAATTTGAAGCAGTGTGGCTGCCTCACTGGTGCTGTGCCAATTTGTAGCAGTGATCTTGCTTCAGTCTCGAGCAGAGGACTATCTCAGGATATGCATGGGTGTGTGATAAATAAGGATGACACCAGAATCTAAGTTTGAAAAGTTTGGAATGGCATCATCTGAAATTTCAGACTACATTGAACTAACCAAATTATGCATAGAACAAAACTTCTTCCAGTTTCAAACAAAATATTATCACCAAACTTCAGGGTTAGCAATGGGCAACCCCCTATCACCCTTCCTGGCCGATCTGTACATGAGTGCATTAGAAATAAGGATCAACAAAGGTTTCCCTTGGATATACATGGGAACAAATCTTCATTTCAAAAAATAGGAACAAAGTATTCAATTTCGACATCCCCCAGAAAGATTTGTTCAGCAAGTTCCTTGAACCGCCACGAGAGGAGACCTGTGACAAAATATCGTCAGCTACACCAACGAGAACCAGTCAAGAGCCGGCCGATGATAGAGGCAAAGCCTCAGAAACATGTTCCGGAAAAATTTAAAAGTAAGTGTTGTCTAGTGTCTTTAATCGACTCTCTTTAAAGTTAACTTTTTAAGTATTCACTAAAATCGAGAAGTTGCCAACCAATGGAAACTAATATATATATATATATATATAGTATATATAGATAAGATTCCACCACCTTAACGCCAGATATATATATATCTGGCGTTAAGGTGGTGGAATCTTATACTACGTAATAACATGTGATTCTATCACTGAGGCAAGAAATGACACCTCATTCAGCTTCGTCTTGCTTCATCGGCAACCAGTTCTGGAAATGTTCAAGATTCTGCCCAGAAAATGTCCTACTCAGCTATTAAAATTCTCCTAATCACCTTCCCTTTTGCTAATGACTCTAAGACTCCTACTACTAGCTTCTAATACAATGTTGCCACTACCTTTCTACCTTATAGAAATTCACTTCTTTCTAACCTTAAGTCCCTCTTTAAATTTCTAAGAAATCCTCTCACATATTCCAAGAATTCCAAGCTAGGCTACCATACCTAATATGGCAACTTTGGTTAGTGACCATACCTTCTCTAATATAACCTACAGAACCACTTCTACTAATTGGCCTGAGAACTAGCCCACGCTAATTACCATACTTAATATCCTCTTACGCTGAGCCAAACTGTACTCATAATCTATTTACAAACCTACAGCCTCTTGGTATTTAACACAAATGCACAAAATATTCATATTTGATTTTATTATAGGCATTAATTTTTCTAACTAATCCATAATTTCAATATCAAGATCTTGTGTATGTAGCAGCCTTTTATTTGGCTTTTGTACAAGCACATAAACGAAATATCTAATGAACTTACCTTGAGTTTCAGCTTTTTTCTTTTCCTGAAGGCACAGGCAAGCGTATATGATGAGTACACAGAATACTCCAATCACTGACAGTATGAAGATTAGTAATGAACTCATTTTTTCCAACTCTCTGAAATATCAAAGATGTGTGTCAAACAACAGAAACAGTTATAATTTAATGTTAAAACATACTAGTTTCATTTGAATGTAAAAACAAAGATTTTTGTGATAACATTTTGAAAATTATCCTGTAATGTTGCATGTAATATTTTAGGCACTCACTTTTGGGTTTTAAATAACTCAGTTGATTGCCTGATAACGTGAAGCATAATACAAGGGCTGTTCAATAAAGAATGATCAAAATTTTTTTTGACAACGTACTTTTACTCATCCTGATAATTTTTATGGTCCTTCTCAAAATAGTCTTCCCTGAATGCGATGCACTTGTCCCAGCATTTCTGCCAGTCTTCAAAGACATGCTGGAAACCATTTTTTGACAGATCCTTCAAAATTGCCTCCGCAGCCTTCACCACTGCTTCTGATAATGGATAATGCCTCCCACGAAGGCGTTTCAGGAGAAAGTCACATGGGGCTAAATCCGGACTATAGGGAGGGTGAGGGATGCACTTCACATTGATTTTTGCAAGATACTCAGCAACAACATTGGCAATATGCGAACGCACATTATCGTGGTGCAGCATCCAGCCTGTTTCACGGAAATGTAGTCTTTTGCACCTGATATGGACTTGCAATGTTTTCAGGACATTCCTGTAGTATTGTCCAGTTACAGATGTGTACAACAGCAGGTACAACATGCTGATAAACCATTACATGAATATCAAAGAATGAGATGACCATAACTTTCCCAGCAGAAGCAACAACTTTTGCTTTTTTGGGGGTTGGTGATGAAGAAAATTTTCACACTGAGCTTTGCTGTTTGCTCTCAGGATCAAAATGATGTAGCCAAGTTTCATCAGCAGTGATTACGTTTGAAAGAAACTCCGGATCTTCCTCTAACATCAACTTTAACTGCATGCAGACCTGCATGCGAATGTCCTTTTGTTTGGAATCAGCAGTCTTGGAACCCATCGCGCACAAACATGTCTCATGTGTAATGTTTCTGTCACCAACATGTGGTTGGCACCTAATGAAATGTTCAATATTTCAGAACATGATCTTAAGGTAATTCGTCGATCCTCTCTCACATTGGCAGCAGCAGTGTTGTTGTTTTCTTCCGTAAGAGCAGTAACTGGAGCACCAGGTCCACCTTCCTTTGAAATTGATTGTCTCCCCTCTTTAAACATTTTAAACCACCTTTGAGCTGTGCTGTAGGGAAGAACAGACTCTCCATAGGCCTCCTGTAACATTGTATAGGCCTCAACTGAAGATTTGTTGAGATGAAAGCAGAATTTTAACGCCGCATATTGTTCCTCGTATGTTACCTCCATTACAGTGGTAGACGATACTGAACATGTCTGAACTTGCCTGGTTCTCACAGGCGGGAACCAGGAATATCAACAATAAAATTACTACGGCGTGTTTGTTTCACATTAAGCAAACAAAATATAATAAGATTGAATTTTATTGCGAAAAATTATGACCGTAAAAAAATTATGATCATTCTTATTGAACAGCTCTTGTAATATACAAAGAACTGTACAACAAAATCATTTTTCATTTTGGATAACTGATTTATATTAATGTATAGAATGGAATACACAGAAGTAAAAGCTTTATTGAAGTCCTGTATTGATTTAGGATGGAAGAAGGTTTTTAATGAATTCTGCTCCCCAAACAACTCCTCACTTAGATATTTATGTTATTTCTACACTCTAAAAATGTGTAAAATTTGACAGTATTGAAATTGTTATGATTAAAAGAATTGTTAAAAGTGAAGCTAATTTCATAGTAAAAGAGTCATTGAGTAGTGTTTTATTAAAACTTATATCTTCACTCACGTCAACTGTTAAACACAGGAATGCTTGTAGAACCATTCCAGTCCCATCTCAGTCCTCAGCTGATTGGCAACTGACCACCATCTTCAAAGTTGGCTGTCATATGGGATGGTCTCGTAAACAATGAGGTTTTTAATAGTTGTTGTGAGTGAAGGTTTAAACTTTAATAAAATATGACTCTATAAGTCTTTAAATATTCAATATTCAAATATAATTTGATAATTACATAAATATTAAAAGTTTTAACCCTTTTTCACATAAATTTGCTGTTGTCAATAGTTTGATTTATAGATTAATAAATATGCCCCTGAATAAAGATGAATTTAATAAACATTATAAACATATTATTAATACTGCTTTAATTAATGGTTTTAAGAAAGACTTTATAAATAAAAAAATTGAAAAATTGAAATATCAAAAAACTGTTAATGATATTTCTACCTTCAAAAAAATAAAAGATGATTATAATTTTAAAAAATTTACTTATCATCCTTCAGTTAATAAACATTTTCAAAAAGTTTTTAAAGAGTTTGGTATAACTTTAGTTCCTCAAAATAAATATAGTATTAAAAATATATTGCATTTTTCTGAAAAATATTAAATTCCTAATAATAAAAAATCTGGTATTTATCAATTTAATTGTTTCGATTGTGATAAAGTTTATATTGGAAAGACAAAACGTAATTTAGAAACCAGAACAAAAGAACATTTTCGTAACATTAAGTATAAACAGACTGATAAATTGGCCATAGCAGATCATTTTTGGTCATTTAACCATGAAATAAATCCAGAAGTTAAATTATTAAAACAATTAAATGCTCCGATAGATTTAATGGTTTGGAAAAAGATATTTATTTTAGAAAACAAGCATCGCGTAATGAATTTTGAAATACCAGCAGTCAATTCTGTTTTTAAATTTGTTTCATTTTCAGATTTTGGTAGTACTAACAAGAACATATTAACATCTAGTGGTAGTAACGATGACAACAGTTTTGTTGGTTTCGGCTGACAATGTGGAAGAATTTCCAGGAAATCGAGATGCCGAACAATTTATAAGAAAAGTGTCATCATTTCTTATAAGATAAGTGAAGTTTTAAGTTACAAATTGTTATATTTGTATATATTCAATAGTGTGTTTGAGATACTGGTATGATGAATAAAGTTTACATACTGAATAGACTGATTTGTGTTCATATCTATTTTACTATTCTTACAAAGTACTTATTTACTCTCTACTTTAACAATTTAATTAAAGTAAATAATGATACTAGATCAACAAGTTTTCAGTTAGTAGATATAGAAACTTTGCACAGTGTAAATTTTGTGAAAATGAAAAATGTTTTCTTATCAGAGGACAGCAATAAAAGAAATGGATTATTAGCTACATTATCGCTCAGTTGCCAAAAGTGTAATAAAGAATATACATTTGAAACATCCAGAACTTCTGAAAGTGGCGCAGAAGGAAATGTAAGGTTGACTTATGTCTTGAGAAGCGGAATTGAGACAATTAAGACATTGGCTGCTGTTCTCAATTTACCAGTCCCCCTGCCAAATTTAACAAAATAATTAATAATGCCATAGAGCAAGTTACCATGGAGTCTAGGAAGAAGACGAAAGAGAGAAGATGCTGATGATGAAAAAGATGCAGAATATGGATCTGGGGAAATTCTGAGGTGTAGCTCCAACATAGCTAAACTTTAATGCTGTTTTTCTCTTTAATTGTTTTTTAAGCTTTGGGCGCGCCCATCTATAAAACTACTGAAGTTACAAGTCTGCATTTTTCTGGCATTAAAGCAATGCTTAAAGTTGTTTAACGATACTTGTAGAAAGATATGTGAAAATTTGGATATTGTTAGAGTAAATTCAAGACATTTATTTAAAAAATCACATATCTTTTATTAAAACTCCAAAATAAGATCTATTATCCCTAATGAATTGTAAAAGTGTGGTTAAATAACAAGTAAAAGTTTCAAATTGATGCGTTCAGTGGTTCTTGAGCTAAGCGCACCTGAAAACTCTCATTGGTGAGATAGGTTGTTCTGGCTCCCCCTAAAAATGAGTAAAGTGTCAAACCCATAATAACAGATACACCGAAAATGGACGAAGTCACAAAAAAGTGTGCAATAAATTGTATATTTTAAAGAGATTTGTACTTTTTGAATAGTAATGCTTCATCTATCTGTTATGGTTTATCAGTTTACAAAATTCTTTCCTTATAAATGAAGATTCGGCAGAGTATTCACTTAAAATTCAAGTTGTACATTTTGTCATTTAGATATATAGAATTACCAAAAATGAACTTTTGGGTCTTTTTTACACGTGAAAGTTGCGTTTAATAAAAACAAACAAAACTAGTACCAATGCAATAACACTGAAGGGGGAAAAAAAAGTTACACTAACTTAAAGATTTTGTATGTGAGCTCCTTTGGTAATTCGACACAATTCAATGACAGACGATCTGGTAATCTTTAGTTTGTACACAAGATCTTTAACATAACCTCATTCAACGCCAAGGTTAGATCAACGTCATAACCAGTATGTCCGTTCGGTAGCCTGGTGTTATATTTCCTTTTACAAATAGGTACACTTCATAAGTGGTGGCACTAACGAACTAATGACCCACTGGATGGATCTACTCCAGGTGTTGTTCGAAAGTATCGTTAAATAACAATTACAGAACACAAAGCACTCGCTTAACCTTAACGTCAGCCATGTTGTAAGTTTCAACAATGCACAATGTTGTACGTCATTGTGCGTCACTGTTGCGAAATATGATACACTATCTACTAAAAAGTAATTCGGCACTGGTCTGAAACGTTTGTATGGCTAATTTTGCCCCTTCAGAACCCCGTGAACCTACCTTTTGCTGCTATAACAGCAGCCACTCTGTGAGGCAATGTAGTTTGTGTAAACCTTCCACTAGGATGCGTCGTCATTCCTTGTGCAACATGTCAGTTAGTTGGCCACAGGATGCTGGCCGCATCTCCCGAGACCTCATTCGCCGGTCTAAGTCGTGTTAAAAGTGCTCAATGGGACTAGGTCAGGACTCTGTGCAGGACAGTTCAAACACTTGTACCACTGCACAGTAGCCGCCGAAACATGGCATCTATAGTGCACCAGATTTAACTTGGCCCCTGGTTTTTAGAAAGAGAAAGAAATACACACTCATGATCTCTTTCTAATCCGTCCCTCTTTTATGGCCTGCCAAGCGGGGCAGACACATCAGTGGCGGATGATTGTTCTTCGTTCTCTAAATTTGGTCCCTATTCCCCTTCTTCACTGTCAGAAATTTCAAAATGTTCCTCATGTCCACAATTTGAATCATCTCCTAAATTAATTATGAAGCTATCACCAATTTAATCTATAAAACTAGTTTAAGTTGGATTCGGAAACGTGTGAAATGTGGACAAGTGTGCTGACTGAGCGTTGTCCTTAGCTGCGGCATTGCTGCCGCCCGGCGTAGGCTCTGAAAACTTTTCCTTGTCAGTTTCCTCGTCTAACAGTCCTGTAAGTCATTTGCAGATGACCTTAGTAGCGTCTTTGTGCGCTCCGGTACTGTTAGGGTGGACAACCGAGGTGCGGTGATTTCCGTGATACAGCGCCTGTCGTCAATTACTGACCTTAGATGCCCATTGGGCACCGGCATTCGAATAGGTGACGGCTATATCCCGGTAATTTCTAATCTTCGGTGACCCGCGCATCCTTCTGCAAGCACACTGGCCTTAGTAGCGAGAATACTAGCTCCGGCATTGCACATTTGGATCTAGGACGTCCGATAGTGGTGAAGTGTGCAGACATTGATTTGGCGGTGGGCCTTAGTAGCACCTAGTGTTGCTACGGTTTAGGACGCCCAGCGGAGACGAGTTTTTTTGTTGTTGTAATTTACGTCCTCCAACGTTAATTCATATCGGACGATGAATGGATTGGATGAAATGATGCTCAAATGAATCCGGGGTCCATGGAGCTTAGAGTTACCCGACATTCGTCTTACAGAATAAGGGAAAACCTCGGAAAAATCCTTATCCAGGCAACTCACCCTGACCGAGATTCGAACTCGCTACCACCATGCTACCGAGATGGGGTTACGAGTTTGGTAAGCAAATTCTGGGAGTAAGGGTCTTAGTCGCGCTGTGGTCGCGCCGATTGTGGCTCCAAGGAATTTCTTGCCGGTTCGTTCTCTGCGTCGCAATACGAATGCCCCCGTCTGTTCTTATTGATCATTTCCCCGGGGAATCCGAAAACCTGCAAAATAGAACCGAGGTCCTATTCCATTATTCCATGCAGGCGGGTGCTGCCTGCTTTAAGCACTCTAATTTGTTAAAAGTAGGCCTACCCCGGACGATGGGTGCTAGACCCGCGCTAACCCGTCCCTCTTTATGGTCTGTCAAGCAGAGCAGACAGATCAGTGGCGAATGATCGTTCGTCGACCTCTAAATTTGGTTACTATCCCCTTCTTCACTGTCAGAAAGTTCAAATTGTTCCTCATGTTCACAATTTGAATCATCTCCTAAATTAATTATCAAGCTATCACTAATTTCATCTATTAAACTATCGTTCTCCCAATAAAACATTCAATCTTTTCAACATGTTCACAAGCTCCCCGCCGTATCTGTTCGAACACTTTACCTACTCACTATCAAACAATACTTTTACGTCACTAAGCTTAAGTGATATTTTATGTTTAGGACATCAATTTTTTATGTGCCCATATAAGTTCTATATGGAGGTAGTCGTATTACAGCGTGGCCGTTCTGTCAGTAATTTTCCTCTGCGTGAGTTTTTACACATCTAAATTTCATTATGCTCGACACAAATATAGTTGGCTTTCTGCATTTGAGGGCCTCACATTCGTCTATAAGAACTTATGGAGATTAATCACAATTTCTCTGCCATCTGATCTTATAGCTTTTCCCTCTCTTCCCACGTCTCCTATAACTAACATAGACACTAGTACTATACCCAACATTATGTTTAAAATAATCACAAAATTCTCAAATTCTAAAAACGTTTTTCACATTTCCAACACGTTAACAACCGATACTTCACTTGCAACATCACTGATGCCTGCTTGTACTTACCCTCATAACACAGCACGTAATTAGGAAATACAATAGGTCTTTAAAAGGGACTGACCATTTGAAGGAAAGAAACCCAGCGCTCCTGCTAGACAAGGATAGTGCAAAAAGTGCCAAGTTAAATCTCGTGCATTATAGCACTTTCACTCCAGAAGTAACAAGGGTCCATTTCATAAAAATGCCACGGTGTAGGGAACATGTCATTATCCAGAATTGTACAGTATGCCACTACCAGTGGTCCCACACTAGTACGAGAAACACCCCCATATCATCACTCCACCACTACCAAATTTCCTGGTAAGCACTATACACTCTGCGAAAGCCACTCCCTTGGCAGCCACCACATCCCTACACGTCCATCAGACCAAAATAATGTGAATCTAGACCCATCACTCTATAGAACTGATTTCCACACACACACACACACACACACACACACACACACACACACACACACACACACACACACACACACACACACGACTGGACATTGATCTGAATGTCAGACCTTCGGTCTCAAGCCAGATCAGGGCTAGGCCCTCTACTGGCAGTGGAGTGTTTTGTAAGGAAGGATAATATGCGGCAGAAGATGAGGTTGAAGTTATATATAAGCCAACATGTGTTAGTTTATGTGCCTAGAAGCAGCCCCGAGGGTTTGTAGCGCTCTCCAGGTTTGTACCACTGCGGGGACGTTTGACTGGAATGGTGCTAGGAGGGGCTGCTGCGACTGAGGGGTAGGCTGCAGTTGCAAGGGGAGAGAATTTATTTGACGTAGGTGTGTGCTCAATGAGGCCGTTGCATTGAGGTGGTTGGTGTCTCCTCTTTGTGGGGACCTGTTGCCATTCAGATGTTGCTGAATGTTCGTGCTTGGTGAGGTCGTATGGAGGAGGACCTCCATACGAGCATGGTGGAAAACCATTTTGTGAAACTCTTCTGATACAACGTGGGTGTTGTTGCCCTCGGAGCCCGCTGCAAGGAGTTGAGGGATATGTTGCTCAGCAAACTGTACATACTGCAACCGGGCTACCATTTCCAGTTGAAGAATGGTTATGTTATGAGGATGCAGGGGAAACTGGATCGACTATAAGGGCCCGATCCATGAAACAGCTGCTGTTACCACCGTTAATGTAGTAGGACAGAGCCGCCGTGTGAACATCTTCGTCTGAAGGGGAGGTTACACACAGCACAGTGGTGTCATTGAAGGTGAATCTCCTCCTCAGAGGAGGGGCCTTCGACGTTTTGCCATTTCGGGACATTGTCCCTTACTGGCATGGTGGTGGTTTTTAATGATATGACGGTGGGTGGATGGTGGTGGATGTCTTAATGGTTGTTTGATTTGTTGGTAGGAGTTGAAATGTAATGAATATCTGGGGGATTGTATTGGCCTATGGTGGTGCTAGCACTAGTCTGGGTCGCTTGTAGGTTTCACCGCGGTCTAGGTCATATTCACCCAGACCGCGGATTATATTGTTGAAGCTAGAAGGGATCTTGTTATAAAAATTATGAGATAAGGTAAGGATGTAGTCTGTGATTTTTGGGAAGGAGAAATTGGCATGGATATTATCGTTGGGAATGTACCAATCGGAAGCTGTTGCTATCCGAAGGTAGCGGTTCTGAAGGACTTGTAGTTGGTGGAGATGGGATTTTGCTGCAACTCCCCAGACTGTGCAAGCATAGATTAGTGCAGGGCGGACTATTTGTTTATATATGAGCAATTTGTTGTGCAGGCTCATTGAAGATTTCCTATTTATCATGGGATATAGCATGCCCATCCTTCTGGACACTTTGTTAGCCACAGTGGTGATGTGCTGTTTCCACGTCAGACGCCAATCCAGAGTTACTCCAAGGTATGTAGCCTCCGTGGACCATTGTACTTCCTCTCCAGCCAGGCGGAGATTGGATACATCTTGTGGAGTACGGCGGGTGAATGTGACTGCTTGAGATTTAGTTGCATTTTATCTTCAAGCGCCAAGTGATGAACCAGGCAGATAGCATATCAGCGTAACGCTGCGCCTTGGTTACTGCATTAACGTGTCGTTTAGATCAGACCGTTAATGCGGTATCATCAGCGAATAGATAGAGGTTACAGCCTATTAGGGTAGGGAGGGTGTTTATGTAGGTGAGGAATATGAGGGGACCAAGGACACTGCCTTGTGGTACCCCTGCTTGGATACCATATGGTTGAGAATGGATGCCGTCCGTGGCAACGACAAAGGAACGGTTTTTAAGGTAGGTGTTGATGAGTTGTATAAGGTATGCGGGATATTGTAGTGGATGAGCCGATGGATGAGGCCGTCATGCCACACCGAGTCGAATGCTCGAGAGATGTCTAGGAATAGTGCTGTAACGTAATGCCGGTTATTAAACCCGCGTATTACATCGTCCACGAGGCAAAGTAACTGGTGAGAGGTGGAGTGTTGACGTCGGAAACCAAACTGATCGGGTCGTAGCACGTTATGTTGGTCCAGCAGATGTTGAAGGCGGGCCTGCAACACCTTCTCGAAAATTTTACTGATGGCCGGCAGCAGACTGATGGGCCGGTGACTACTAATGTTTTGGGGTCCTTTCCTGGCTTAGGAATGGTGATAATCCTAGCGTGTTTCCACGCAGCAGGGAAATGAGCTAGTAGTAGTAGACTGTTGAACAGGTGAACTAACAGTATTATCCATGCTGCCGGCAGTGCTTTAAAAGCAGCATACGGCAAGTTGTCATACCCTGTTGCTTTATAGGGGCGCACTTTAGTCACAATACTCCTCACTTCTGCGACTGTTGTCAAGTGTACATCGTCCACATTAAAGGGAGTGGAAAGAAAAGCTTCAACACGTTCCACTATTTCATCAGAGAGCTCCTGATCTTGAGATTCTGCAGGATGAAAAGTGGAGGCTAGATGTTCAGCCATTAAATCCACTTTTTCTCTCGTTGACTCTGCTGTTCTTCTGCCATCAGTAAGAGGTGGATCAGAAGAAGGTATTCGCAGCAGCGCCTTGGACATGCGCCAGAGTGATTGGTCCTGCGGATCAAGAGCGCATAGACGGCGTTCCCACTCATCATTCCGGAAGTCAGCGAGCTCTAGTTTGACTAGGTGTTGTAGTCTGTTCCACTCCCTTTTGTGTAAGGGATTTCGCGTGTTCTGAAACCGACGCCTAGCTTTGTTTTTGTCAGCTATCAACTTCCGTAGTTGTGAGGGAAGTGGCTTCTGGGCACTGTAGAATTTGCGCCGTGGTGGAGTGGCTTCAGCCATTGCTTGTACCATTGTAGAGGTGATAGAATCAGCTAGGTTATCGGCTTCAGCTACGCTGTTGCATGGTGTAACCTCAGCTGATTTTGTTGCCATTATCTCTGTATACTTGCTCCAATTTGTTTGACGAGGATTCGGACTGTTTGGTGGAGCCTTGGCTGTTGCCCGGGCTTGGTATAGAAAAAGGACGGGGTAATGATCTGAAGAAAGTTCCGGGATGGTAAGGATTTTCGGGTGACCGCGAATATGCTGGAGGATAGCAATATCCAACCAGTCAGGTGGTCGGCGATCCCCGTAAGTTATGGTTGGAGATGATGGAGCAAGTACTACGAGGTTCCGCCGTTCCAGATAGCGTTCCAGCACCATGCCTCTGTGAGTCCTGATTGTGGAGTTCCACTGTGGGTTTTTGGCGTTTAGGTCACCCATGGCAATTGTTTGAGCTCCTGTGGAAAACACTGCGTCCAAATCGCCCTGCGATATTGGTCTGCCAGGCGGAATGTAGAGGGAGATGTTTAGAGGCCCTCTATTGGTGGTCAACTGTGTTCCAGTTGCTTCAAGCGCCACTGTGGTTGCCAGTTGTAGTCGATGGTGCTGAATGTTGCGGCTTATGTAGATGGCTGTACCACCATAACCATCTGCTCGGTCAGTGCGATGGCTGAGCATGCCAGGGATGGAGGCCTTCTGGGCACTAGAAAGATGAGTTTCTTGCACCAGAAGAATCTGCACTTTGTTGACCGCTATGAAGTTTGAGACTTCAGTTAACTTGTTCCGGATACCATTGGCATTCCAGGAACAAATTTTGAGTGCAAGGAGGTCTGATATCCCTTTAGTCCTGTCTGCCATATCGTCCCATGAAAATGAATACGGTGTGTACTAATATGGTTTCAGGTGGTATATTTTCAGGACGCTGTGCCAGAGCTTCAGCTAGGACGGTAGCAAAGTCAGGTTGGTGATGGACAGGGATTCTGCTCATCAGATTGAGGAACTGAGCATCAGGAATGGTGGGTTTTGGTAGGGGTTTACTTGGGATGCTAGTGGTGGGCGGGATATGGACCGGCAGGCGCTGCTGGGCTGGCTGCCTCAATCCACTGTTGGAGGGACGTGGACGCTGCACGTTCTCCTTCTGGGCGGCTGGTCGGGCACTTCCAGGGTGATCTAAGTTGCTCCCCGGCTTGGTGTGCTGTTTGGAGGGCCTCATCTCGTCAGCTACAACTCCAGTTGTGTGGTTTGGAGCGGTTTCTTCGATTTTTTGTGGATTAACCGGGCAACTGGCCACTTGCTGCTGCGGGGTGTTCTGCTGATTGGTTTTCAGCGCCTCAGCATACGATGAATGCTGGATTCTTTTGACAGGCGGCAGACCTGGGTACCTGGTGCCTTTGAAGGCTTCCTTAGGAAGGCCCATTGGGTTTGGCACCTTTGGTGCAGCGTCAAATCTACTTCTCTGCCCGTTTTTGTTGAGCAGCATTTCCACTCTAGCTTCCTGCCACACAGGGCATTTGGCATACCTGCAGGAATGTTCTCCGCCGCAGTTGTAGCATGTGGGTTTTACGTTGACCAAGCCCACTTTAGGAAATTCTGCCCTTTTGTGTCCTGGTTCACCACAGAAGGAGCAGACATTTTCCAGCCGACATCCAGCAGCACTATGTGTAAACTGCTGGCAGTTTGTGCATTGTAGGGGTTGTGCCGGAGGACGATAGGATTCCACGCGGATGATGGCGTTAAACATCCTCGTCTCCTTGTAAATGGCTTGATAGTTGCCTTCTTTCCGCAGAGCAACTCGGAAGTGCGGAAGTAGTTGAGGAGTTGGACTACGATATGATCGCAGTTGACCAACCCCCTCCACTGGATAGTTGAGACCCTTTAGCTGTGTGGTGACGTCTGCCACTGTGATACACATGGGCATATCCTTCAGGGTGACATAAAGTAACTTCTCCTCAGGCAAGAGAGTAGTTAGAAATTGTTGTTGTGATGTCCATGTTACATGAGGACATGATGTACCAGAAAGAGAACACAAAATTGGCAGTAAATACCGTTCAATAACGTGGCCCAATACAATATCCTATCAGGAAGTCACCAGTCAATTAAAATGCACCTGTCCTACTGTAGGTGTGTATGCGTGCACGCTGGCCCTTCCTGCGCAAGGGCACACCAATAACACTTCAAACGACATATTAGCCTGCCTCGGTAGCGTGGTGGTAGCATGTCTGCCTCACGTTCAAGAGGTCCCGAGTTCGAATCTCGTCAGGGGTTTTCCCTTATTCTAAAAGACAAATGTCGGGTAACTCTAAGCTCTATGGACCCCGGACGCATTGAGCATCATTTCACCCATTTCATTCATCGTCCGATATGACTTAACGTTGGAGGACGTAAATTACACTAGGAGATTCTAAAAGTTGTACTTGGATTCACTAAAAACGCGTCACTGGGCCAACAAAGATCATTTACACAAAATAACAAATTTGCGTGAATAACTCGGGCACAAATACGGTGAACTATCGTTCACCACGCACTATTACACTAGAACTATACAGAACTGGCGACGATGACATGCACATTGATAATTAATTATTAATTTCCATCAATTAACTTAAATAATAAGAGTTAAATGATGAAGCTTGGGACTCAAGTACTCACGATAGTAAGTCGTCACAAACGGTGTATCTCGGATGTGAGAGTCCTTAGTGGTTTATTGGGGAAATATACGAGTTAAATAGACAATTTAATGTCAGGACGGCAGGTTGGCCTTGGTAGCTCAATGGGTTAGAGTGACTGGATGGAAATTAGGAGATCCGTGGTTCAAATCCCGGCCATAGCATTGAATTTTTCATGTTGACTATCTAGCAAGTTAAAAACCCGGAAGATCCTTTGTGGTAACCCCTTTTTAAATACGTGTATGATAGTTTAAGCAAACTCGTTAAGACGCATTTTTCAGAAAATATAAAAAGAAAAAGAGGAAGCGAGCAATTTTTTCCCCATGGGAAGAATAGTTTGAGATAAGATCTTAAATCTTAGTGGCGCGTAATTGGAAGATGCTAAAACTAAATTCAAAGTTATTATTTATCCAACATTTTGATTCCGCAGTTTACAAACACATGCGAATCTTCTTTAAAAGTACTTTTCTTTACTTAGACCACCTGAAAACATGCATTTCCGGAAATGTTGAATTTTTGGATGGAATTCAATACCAGCACTTCCTCTTTATATTAGGCACATAGCAGAGAAAGTGATATGCAATTTCTGTACCATTAGATACTTCCGAAATAATCGTTGTGTATATGTTAACGGTTGACGTGTAATTTGCGCTCTTTCACTCTGCATGAGATTACTAACAAAGCTCCATGATAATGATTTTGTTTCCAAAATTGCTATAGAAATATTATCGTATTTAAGGCACATAAGAGTGCTTTAATATATAAAGAATACCTGTACCTTGATAGAGAAATGTCCTAAGTTTGTTGCACATCAGACTTTATCCTTTCTATCCGCTTTGAGATATGCAACAAGTTCTAAACAATATCCTTTGCACAGATCTTATCGTAGGTCGATATAGCTATCGTCATCTGTTTGTACTTAATCTGTAAAAGATGATGCAATGCGAATGTCACCATTTCCGATATAAACTCAATATGATAGATGCGAGACAGTAAGGTGCAGTAATAGAAAAAAATCAGACATCACATTAACAGTACAAAATAAGCAAATTAGCCAAGTAGCACAGACAAACTTTTTAGGATTAGTTATAGACAGTAGTTTAAAATGGCACAAACATATAGAAAAGATCAACAAGAAAATAAACAAGGGCATATATGTATTAAAACAGACAACACAAATTATGGATGATGTCAGTGCACTGAAGGTTTATTATGCATTTATACATGCACACCTAAGTTATGGGGTCATTTTATGGGGGGCAGCAGGTAAGAAAAATATGTTAAAAACATTTAGGCAACAAAAGAGAGCAATAAGAATAATGGAAAAAATCCCTAGGAGACAATCATGTAAAAGTAGCTTTAAAAAACTTAAAATACTCACATTACCCTCTTTATACATATTTGAATGTCTCAAACATGTAATAAGAAACCACATAGAAGGAAAAAATAGAAACATTCATGAATATAATACAAGAACAAAACAGAACTACTTTAGAAATAGGTTCATGGGAACATTAGCTGCCAAATGTATTGAAAGTACTGCAAAAAATTTATATAATCATTTACCTCACTCTATCAAGGCAATAAATGAAGAAGTGAAGAAAATTTATGCAATAAAGACTTACCTAGTGAAAAACGCTTTCTACTCAATTGAGGAATACAAAAAGGGAAGAGAGACTTAGACTTAGTTTATTAAATTTTGTTATCAATCTATTGTGTATATCTAGAATTGCTAATAATCTGTAAATAGATTTATTTGTTTTATTATTGAACTGTAAAAATGTAATTGTAGTGTTACTTTAGACGATGCTTTGTAAAACATGTTGCAAATGGCAGAATAAAATCTGAATCTGAATCTGAATCTGAACTATTCGTGATATTCGTGAGGTACCGGGTTCGATCCCCGGTTGTCACTCACTCTGAACACTGGAAGGCGAATATTGGATTTTTTGTTGGATGGAATGGTATCTTTGATGTTTGAACATATTAGATTTTTTAAGGAGTAATGGTTGACTTGTGCAAGTTGAATGTTTTGTTTTTTGAAGAATTTTTTGAATTTAACAAAAAAATCTGATATACCTATACGAAATCGAATGCTGTGACTGTAGTCAAATTTATATTATATTGTCGCGGGGTCTACCCAAGAGTCCGAAGATTCCGGCCTTTATCAGCCCGGGAGCGATGGAAAACTCCGGGGTTCCTTCCTTGGGGTAGTACCTTGATTCTAAAAAGTCCCCTCCCCCCCCCCCATCGACAACAACGTCAAGACGGGGTGGAAGTGGATACGCCACATACGCGCGTCAACCCCGCAGGGAAGTCTACCGAATAACCTCGGTGGGACCACCTGGTGATCTAACACACCTTCTACTAGCTCTGCAGGCTAGTAACAGGGACTTCTTATGCAAACCTCTGTCCCCTCCGGGCGGCCGAAGCCTAGCCGGAGGTACCCGATCTCCCACAGGTAACGGGTACACACTGCCCCCTTGAGTCCAACCCAATCCGAACAACTCCCATTCAGGGAGGGGCTCGAATGTTCGGCCGGAGGTTCCTCTAGTAACGTCAGAGGTACCACGAGTGCTAGGGGTCTGCAGCACTCGCACCACAGCAGCTGAAGGGGACAGATCCCTTGGCCCGAGGTTCCTCTAGTAACGTCAGAGGTACCACGAGTGCTAAGGGTCCGCAGCACTCGCACCACAGCAGCTGATATTGGAAAAACCAAAAGAAATTTAGAAACAAGAGCAAATGATCCCTTTAGGAACATAAAATACAAATAATTAGAAAAATCAGCAATTGCCACACATAAATCCAGAACCAAAACTACTTAAACACACAACAGGAAAACAAGAACTATCCACATGGGAACAAATTTTAATTTCAAAAAATAGAAACAAAGCATTCAATATCGACATTCCCCATAAAGATTTGTTCAGCAAGTTCCTCAAACCACCATCAGAGGAGACCTCTGACAAAATATCACCAGCTACACTTCTGAGAACTAGTTGATGTCCGGTTGACAGTGGAGGAAAGTAGCCACCAAAACATGTTCCGGGAAATTTAAAAATAAGTGTTCTTTAGTGTCATTAATCAATTCACCTGTAAATTTAAATTGGTGAATACTCAACTTGCTTTTTGTTAAATTAAAGAGTGGATGAATGAACACCCTGAAAATCTTTGGTTACATGAAATAAATACAGCTCCATGGAGGGCCTTATTCCTAACAAAAAAGTGGGGGGACTCACCTAAAAAATTTTCCAGATGCTGGAGAACCGATCAGAATGCTGCACTTATAGATTCGCCTTCCTTCTTTGGTTCTCCTCAGCATGCCTATGACTTTTTACCCATTCTTTTATGTAATTCTCTGGGTTTCACACATGTACTGGAGGTCTGCTAATAGTAAAACATCAGAGATGAGAGATGACATACAGAAAGAGTTGATACAACTGAGTTTGCTGTGCAGTATTTTGCTCATATCCTGTCCATTTTCAACTTGCAAACTCAGAAGCTTAGAAAAATCTGAATTCGGTTTGTTATATTTCGCTACAAAATATGCAGTGCGAAACACTTTCCTCGTACTATCGAAAATATGCTTCTGTTGTTCAATCACAAGGTTTTGTAGAACATTTTCTTGTTTTTCTTTCTCTTGTATGCATGCTGCTACATGAGCTTCAGAATTCTTATGTTTGTGGTAATTTCATCTTAGAGATGTTAGTTGGGCACCTTTAGTTCCTCCACTTGGACCCACAAAAACTCCACTCCATTCCTTAGAAATATACCCTCCCTGGTATTTGTTTACTTTTAAATCTTTCACTTTATACAAACTGAGGACCCCAATTTGCCTACCTTGAACACTAACCACTCATACTTTGTCTAAATTCACTCCATGTACTGTCACTCCAACATATAGGATAATCGGGCGAGTTTCCGGACTCCAGATGACTAGAAATTATTTCACTGGTTTGAATTTGATTGTCAGTTTTACTGATTTTAGAATCACATGGAAAACGTTCAGAGACAGGGAAACCGCAAATTTAGATTTACTATCTAAATAATAATCTAATAATTTACTATCTAATAATCGAATATAGTATGTTTCATAATTTAAAAAAAAAGCTATAGCACCAATAATATTCTATATTTAAACAATAGTTTATAGCACTTTATAGAAACTTGTCATATTCCAGATTGAAACAACACAGAACTACTCTCCAGATTTAACACTAGACTGACAAGTGAATTCAAGGGTTTCTAACATCTGAAATATTGGTCGCAGAAATTTTTACACGATGCAAGAGGAGTAGGCTCAAATTACACTAACTTCGACATTAGGCTTCAAGGTTTTACCCACCTCGTGTATATTGTTCTTCTTTATTGCCATGTTTGTCAAGTCCTAACCCCAACCATGAATGCAAAAAACTTTCTCTGAACTGGTCACTCAGACTCAACCCTCTTGCAAATAGTATGTGGCTCTAAGTTTAATGCCGTATCTTGAAATTACGACATATATTGGAAATGTGTTAAAATTAATTCCGACTTACCATTGTTGTAATTTGTTACAAAGAGTCAAGCAGTATTTTGAATGTTTTAATTAAGAAAGGTGATGAATTAAAAAAAAAAGTATAAATAATATTAGTAAGGGGATCGCATCCCCCTCCGAAAAATAAAGTTTAGAGCCCAAACAGGACAAATCTGAGATTATGATTAAAAAAATCATTAAATCATAGTACATAAATTGAAGTCTACTTGTCCCATACTAAGGACACTATGAGTTAATCCCTAATTTTTTAAAGTAATGAGTCGGTAATTCAAAAACAAACATCACTTAAATTATCCTTACTTGGACATGTTTCAGAGAACTTTTGTCCCCATCATCAGCAGTTATCCGACTGGTTGGATCCATGGTTTCTTGAAGTGAGCTGGATGTCTGTGGCGGCATCTGTTGTCTGTGAGATGAACTTCCAAAGAGTTTTCAGGTGGCAATTCGAAATTTAAAGTATAATGTTTGTTTTTTATAATTAGCAACGTTTCCCAAACATCGAGTTCGGCTGCATTACTGGCTGATTTTAATAGTTTTATATTTGGTACAATTTCATGATTGGTAGACCAGAAATGGTGAACTATTGCTTATTTTTCTATTTGTTTGTATTTCATGCATCTCATATGTTCCTGTAACATAATATGGTTTTTGCTATGTAGAACATATCATCCCAGAATGCATCATAAATTCAACAAGATATTCAAGAAGTACAACATCACCCTAGCCCCAATAAATAAATTCAGTTTAAAAAACTTATTATGCAACAACCTGAAAGACCCAGTACCTGAAACAAGAAATCAGGTATATACAAAATCAACTGCTCAGATTGCAATAAGTTTTACATAGGAAAACCCAAAAGAAGTTTACATATTGCCTGCCTCGGTAGCGTGGTGGTAGCATGTCTGCCTCACGTTCAAGAGGTCCCGAGTTCGAATCTCGGTCAGGGTGAGTTATCTTGGATAAGGTTTTTTCCGGGGTTTTCCCTTATCCTGAAAGATGAATGTCGGATAACTGTAAGATCTATGGACCCTGGGCTCATTTGAGCATCATTTCATCCATTCCATTCATCGTCCAATATGACTTAACGTTGGAGGACGTAAATTACATAAATTACATAAATTACGTAAGTTTACATGTTATGTTCCAGGAACATATGAGATGCATGAAATACAAACAAATAGAAAAATAAGCAATAGCTCACCATTTCTGGTCTACCAATCATGAAATTGTAGCAAATATAAAACTATTAAAATCAGCCAGTAATGCAGCCGAACTCGATGTTTGGGAAAAGTTGCTAATTAAAAAAAACAAACAGTATACTTTAAATTTGGAATTGCCACCTGAAAACTCTCTTTAGAAGTTCATCTCCGACACAACAGATGCCGCCACAGACATCCAGCTCACTTCAAGAAAACACGGATCCAACCAGTCGGATAACTGCTGACGATGGGGACAAATGTTCTCAAAAATGTCCAAGTAAGGATAATTTAAGTGATGTTTGTTTTTGAATTACCGACTCATTACTTTCAAATGTTAAATACATCACTGTTTCTAACCTTTTGCTTCAAATAATAATAATCTATGAAGTTATTTAAAATAAATGATTTTATTTACATTTACTTTGTTACAGCTTTTAACATAAAGAGCATAGAATACAAAATACATAATTATATTATCACAGAATGCCATCAACATATAACTCTATATGTTAACTCAACTGCTAAATAAATTGCCAGCAGTACAAGAGCTTATCTCTTTATAAAAACACTGAATACTGAATAGTAATGTTAATGTAAAAACTGGCATAATACTTTTTTAATTTAAGGATATTTATATAGAAATTGACAATTTCTTTAAATTTCAACCAATTTAGTTGAAATTTTATCACATTTTTAACATAATTATAGCATAAAATTAATTTTGATGATCTATGTACTCGAGGTTTAAAAAATGACTCTAAAACAATGAAAATTGAGTCTTGAATGAAATGCTCATATGATGAAAATTTCAAGATTTTAGACTTTTAAATTTTGTATATTATTAAAGGGTGGAGTCAGTCTGAAAAATTCAATGCCATAGCCGGGATTTGAATCACGGATCTTCTGGTTTCCGTCCAGCCGCTCTAACCATTTGAGCTACTATGGCCAACGTGCCAACATGACTTTAAATTCTCCAACTGACTCGTGTTTCTCCCGGTAAACCACTAGGAGTTCTCATAAACACATGAGACAACTACCTTAATGGCGACTTACTATGCTGTAAGTACTTTAAGGCCTGGGCTTTATAGTTTGAACCACTATTAGGTACAATTAATGAAAATTAATTGTTCTTTCACACTAGCCGTGTGTAGGACGCACTATGAAAGGGTAGAGCCAGTCTGAAAAATTCAATGCCATAGCCGGGATTTGAACCATGGATCTTCTGGTTTCCGTCCAGCCGCTCTAACCATTTGAGCTACTATGGCCAACGTGCCAACTTGACATTAAATTCTCCAACTTACTTGTATATTATTCTTTGAATACTTATTGTCTTTTATAATTAATGATAAAGCAGTAAGTAGATTTTAATTTTCTAAAAATAAAGAAATGCATTAAACTATTAAAATTGTTATGAGGAAAAGACTCTTCTGAATTTCTTATTCACCTTAAACTAAAGTACCTGAAGATTTTAACAAGAATTTTATCTGGCAAACATATAGCAAAACAAAATTGATAAAAAACCACATTTGAAAACTTTTTGCATACCTGTGCTTATCCATTTAAATGTCCATTATGAGCCTATAAGTGGCCAGAAAAATAAAACCTCAAATGGATCTTGATTTCAACATGTTTAAAAATCTTTGAAACAACAATCCTTTTTTTTTTTTTTGTTTTAAAAAAGTTATTTTTTACAATTTAGCTGAAAATTCAGATTTGAATATTATAAAAACTTTTGTATTATTGAACAAAAATATAATATATTTCATAAGCAATGGCAACTTAATTTTTGTATAAATTCAACCTAACATTTTACAGAAATTGTATATGGGTATATTTTGGAGAACTGATGGATTACTTAGAAACTGCTCAGTCATATAGTAAAATGAAATGGCAGATGCAAGACATCTTCTGTCATCTATCTATTAAGTTCTGCATGTTTGGAAGAATTTAGTAACAGTGAAATTACAAGGGGCGTCCAGAAAGTAAGTTCTGTTTCAATTTATCTCCGCTGCAGCGCTGTGATCGCAGTTCTGCACATGCGTGGTAGACGCTCTGTATCAAGGAGAAGAAACGTGCACCACTGTGAGATCGCTGTCAACAACGTACGCTTTGTTGTGCTTGTTTACAATGTCGGTGTTAATTAAAATCCCGCCGCTTGTGAAATCAGATCTGTGATTCATTTTCTGAATGTTAGGAAAGTGAAACCAATTGAAATTTATCAGCTGTCAAAAGGTGTTGTCTTTCTTCACGACAATGCACGACCACACACTGCAAATGTGACGAAAAACATCCTACAGGGATTTGGCTGGGACATGTTTGACCACAGTACAGCCCTGACCTCGCTCCTAGCGACTGTCATCTGTTTTTGCATCTCAAATCTTTCCTTGGCGGTCAACACTTCAACAATGACAAAGAGTTGAAAGAAAATGTTTCCAACTGGTTGAAGACACAGGCGGCAAACTACTATGAAGAAGGTATATAAAAACTTGTGCCTCGCTATGACAAATGCCTGCAAAATTTCGGCAGTTATGTGGAAAAGTAGTTTAAGAGTTGTAGAATTTTGTGCAATAAATAATTTTTCTGTATCTGTACACAATTTAATGTTATTAACAAACAGAACTTACTTTCTGGACGTACCTCGTAATTGAAAAAACTATCTGTAGTTGGTTTTTAACACTTTTTCACTTACATTTCTATTTTTTGAGAGACTAGTTTCGGTGGCTGTTGCTTCCATTCTCAATCTCGAAGGTCTGATAATCAGACTATAAATAGTTTTTTCAATTTATTAAGTTGTTACATAGAATATAGAATTAATAGGTATACATAGTGAAAGATAAGTAAAAAAATCATATTCCTTAATTCCTTTACATTTTGATTTATTTTTGAAGGTTTCGATGGAATTAACACTGGTACTATTTGAATTCAAGACTTAATAAATAGAATAATGTTAATTGAACCACATTTACGGGGTGCACTATTATTAGTAAGACGTAAGCAACATTAGAAATTGCAACTTATGAGCTTAGATGACAAGAATAAGTGTCACATAATAAAGATAACAAGGTTTTCAATGTTTGTTAAGAGTTTATGTCAACAAATGTCCCTGACTTAACAAACTTTTAAGCCTACTATGAATGAGGAGTGCATACAAATGAGTGTGTTGTTTATTTAGAGAGCCATCGACTTAATGCCCGAATTTTTTTGACAACGGAAAGCACGCTGTTTACTGAATGAGTAAATAATTCATAGTCTTTTAAAGTCAAGCTCTTAGATTTCTCAAGCACATTGTAACTACAATAAACAATATTGTTATAGAAGACAGAAATTATATCCCTGCACCACCACACATCTCTCACTCCTGTTTTTGCATTAACAGTCACTAATATTTTAGGCCACATCTTCATCTGCAATAAAAATATTAAACAAGGTGAATAGATCAATCGTTAACATTATCCAAAATTAAACGTAGAAATTTATAGAGTTTTAATTGGAGAAGTTTAGCAGCGTTACAAGCCATGGTTTGCCAAAATTTGGATTCTTGAGTAAAATTTCTTAGAAATTTTTTGGACTTAGTTCTATCTTTTCTCTGAGGTTTTTCGCTTTAAAAAATGGTGGTTTAATTTTGGTTTCTTGCCAAAAATATATCATGATTTCTTAAATTTATTAACAAGATTAGGCACTGTTTCTCTGTGAGGCACAAGAACAGGAGGAAATAGTCTCTATAAATCACTGTCTCACTTCTATAAAAGGGTTTGTTATTACATAAGAATTGCACATGAAGATTCTGTATGCTAAAGTATACAGACTTTGTGGTGTTAACACATTATAACACTGAGGCACATGGATTCACAGCTTATCAATCTCTCTACAAAGATTATGTACCAAGTAATTGGATGGTATATGAAAAACTTTGGAAATGAAATGATGCAGCCAAAGTTGATGTTTGGGAGAAGTTACTAATTATAAAAAACAAACAGTGTACTTTAAATTTCGAATTGCCACCTGAAAACTCTCTTTGGAAGTTCATTTCACAGTCATTTGATGCCACCACAGACAACCAGCTCACTCCAGGAAACCACGGATCCAACCAGTTGGATAACTGCTGATAATGGAGACAAACAGTTCTCCGAAACATGTCAGAGTATGTATATTTTGAGTACCATTTCTTAAAAGAGTGAGCATGTAAATTTGTCTTAAGATTTACCAGTGTCCTGGTAATTTAATTCATAAAATATAATCCATGGAGTGACAGCCCATAGAAGGCCCAATGCCTGCCAACCCGACTGCCGGCCTCATGCCCACTTATGCAAGGTAGAGCTGGGCGATCATCCAACCAAAATGGGGAGGAGATGTGGTCAGCACCTCCAGCCGAAAAGTTGGCTTTCTTGACCAGGGCCACTTACCTAGCATAAGCTTGTCACAATCCTCACAATGCTGAGTGGGCACCGGTCCTACACCCGGGACTTAAAATCCGCACCCCAAGAGTGGGATCGATCCCGGGGCGCATTCCATGGATAGAGAACTAAAGCATGACGCCTTAGCCCACTACGCCATGGTGCAGGACAATTTAATTCATAGTTGCATAAAATTATTTTGGTAGCTTTGTGTACACTTGTTCATTCTAGGCAAATATTAATATCACAAACTATTGGATAATCCTGATGAATGCCACTGAATTTCTTTTACATATTTCTATGTTCTTTAAAACGTAAGTTGCCATTACTTATGTAATAATTGTTATTAGAATTTGTATGATTAGGAAAGCACTGGATTTTAATCTGAGCATGGAGTTTATCTCACTTTTTCCATTTACTAAATGAAATAGTCCAGGAAGTTTCCCTTTTTTTCTTTCTGCCTACTTAACTTTATAGTAAACTTTGTTGCATCCATTAGAAGTCTCTAGACATCTCCCCTTCTTTTGTATTATTTACAATAACAAATGGAAACACCACTGTTGTTATTAAACTTATGCTCTGTAAGTCCTAATGTTGATCAAACTTTTTAATTATCTTTTGTGGCTTTTGTTTAGTGAAAGCCATGATATACTTTAATTGTCGGACTTGCACTTTGTCATGGTTGTGAAGAATTTGTCACACTGATACCAATGTCATGCATCTCGGCTTCATCAGCAATCAGAATCTGTAATGCGTGGTCTCCCTTCAGTCCTCTCCCCCACGACAACTGAATAAGGAGGTGGAGGGTCCTCTGGATATGCTGTAAGAAATCATAACATTTAAATTTATAATGTGAAACTCTCAAGAAAGAGCTTGGATAAATTTTGAATTAAAATACTGTAGCACAAATAGTATAAAACTAGAAACAGATGGAGAAATAATCCCTGAAATATAGCACACAACTTTTATAGGAGTAAAATAGATGAACAATTAAACCAGAAGGCAAATATAACCCTTAAAACCAAAAGGATAAATAACGGCATATGCGAAATGAGGTCAATGATAAAAGGTGCAGATCATGAAACACTTACACATAAAATATCATATGATATTAAAAAAAGAGTCATTCAGATTAATGTTCAAACAATTTCGTTTGGATTTTTTAACTGTTCAATGCAAACTGACATAAAAATATACACTTAAAAGAAGTGAAACACTTTTGTACAATGTATACAATTTAAAAAATATCGGCCTGCCTCAGTAGTTAGGTGGTAATGTGTCTGCTTCACGTTCAAGAAGTCCTGAGTTTGAATCTCAGTCAGGGTGAGTTATCTCCTGGGATTTTCCCTCATCGTGAAAGATGAATGTCTGGGAAATGAAAACTGTAAATTTAATAATTTTTTTGTTGTTTATGGAATTAAAAGTTTGTGAAATATATGAAAGATTAATTATTGCTGTTAAAGAGATGATTGAAATAATATAACTCTGTGGATAGATGCTTTATCCATCCATAACTATTATGGAATATAATTTGGGATAATTGTATAATTTGGATACAACTGTAAAACTGGACAATTTGCACAGAATATTCATCTTGCAGAAAAAGTGCATTAGGTTATTTACAAATATAACAATTTGTAACTTAAAACTTCACTTATCTTATCAGAAATGATGACACTGCCGGTATTTCAAAATTCACTATGCGATGTTTGTGTTTTAAAATAAATGTATTTTCCCAAATCAAATATTTATTTAAATATTTTGATTTTAAATATCAAAAAACTGTTAATGATACTTCTACCCTTAAAAAAATAAAAGATGATTATAATTTTAAAAAATTCACTTACCATCCTTGGGTTAATAAACATTTTCAAAGAATGTTTAAAGAGTTTGGTATAACTTTAATTCGTCAAAATAAATATAGTATTAACAATTTATTGCATTTCTCTAAAAGAGATAAAATTACTAATAATAAAATATCTGGTATTTATCAGTTAAATTGCTTCGATTGTAATAAAGTTTATATTAGAAAGACAAAACGTAATTTAGAAACCAGAACAAAAGAACATTTTCATAACATTAAGTATAAACAGACTGATAAATCGGCCGTAGTAGATCATTTTTGGTCATTTAACCATGAAATAAATCCAGAAGTTAAATTATTAAAACAATTAAATGGTCCAAAAGATTTAATGGTTTGGGAAAAGGTATTTATTTTAAAAAACAAACATCACGTAATGAATTTTGAAATACTGGCAGTCGATTCTGTTTTTAAATTAGTTTTATTTTCAGATTTTGGTAGTACTAACAAGAACATATTAACATCTAGCGGTTGTAGCGATGACGACAGCTTTGTTGGTTCCGGCTGAGGATGTGGAAGAATTTCCATGAAATCATGATCCCAAACAATTTATAAGAAAAGTGTCATCATTTCTTATAAGATAAGTGAAGTTTTAAGTTACAAATTGTTATATTTGTATATATTTGTTTGCTTCACTGTTAATAGCTTCATATTTTATGTGTTTAGTGCATTAGGTTAATTTTTAATTTTCAGTCTTTCATGTAAATGTATAAATATAAAATAAAATGTTGACATCACTATATAGACCTGTGTTAATTTACAAGTATGCTTTAGCTTTCCAATCTGTCATCACTCCCTGCAGTTAGTCTACATTTCCTAGAAATGCTTATCTGTTTGGCGCCATTTAACAATGTATGGTTGTGGTATTTCTATCAGCAGTGGCAGCTGATTGGCAGTAGTTGATGTCAGCTTTACTCGTTAGAGTATTTCTCACTTGTAACTGCCCTCTAGTGACCGTCTGCAGAATTAACAGAACTAGATACACACCTTGAAGTTGTCCTTTCAACTGTGCACATGATATGGGAGCAAGTCTATAGATAGTCAACATGAAAAATTCAATGCCATGGCCGGGATTTGAGCCGCGGATCTCCTGGTTTCTGTCCAGTTGCTCTTACCTATTGAGCTACCATGGCCAACGTGCCGTCCTGACATTAAATTCTCCAACTGACTTATATATTTACCGGGAAATATATATCTAAGTGGCCAACGTGCCGTCCTGACATTAAATTCTCCAACTGACTTATATATTTACCGGGAAATATATATCTAAGTCAATTGGAGAATTTAATGGCAGGACAGCACATTGGCCATGGTAGCTCAATGGGTAAGAGCGACTGGACAGAAACCAGGAGATCCGTGGTTCAAATCCTGGCCATGGCAGGCTAGTGTGAAGAAATGATTAATTTCCATCAATTAACTTACATAATAAGAGTTTAATGATGAAGCCTGGGATTCAAGTACTTACGATAGCAAGTCGCTACAAATGGTGTATATCGGATACGAGAGCTCCTAGTGGTTTACTGGGAAATATATATTTGAGTCAATTGGAGAATTTAATGTCAGGATAGCACATTGGCCATGGTAGCTCAATGGATAAGAGCGACTGGATGGAAACCAGGAGATCCGTAGCTCAAATCCCGGCCATGGCATTGAATTTTTCATGTTGACTCTATCCATCAAGACTCTAGCCTATATATGGCTAGTGTGAAGAACTTATTAATTTCCACCAATTAACTTAAAAAAAGTCTATAGAACTTTCAGTGTGTTGGAACACATCATCACTGGTAAAGGACAATGTGAACTTGATGATACAGCACTGCCTAAAAATAAACAATTGCAAAAAGCTATAGTTGTTATTGAATGCAAAGCATGGACCTTGATAGTTGACTAAGGTTTTCCTGTAATCTACGTAGAGACACCTATTTTCTCCAACTTATTAAAACTGAAGGCTCACTGGACAGTTGTGACGTGTGTGACAAAATAATAATGAACATAACATATATAAAGGAACTGTCTATTGTAAATAAAGAAGAATGACAATGGCCATGACTATATCATTATACTCAAGAATAGCTTTTAGTGTACAAACTATCAATCAATCTATATTTTTATAATGGGATACATTTTAAGTTACGGTCTGTGAACTACAATTAAATACATCGTATGGAACAAAATAATTTCATAGCAAATTAAAATATTTCTTATTAGAAAACTTTGTATAAATTTGATGATTTGTAAATATTTATGTATTTATTCTTTTTTATAAAACTGTACCTTTTAAAAATGAAACTTTTATATGTATATTGACAACTAATAAACATAGAATACAGATTAGATTAGATATGTGAATTTCATGATGAAGATTATGATAGGATAGAGCAGAATTCTAACCAAATTGTATATAGTTTAAACCATTTTGTAGCTTATGGTGTACCACTTTTACCTGGAGGTAATGACAAGTTTTGAAATGTTGGAAGTTGATTCTGTGGTGCCAAGCAGTGGGGACAAGACATAGGTTCAGGTGCTGCCTGGCCAATGATTGCCACAGTAGAAATAACCCTGGACACTGGAAACAAAAAAGACACAATTAAAACATGTTACATATATATATATATATATATATATATATATAAATTAACACTTCGAAAGTGGCATGCCATATAGTTTATATAGTTATATTTGTACAAAAGTGAATCGAGAAGATATTGACACATTGCTTCACTCACACTGTTTATTCACAGGACATGTTTCAAGAGCTCTTGCTCCTATCCTCAGCTGATACTCGACTAGTGTAAGTTGTAGTGGTTTCCTCCTTCTCCGTATTGTCAATAGATGGCGTGATGTACTTGTCAAAGATGTCCGGTGGTGGAGTTTCAAAATTTATTACTCTATGACGATTTTTGTTGATGAAGATTTTTTCCCATACGGAAAGGTCTATGGGGTGATTAACATATTTTATTAGAGATGTTTCCAAGTTGATGTCATGTCTAGTATTCAAAAAATGAAAAGCCACTGCTGATTTTTCTGTTTCACCATTTTTAATGTTTCTTAGATGTTCTTTAGTTCTGATGTTAATATTTCTTTTTGTTTTTCCTATACAAATTTTAGGGCAAGTTTCACATTTGATCTCATAGATTCCTGGTTTTTCTTTGGTAGTGATTGAATTTTTGGGAGGGCCTTTTAACAAATTTCTGATATTAAACCTATTTTGAGGTGCAAGAGTTATATTGTGTTTTGAGAAGATGTTTTGGAATTTGTTATAGGCTGATGGGTGGAAGGTGAATTTTTTAAAAAGTTTTTTCTCTTTTTCTCCTGTAGGTTCTAGGGTGGTGGTTTCTTTTATTTTCTTAGCTTTGTTGAGTCTGTTAACTGTTTTGTCTACTAAATTTGGGTTGAAACCGTTGGATATAGCTACTTTTTTTATGTGTAGGTATTCTTCTTGATAATCTTCTCTGTTTAGTGGAAAGTTGATCATCCGAAAGATTAAACTGTTGAAAATGGCATGTTGGTGTTGTTTTGGGTTGAAACTGTTGTTCTTAATGTAATTATCTGTGTGTGTCGGTTTCCTGTAAATATCAAAGGTGAGTTTGTTGTTCATTTTTTTGATCTTGATGTCCAAAAAGGGGAGCACACCATCCTCTTCTGTTTCCAATGTAAATTTTATAGCTGGATTTTGTATATTCAAAAGTATAAGACCATCTTGTATGAGTTTTTTAGGTACCACTGCAAAAATGTTGTCAACATAGCGATACCACACTTTGAAATAATTTGGAAAAGCTTTTGTGATATGTGTTTCAAAAGCACTCATAAATAAATCTGCCAAGAAGGGAGACAATGGGTTGCCCATAGCTAGGCCTGTTTTCTGTTTATAGATCTGTCCATTAAAGCTGAAAACGCCAGCTACTTACTACAACTTACTACAACTTACACTAGTCGAGTATCAGCTGAGGATAGGAGCAAGAGCTCTTGAAACATGTCCTGTGAATAAACAGTGTGAGTGAAGCAATGTGTCAATATCTTCTCGATTCACTTTTGTACTAATTTGTGCTTCACTGTCCCTACGCTTCTTCCAAGTTTATACTTTGATAGTTATATTTATTTGCTTTTTCTACTTTAGACTTTTGTTGGATCCTGTATCTGTTAGAGTTTTTAGTCTTATGTAACTTTTTATATTTATCTTTTTATCTTGAACTGACATGTTCTATAACATATGTATTATGTTCCAAAGGATGAAATAAATACAATACAATACAATACATGATATTATGGGAATATTCAAGAAACTTCTTTACTAGAAGTGAACATGATATCAAGGTATGACTTAGTGTGTGTCAGTTATTCTGGTTTCAGGCTCTATAAATGCACTCTCTTGCATATGTCCTACATCTAAGAATAATGGAAAACTTGTAAAGCCATTCCAGGTTAACCCATCATGAGATTTTAACCAAGGACTTCTTAAATGTGAAGCAGATAGTCTTCCACACCACAGAAGTGGACTGCCTTGCTTTTAGTATTCTGTAATATAGTAGGTAATGGTATTAGAGAGGAATTTTTAGTAAGAACCATAATTACTAGACCTTCAGAGAATATTTATGCTGACTAGCGCATTAACATCTCCATACACAACTGCAGTTTCGATTGAGTTTGGAGTTGTAAACACTAGAATTTAGTAATCACAGAAAACAGCACAATAGCAGAAAAATAAAAGAAAGGTTACAAATGGAAAGCAGACGTTTTTGAGCTTACTTCCCTCTTGAAATTGAAGAATTTTTAAAAAAAGTGTGTGGGGGGGGGGGGAGAAGATTACTATATGCGCAAGATTTCTTGAGCACTGGATTTACAGTGTAGTGCGGGCAGAAGGGAAGAAAAGAGAGCTAACTCGCTTTTGTTTCTGCAGTGTGGTCAACCTAGTAAAACACAATTCAGCCAAATTGCGGTAAGATAAGTGAAGATATGCGCCGAAGGTATGAGATGTGTCAACAAACAATTGAACTCCATCCGATATGCTGTATGCTTATATATTTACTGTTATAATACACATAAAAGTATTAAACAAATATTATGACAGCTATAAACACTCACTCGCTTTGTGATTCTTTGATTTCCAAGTCTACTGCGTCAGTTCCAGCATCTTCTAATGTGTTAATAATTGCATCAGTTGCATTTTCTATTACACCGTCGTTTCTCCAATATTGCATTTCCAGCTCTTGGACCTTCTTAGTGTATGCTTCACAATTCGTTGCTTCTATAGCAAGTTTCCTCAGATTTGTGGCTCTAGTTAACATTGCGTACTTTGTAAACATTCTCTATTTTTTCCCCACGCCAGCTCAGTTGCATTCAGATCACAGTTATATGGAGGTAGACGAAAAATAGTGAGTCCCCTTTCGAGAGCCAGAACACACAACATAGTCTTGCTTTTAGATTTGTAAACTGGTTGGCTAGTAATTAATCTCAAAATTGCTCAAAATGAAATGGCGTACGTGTGAAAGCTTAGCATATTAGCCACTAGATGTCACAGTGTGTAGCGCATTTCCTGTTTCAAAGTTGTCATCTGTGTTTACGGAAACAGGTGACACCACCTGAATGAAGACTTGGGACCCGAACGCTCAAGAAATCTTGCGCATATAGTACTTATACAAGTCATATTATGCCAAAAATTTTATTAGGTGGTCTCATAGGCAAAGTCGGTTTTTGATGTTGATGTTTTGGAAAATTAATTGGGTTTCTTTGGTTTGGCACTGCTATTTACAGGATACCATGGCTAGTGCTGCATACATTATGAGCACATTAGTTTTTAATAAACAGTCACAAAATGGAGATAACAAAGTTTGAACTTAGGGTCCTTCTAAAGCACTACTGGAAACAAGATTTCGAACAATATTGATGTGGAAGGAAAAGTTGTCGTTAGTGAGTATGTGGCACAACAATGGTTCCAATGTTTCAACAATGGAGATGAAAGCACTAAAGATTTACCACATTCTGGAAGTCCCAAAGTATGGAATAATAAGGATAAATGCCAAGTTTTGCAAGAAAACCTAAAAAAGGTTTTCAGAAGAACTTGTTGCAGCAACAGATACCATACATTGCCACATTAAACCACTTGGAAAATTATACAGAAGGTGTAGATCTGTACCTCATGAACTGACACCTCAACAGGATGAACATAGAGTGGATATCTGTGGTTAAATTACTCGTAATCGCATGGATGATAGATTTGTCAGGAGAATTACCACTTGTGATGAAAAATGGGTATATTACTGAAACCCTAATGGCTTGAAACAGCGGCTTGATCCCTGCCAGAGTCATTGTTATAAAAAGTCAATTCGATCCCAAAGTAATATTGTGTGTCTGGTGAAATTTTGAAGGTATGATTCACTGGGAGTTTGTTCCGAACAGGTTGGCAATTGATGTGGATCTTTATTCTTAACAACTGGAATGAGTTCATGAAATTTTGAGACGGAGATACACAGCATTAGTTAACCTAAATAGAGTTATATTGTAACAGGACAATGCAACACCCCATACTGCACGAACAATCATAGAAAAAATTCAGAAATTTGGAGGAATTGAACTGCTACCACACCCAGCATACAGACCTATCTTGCACCATCAGCTTTTCATCTTTTTCAATCCATTGGTCCATTTTCTACATGGAAGAAATTTTGACAACACTGAAGCAGTGCAAGTGGTTTTCACTGAATTCTTCACATCAAAACACCAGAGAGTGGTACCATTGTGGGATAATAAACCTTGCTGAACGATGGCCCAGGACCATAGAAAATTATAAAATTATAAAATTATACTTTGTCAGAACTTATTACAGATAACAGTTTTTCTTAAAAAGTGACATTACTTATAAGACAGTATGCATATTATCTAAGAAAATTCTGTTTCAACACCAGTTAAGTTTGTGTTTGATTTACTTTCTTTTTTTACTGACCAATTCCATTTCTTTTTGACTTCAGCTAGGTGCCATTTTACCTCTTAATTACCCTTTGACTTGACTTGAGTTGTATAAAAAATCGAGTTAGGTTTTAACTGATCTCAATACGGAGACTTTATAAGTTTATTGTTTTGTCTCTTATTTTTATTGTTTTTAGTTTTTTTTTTTAATTTACGTCTGCCCCAACATTAAGTTATATCGGATGGTGAATGAAGTGGGTGAAATGATGCTCAAATGAGTCCAGGGTCCATGGAGCTTAGAGTTACCTGACATTCGTCTTGAAGGATAAGGGAAAACCCCAGAAAAACCTTATCTAGGTAACTCACCCTGACCGAGATTCGAACTCGGGATCTCTTGAACATGAGGCAGACATGCTACCATCTACACTACCGAGGTGGGCATTGTTTTTAGTTAAATTATTAAATTAACTTTAAATGTTTTGTAGGACAATCTTCTTTTGGTTTATATATACACAGTAATTTGTGGCTTTTCCTACCTAAAACTTTACAACTGAATATAATATGGTGGCAGTTTCTTCCTCTACACTTCACTACCCCTTAACTAAAGAGTTTAATTTAATGCTACCTTTCTATCTAATTTAAGCCATTTCCCATTTGTTCACTTGTATATACTAAGGTATTACAAACTTAGAATTACAGCATGGGAAAGAAAGATATTACACAGAAATTATGGACTTAAGCACAAAATGAGTGGAAAATTAGAGCTAATAGAGAACTAATATAATTTTGAGTTGAACTAATACTCAATACTCCACTTATTGCTAATATTTACCTAGAACTCATTTCGTTAGGATCTTCCTAACATCATCAGCTGTTGTCGACTAATGGACGTTGTTTTGGTGAACTCATTGGAGGCGATAGGTGCGTCTCTGTCGGTATCTTGATGAACTTGAAGTTTGGGTTTTCTTCAGAGATAAAGACTTTGTTGAATTTACAACAAAGATGCAAACAAGTAACTACTCTTTCCCCAATCAGCAATGAAACTTCATACAGAAAATTTACATATCATCCCAGAGCTACACACCTTTTCCAAAAAGTCTTCAAAGAGCACAATATTACTTTGGCCCCACAGAACAAATTTAGTGTACAACACCTTTTGAAATCACATAATACAATGGAGATACTCACAGACAAAAAATCAGTTGTGTACCAGATAAACTGCAAAGGCTGTGACAACTTTTACTTTGGAAAAACAAAAAGGAACTTGAACATTAGGCTTAAAGGGCATTTTAGAAACAAAGAAATAGATAAATCGGCGATAGTGTACCATTTTTGGGAGGAGAATCATGATATAGAACAAGAAATTCACTTATTAAATAGTGTCCAAGGTCCAGCTGCATTAACAACATGGGAAAAAATCTTCATAAAGAAATATGTAAAAAAATTGTTTAATTTCGACACTACGAGCTAATGGCTTCATTGCCAAAGATTAGCATTTGAAAACAACAATTTTGACACTACCTTTGAAGAAAACCCAAACTTCAAGTTCATCAAGATACCGACAGAGACACACCTATTGCCTCCAATGAGTTCACCAAACCAATGTCCATTATTCGACAACAGCTGATGATGTAGGAAGATTCTAACGAAACACATTCTAGGTAAATACTAGCAATAAGTGGAGCTTTGATTATTAGCTCGACTCAAAATTATATTAATTTTGTGCTTCATTGTATCTTAGTCCTTACACATTGGAAAATAATAAAGAACTATGAACTCCATGATGGCCGTTACATTCTAAGGTCCAATGAGGCTTCGATAACGAGAAATGCTGTAACTCTTCAAGGACTGTAATATCTTGGAATGAAGTAGACTGTACTAGCCACTTCATAATCTATTAAACACACAATGTATTACAATAGTAATGTCACCAAGGAGTGCTTCAACTTTTCAAAAATAATTTCAATACATGAAAAAACTTTTACATACAGTAAGACAATGCAACAGCACATTCTTTGGTTTGAACTTTGTACAAATATATAAATGGACTTACTTCGAGTTTCATCTTGTGCTTCTTGTTCACTGCACCAACAGCAGAATCTGATGATAATGACAAACACGAATACTCCAACCATTACCCATACACTCATTTGTAAGACGCTCATTTTTTCTGCAATTCTGAAATATCAACGATATGTACTTGCTTAGACTTTTAAGGCAGCATTGATTCAACAGAAAGTGGTTTCCGAGCATGTGGGGCCGTGGTCCAGATGATGAATTATCACTTGACTGGACCATGGCCTATAAGACTGGGAACTATGTTCTGTTGGATCAGCAATATTGTTAACAACAGAAATAGTTAAAATTTAATGTTACAAATAAGATTAAAGTTTAATAACAATAATAAAACAATAAATTATGTTTTTAGTTAAAATTACAAAGTATCTTAAAATCTTTGAATTTAATATTTTAGACACTTACCCCTAAACACTTTAATAACTCAGTATTGTGCTGATAAAGTGAAGTCTAAGTTATACAAAGATTCTAGCAAATACTGAGTTTTGATAAATAATGATGTTAATGTATATAACAGATTACTCAAAGCAAAGTTCTCATTACGAGGGCTGTTCAATAAAGAATGACCATAATATTTTTACGGTTATAATTTTTCGCACTAAAATTCATTCTTATTATATTCTGTTAGCTTAATGTAAAAAAAACACGCCGCAGTAGTTTCGTTGTTGGTACTCCTGGTTCCCGCCTGTGAGAACCAGGCAAGTTTAGACATGTTCAGTATCGCCTACCGCTGCAACGGAGGTAACACGCACGAACAATATACAACTTTGAAATTTTTTGAAATTCTCAAAAAATATTCAGTTGAGGCCTATATAATATTACAGGAGGCCTAGAATAATCTATTCTTCTCTACAGCACAGCTCAAAGGTGGTTTAAAATGTTTAAAGAGGGGAGACAATCTATTTCAAAGGAAGGTGGACCCGGTGCTCCAGTTATTACTCTTACTGAAGAAAACATCAACACTACTGCTGCCATTGTGAGAGAGGATCGACTAATTACCTTAAGATCACTGTCTGAAATACTGAACATTTAATTGTGTGCCACCCACACGTTGGTGACAGAAACATTACACATGAGACGTGTTTGTGCGCGATGTGTCCCTATAATAGACTGTTGATTCCTGAACAAAAGGATATTCGCATGCAGGTCTGCATGCAGTTAAAGTTGATGTTAGAGGAAGATCCGGAGTTTCTTTCAAACATAATCACTGCTGATGAAACTTGTCTACATCATTTTGATCCTGAGAGCAAACAGCAAAGCTCAGTGTGGAAATCTCCTTCATCACCAACCCCCAAAAAAGCAAAAGTGCTTGCTTCTGCTGGGAAAGTTATGGTCATCCCATTCTTTGATATTCATGGAATGGTTTATAAGCAAGTTGTACTTGCACACACATCAGTAACTGGACAATACTACAGGGATGTCCTGAAAACATTGCAAGTCCATGTCAGGCCCAAAAGACCACAATTCCGTGAATTAGGCTAGATGCTTCACCACGATAATGCGTAGCCGCATATTGCCTATGTTGTTGCTGAATATCTTATAAAAATCAATGTGAAGTGCATCCCTCACCCTCCTTATAGTCCGAATTTAGTCCCATGTGACATTTTTCTATTCCCTAACTTGACAAAACACCTTCGTGGGAGGCATTATCTATCATGAGATGCAGTGGTGAAGGCTGCAGAGGCGATTTTGAATGGTCTCTCAAAAAATGGTTTCCAGCATGTCTTTGAAGACCGGCAAAAGTGCTGGGACAAGGGCATCGCATTCAGGGAAGACTATTTTGAGAAGGACCATCAAAATTGTGAGGATGAGTAAAGGTACGTTGTCAAAATAAAATTGTGATCATTCTTTATTGAACAGCCCTCGTATTTATGCCCTGCATTATTTTGGAATTGGAAAAAGATTTTCAATGAATTCTTTTCACTCAAACATTGCATTCTTAAAATTTATTAAAATGATTTTAAAAGCAACATTACAAACCTTTATCATTCTCATTGTATTGTATGTCGCTGGGAAACCATAAATGATAAAACTTATTTAAAAATCTGATGTTTACATTCAGGTGCCTTTCTCTACTGGACTATTAATTATTTTTATATCTCTTCTACAAACAGTTCTATTGTTACAGGGTCGTACAAGTTGATACAGGAAGGTGAAGCAACGTTCAAGTCTTAGAAAAAGAGATTTTACACTGTTTGTATGACACAGTGAAAAACAAAAGAATGGTGAGCAAGTACTTAAACAATATGATAAAGTGCTAGACAATTTAAAGCAAATGCAATTTCAGAATTCATTACAAATTATTGACATACATTATGATTTCTGAGTTTCAGAATTCATTAGAGGATTTATAGCTGTTTATAAAGAATTCAAGATATACAAGGGCTGTCCAATAAAGAATGATCACAATTTTTTTTGACAACGTACCTTTACTCATTCTCATAATTTTGATGGTCCTTCTCAAAATAGTCTCCCCTGAATGCAATGCACTTGTCTCAGCGTTTCTGCCAGTCTTCAAAGACATGCTGAAACCATTTTTTGAGAGAGCCTTCAAAATTGCCTCCACATCCTTCACCACTGCTTCTGATGGATAATGCCTCCCAAGAAGGTGTTTCTTCAAGTTAGGGAATAGAAAAAAGTCACATGGGGCTAAATCCGGACTATAAGGAGGGTGAGGGATGCACATCACGTTGATTTATGCAAGTTATTCAGCAACAACATTGGCAATAAGCAGCCGTGCATTATCGTGATGCAGCAACGAGCCTGCTTCACGGAAATGTGGTCTTTTGCACCTGATATGGACTTGCAATGTTTTCAGGACGTCCCTGTAGTATTGTCCAGTTACTGATGTGTGTGCAGGTACAACATGTTGATAAACCATTCCATGAATATCAAAGAATTAGATGACCATAACTTTCCCAGCAGAAGCAACCTTTTTTGATTTTTGGGGTTGGTGATGAAGGAGATTTCCACACTGAGCTTTGCTGTTTGCTCTCTCAGGATCAAAATGATGTAGCCAAGTTTCATCAGCACTTATTACGTTTGAAAGAAACTCCAGATCTTCCTCTAACATCAACTTTAACTGCATGTTACCTCCATTGCAGCGGTAGGCAATACTGAACATGTCTGAACTTGCCTGGTTCTCACAAGCGGGAAACAGGAATACCAACAATGAAACTACTACGGCGTGTTTGTTTCACATTAAGCTAACAGAATATAAAAATATTGAATTTTTATGCAAAAAATTATGACCGTAAAAAAATTATGATTATTCTTTATTGAACAGCCCTTGCACATTTTATTCTTCCTGTATCTGAAATATATGTTATTTTAATTCAGAATCATTAAAATGATATTTTGAAAAATATATAAATAAAAGCAATTCTTTTCATGCGGAGTACTTTGGAGTAAAAGAGATTTTGTGAAGAACTTATTGCATAATCAAGGCTTCATGGGTGTTTAGCCGTGTCAAATTGATAAACGTTGAGCTTTCGGCCATTGTAAACTCCATGTCCTTCTTCAGGATCTGATGAAATGGCTGAATTCTTCTTACTATATATGATCAAATGGCGGGTGGGGCTTGATTAGTAATGCTCGCCGTGAAAGCTTCAAGTCTTACAACTTATTGCATATTTGGAAGATCATAGATTGACATTGAAATTTTGATATTTAACATACCCAAATACTGATATTTTTTTAAAAAGGTAGTTTTTTAGGGTCTCTTCTGGTTCAAAGTTTTGCAAAATATAATACTTTTTGTACTTCTTGTAGTTAAGCGACAGAAAAAGTAAAGATTATATAGAATTCATTAATAATAATTTATTATACAAGTAGATAAACAGAGAGTTTATCCATGAGTAGAACAATTTAAAATGTGACTTGTTTTATGTTCTACGAGTGGATAATAGAGGTTTGCCAATTTATAATACATTATTTTATCCTGTACTTACAATAAATTAGTATATGACAAATATTCAGTTAATAATTTTACAAGAGACAATAATAAATTAAATAAGGAATAAGGTATGAATTGATACATGTACTGGTAATGTTACCACTTCTAATCTATTTGGAGGTATCAACTTCTATGGTACTGCTCAAGTTCACTTAAAGAATAAAATGTTTGATGTTGCTGTTAAAAGGTTATAGTAAATTTGTAGTTATCAACTATTATTTATTATGTACTTTATCCCACCTGTTACTGGAGCAATGAGTGAATTTTGTTTATCCCACTCGTTGCTCTAATAACTATCACTTTGATTTAAAGTCTAAGCATTCTTATCTTATTTCTCCATAACAACAGTGTCTATTACAAGTTTATGTGGGATAAAATACTTTTAGTATGATCTCTGAAACAAGTGCTTGTCAAATTGTTAATATGCTCAGAAATAGTACATCGTTAAGGAAAATTTTAGTGATGTAATAAACAAAATCAGACAGCAGTGATAGTCTTTAAATGCAATATAACCCTCATAATACTGGATTTGAAATTGTCTGAGGTTGTTCATTCATATTTTCGTCTCCAGCTTGTTTAAAAACGAGGGCTCAGTCGGGCCAGCTTCATCTGCATCTGGTATTGTTACGGTCAGCACTTCCCAGGAGGCCTTGTTATATTCAAAGTGTATGATTTAGGAGGCTGTGAGAATTTCATAGATTTATTATTATAGGTGGTAACCGTCTCTGCGAGCTCTCTTCACTGTGCAAGTAAGGAGGTAGTGGCCGGTAACAGTCTGCAGTTAGAAACGAAGATATTAACCATATAATTGAGACCGGAAATGTTGACCTTTTACTGTCAGATGGGCGGTATATCCTCTAGAAACCTTCTCGCTCACTCGCCTAAGCTAGGATTTCTGTGATTTCTTGCATGATTCTAACACTAAGCTCCTGTAGTGTACAAGCTTAGAACAATACACTTTGCTTTTCAAAGAACCCCCTAGGATAGATGGAATATTATGAAGGGAATTATGTACTTCGACCAGACTTGGTCTATTGTGCCTACGATCCAAGTGGGGCATCCCTGGGAGGAAGGATGCGACCCAAGGATTCACGACAGTGCAAAGGACACCGTCCGTACTATTGATCAGTTGGAAACTCTCACTAAGTTCCTGTAGTGTACTAGGTTTAGAACGATACACTTTGCCATTCAAAGAACCCCCTAGGATAGATGGAATATTACGGAGGGAATTATGTACTTCGACCAGACTTGATCTATTGTGTCTACGATCCAAGTGGGGCATCCCTGGGAGGAAAGATGCGACCCAAGGAGTCACGACAGTGCAAAGGACACTGTCCTTACTATTGATCAGTTGGAAACTCTCTGGCAGGCCAGAATAACCTGTATCCCAACCACCGTATCCTGAAACGGCACCACCATATCGGCCCGGAGATGTCCTACCGGAGGAAATGTTTACCTACCAGAAGCATATCATCCTGCCATGCATTGCCGAGACACCCACCGTGAAAGGGAACCTGGGGACCTCCAGATGTGAAATGATAATGGAAATGAAATGGAGGGAGCATTCTCCTGGCGACCTGGAAAACCCCGCAAAAATACAGGCCGGTCATGGGAAGTGAACCTGGACCTCCCGAATGCAGGCTACCGACGAAACAGCCTGAGCCATTCTGCTCGGTAATAAAGTGCCCCTTAAATAAAAATAGCAGTTAGTTAGGTCACGGGAATGAGAGGGCCACTTATAATTCTGCTATTAAACACTTCTCTTATATTCAGTGATTCGGTAGCAAATTCTTGTTGATATCAACCATGTTCTTCTGTTAAGCGATCAAACAATGGCCATAAAATGACCTCCGATATCATTAAAGAAAATAGGTTCAATTCTTCTTCTAGCACACATCACACTCCTGTTTTCAAGTCATAGGGAGCGTTTCATGCAATAGTACGGGTTTTTCGGAAGACAACTACAACAAATGACTTTTTAGCGGGATCATTTGTTTCAGCGGTTGCACTCAAGTGTAGCGACGACGTGTAGTATTTCTCGCAGAAGATTGATATTTTTTAACCGATCGCTCTAAACCTATTTCATCCGGTTTATTTTTTGTTAAAAACCAGTCTCCTAGTACGTTCCTTGTCTAACACCGAAACTTGAAATTTATTCACGAAGACGTGTATATTATTTCTTAGGGATGGTACAGTGTAACCTCTCACAAACTCAGTACGCATGCGATGAGCAGATTCGAGCTAGAAATAAACTTTACAAATGTACACAAGATAAGTGACATATCATGTTTACCGAATTGCAGAGTGAGACATGGTGCCAGTGCTCCTTCGAGCGGGAATCGCTAATCGAAGGTCTCTTTAGGTGGCAAGAGCAGCGCGGACGAGGGAAAGGCCGAGACGCGTTGCGTTATATAATAATGACCCTTTAAAACGCGAAACACAGCTGAAATGTGTTGTCATTTAGTCACATTGTCTAGATTTTGTTTTCATGTGCACTTGCAAACATGGATTTGAATACTTATGGCTGTTAAAATATATTGGTTTGAATTTTGTGTGTGTGTGTGTGTGTGTGTGTGTGTGTGTGTGTGTGTGTGTGTGTGTGTGTGTGTGTGTGTGTGTGTGTGTGTGTGTGTGTGTATGTGTGTGTGTGTGTGTGTGTGTGTGTGTGTGTGTGTGTGTGTGTGTGTGTGTGTGTGTGTGTGTGTGTGTGATTACATTCTCCTACGGTACCTAATTCATATCGGACGATGAATGAAAATGGGTCTGGGGTCCCTAGAGCTAGAGCTACCCGACATTTGTCTTTCAGGATAAGGGAAAACTTCAGTAGAAACCTTATCCAGATAACTCACCCTAACCGAGATCCGAACTCGGGACCTCTTAAACGTTAATCCAGGGGAGTGATTGAAGAGTCTGACAGCCCTTGGTGTTCCCTTGTAATTCTGGTGACGAAGAAAAACGGCGAGCTACGCTTCTGCGTGGACTACAGGAAGCTGAATGCTGTCACCAGGAAGGATTGCTTCCCCCTACCCCGGATTGACGACACCCTGGACACGCTTGCTGGTGCGCAGTGGTTCTCGACCCTGGACCTGAAGTCGGGTTACTGGCAGGTAGCTCTAGACCCGAGAGACAAGGGAAAGACTGTATTCTCGACAGGCCAAGGGCTTTGGCAGTTCACAGTTAGACAAGGGAAAGACTGTATTCTCGACAGGCCAAGGGCTTTGGCAGTTCACAGTTATGCCCTTTGGCCTCTGCAACGCACCAGCCACCTTCCAACGCCTAATGGAATCAGTGATGAGAGGGCAGACTTATGACGCCTACCTGCTATACCTGGAGGACATCATTATCGTCGTCAAGACTTTTGAAGACCATCTCGACAAACTGAGCAAGGTGCTACAGAGACTACAGGCAACCAACTTGAAGCTGAACGCGAAGTAGTGCCAGCTCTTCCGCAAGGAAGTTAACTACTTGGGCCACATAGTCTCACCAATCGGAGTGGCCACAGACCCGGAGAAGACACAGGCCGTGAGAGATTGGCCTCGGCCGAATGGTAAGAGAGAATTGCGCAGTTTCCTGGGGCTGTGCAATTACTATCGCCGTTTTATCAAGGGGTTCTCCAACATCGCCAAACCCCTCACCCGCCTGACTGAAGAACACTGGCCCTATGTGTGGACGGAGGACGCCGAATACGCTTTCCAGCGGCTGAAGAAGACACTGTGAGGTGCTGCTATTCTGGGATTTCCACAACCAGGTGACGCCTACGTTGTGCACACCGACGCCTGCGACCATTGCATTGGAGGCGTTCTATCCCAAGTCCAGGACGGCCATGAGCGAGTGATAGCCTACTACAGCAAGACGCTATTCAAGGCAGAGAAGAACAACTGCGTCACCCGGCGAGAATTACAATTACTGGCGGTGGTAAAGATCTTGGAGCACTTCCACAAGTACCTGTTCGGTCAGCGTGAGGCAGACACGCTACCGAGGTGGGCATGGATTGGATACCAACACTCCCCACATGGCACCTTGGCCTTCGGGTTAACCTCGCCCCACCACCTGATGACTGGAACCCTTTCTCAGGTGGAGGCACCCAGGGGGTGGGACCATTACCTCCAATGGTAAGGTGATAGTGAAGATGAGGGTGAGGCGAGTGGACCTACAGCTTATACCGTGGACTGCGAATCACGTTCGGCATAGAGGACACTTCACATGTGCCAGACAGAGGCGAAGGCGTGGATAGGGCCGACTTAAAATCGCCAACCCCAGAGACGGGAATCGAACTCGGGAACCTTAGCACGGGAGCCGCGAACATAACCACTGCGCCGCTGTTAAGAGATACTTATTACTGCATTTACTGTACCTGACTCATGTATGACCTCGTGGTTGACGTAACGAACCTGGGCCTGTGCTGTTGTGTTCAATCTCTAAACTTCCATACCGTGTTCCGAAGATAACACTGTCCTGCGGTACTTTACCAGTTTTTATGAAAATAGACTACTTATATGGAAGTAAATTCGCTGATTTAGAACATGATAACAGCTTTCCCGTAACATGTACCATTTTTATAAAATTCAGTACTCTTTATATTTCGGACACTACATATAATTGCAGTATTTTTAAAACTATTTTGTGATTTCTGAGAAAATCTTACGTGATAGAAAAAATGGAGAAAAAATGGAAAGTACCATTCAATTTAGCACACCCAAGTCACCCAAGTTATTAACATGACCTCTCAGAACGCAAATATTGTATTCTGTATTTATTTTATCGCAATGCACGTGTTTTTACACCAAAAACAACATTTTCAAAATTTATTTTTGTGATTTGTGAGAAAACCTTACGTGATAGAAAAAAAATGGAAAGCATAATTCAATTTAGCATATTCAAGTTAGTTAATATGACCTCTTAGATAGCAAATTATTTTACAGGACAGTGTGATTTACGCTTTATTTTCTAGGAAAATAATATATTAATGTATAAAACTGATCAGCAATAAGTATAGTTGCAGTAAGTAAAACTGCATACCTACCGATATCATTAATTATAACCACTGCTTACACTTCGACTGTGCATGTTGACAATATTTTGAAACTGCTGGTGCTAACGCTGTTTGTGATATAAAAGAAAACTCCCCACTCCACTTCACGCACGTGAGTGACAGGTCTGATTTGCACATTGTTGCGGAATGAAAGTGAGCTATTATTTATGCAGGCACTGTCCCATCGTATATTGGGCGTAAAAGACTGTTAATTTGGCTCAGGGGCTCTTACTTGCCTCTTACTACTTACCTTACGAAGGAAGCCATCGCCGGATTTGAACCCACGGTCTGGCATGTTACCCCTTGACCACCTTCACGTGGGAAGGAGCAAACAATAATCGATAACAATACTTTCAAACAATAATACTTTCTGATTCTAAAGCAGCATTATGTGCAATAAGTTCATATAAAATGGGGTCAGAAAAGAATTATATTACAGTGGATACCAGCACATTGTGGTTGCCCGCCTCGGTAGCGTGGTGGTAGCATGTGTGCCTCACGTTCAAGAGGTCCCGAGTTCGAATCTCGGTCAGGGTGAGTTACCTGGATAAGGTTTTTCCGGGGTTTTCCCTTATGCTGAAAGACAAATGTTGGGTAGCTCTAAGCTATGGACTAACTCTATGGACTCCGGGCTCATTTGAACATCATTTCACCCATTCCATTCATCGTCCGATATGACTTAATGTTGGAGGACGTAAATTAAAAAAAATGCACATTGTGGAATTGCTGGAAATGAATCAGCTGATTTTCTTGCCAAAAAAAGGTGCAAATTTAATTCAGAACAAAAGTAATAACTTACCCTTTACATCCATAAAAAGATTAATCAAAAGCAAATATAAAAACAAACAAAACCAATCAATATCTAACAAAGCCAAAGATAAAAACTGGAACATTTAAATTAAAAATCCAGAAATTATTCCAGAAATCCCACGTAAAGCTGCAGTAGCAAATTTTAGATTACTTATGGAACATGATTATTTGGCCAAACACTTACACAGAATAGGAGTTTATACAAGTCCAAATTGTCCTCTGTACAACAAAGAAGAGGAAATGACTAAGAACATCTTTTAACCTGTGAAGCCCTACCTGCTGGATCCACTACACAGAAATATTGGAGAGCATGAGAGCTAATGGCTTCATTGCCAAAGCCTAGCATTTGACAACAAAGAAGAGGAAATGACTGAACATCTTTTAACCTGTGAAGCCCTACCTGCCGGACCCACTACACAGAAATATTGGAGAGCAAGAAAGCTAATGGCTTCATTGCCAAAGCCTAGCATTTGACAACAAAGAAGAGGAAATGACTGAAGAACATCTTTTAACCTGTGAAGCCCTACCTGCCAGACCCACTACACAGAAATGTTGGAGAGCAAGAAAGCTAATGGCTTCATTGCCAAAGCCTAGCATTTGAAAACAACATAATCGATTTCCCGGTCATAAACCAATTACTATTTTGCAATTGACAATTTAGTGTAAGATTTATTGCGATAGGTGCCTACTATTTTGTAATTATATGCAACAATGCAAGAGTTGATGTTAGGAAAACAATGGCTGAAGCTATTAATTACAGTACTTATAACATTAATAAATAATAATCGTCAATTTCAAAACAATAACGAAGTTATTTCAAGAAAACAATCGATGAAAGCTCTCATTACAAACAAAAAATGACGTAAGACTCTTAACCTACGATAAGGCACACATTGTGTATTTTACGCCAGTAAACATGAACCATATTTACTTATGTTATAAACAAATCCTGCAAATGCCGAATTCGAGATGTAAACAATGGTAAACATTATCGTTATTTATGGCAACATACAAGTCCTGTAATAAATATACAAATAATTATAATAACTACTAGAGAAAAGCCCTGTGTTTGTTACCCATATGTCCTCTTCCCGTTTCTCCAGTCACAGCTTCCAAATAATTTCCTTTGCACCTTGTACGTTAATGGTCAGTGCAGATCTTATCGCTTCGTCGATATCGCTATCGTCATCTGTTAGCACTTATATTGAAACAGAGGCCATCTTTATCTGTAAAAAGTGATAGAATAACCGCAACTAAATCCGTGGTTGCCAGTTTCACATTTCCGGTTAAAAATGGCTGCCTTTTTATGCCAATCTATAACCTAGAGGAAATATTATATTACAACAAAAAATTAGATACCGAAATATGATGATAAATACACGTTTTGGGGCTCTTTTAATGCGAAAAAATTAGTTTAGAATAAGAACTACGTGTGTAAGTTTATCTCTGAACGGTGTACCAAAAACAAGAAGTCTGTTAAATATGAAACATTGATATTTAAGTTTAACGTCTATCAAAGATGGTATTCCAATATTTTCAAGAGAACCCCAAAATCCTAACTCCCTTTATGTTGCCGCGTGTTTTAGATAAATAGTTACATAAAATGATTATCTTTAATTTTCTGAGATCCTCTTTATTCTGGATTACTTTTTCATAACGGATAAACCGTAAGAGATAAATTCTTTGCACAAGAAATGCAGCATTTTAATATTAATGGGGAAAGCAGTGGACACTATTATGCGCTGACGACCAAGTACTAGTTGCAAAATCAGAGCATCCTCTGATTTTACAGATGAAAGTATACCTATTAAATAAAAATATTTGAGCCCGTCTCGGTGGCGTAGATGGTAGCGTGTCTGTCTCACGTTCAAGAGGCCCCGATTTCGAATCTCGTCAGGGTGAGTTATCGGGATAAGGTTTTTCCGGGGGTTTCCCTTATCCTGAAAAACGAATGTCGGGTAACTCTAAGCTCCATGGGCCCTGGACACATATGAGCCTTATTTCACCCATTCCATTCATCGTCCGATATGACAATGTTGGAGAATGTAAATTTAAAAGAAATGAATATTACAATCTAAAAATATTTGTAAATAAAAAAGAGTTTTAGCATTTAAAGGAAAGTAACATGTTAGAAGTAAGATTGTAATAAATGGGACAATTAATCCAACTACTTGGGATCAGAAATAACCGCTGTATTAGAAGAGAAATGTGTTGGCAAGAAACTAAATAAATGTAGCCTTATGTGCGGTAAAATAAAGAGAACTGTAGCAGGATTTTCGGTGATGTGCGGCACGTTGACTATCTTGAGTCCCAAGTTGGGAAGCCAATTTATCGCAGGATTTTCTAACGTGAAGATGGTGTAAATGATGGAATCGAAGTTCTCGTAGATTTATTCAACATTCCTCAGCAGTTCAGGGATTAATATTGTTTTCTTCAGGGAGTAGTCTAGTCGCAGATGAGAGAAAATAAAATGGTGTGCAAATAGAATAATAATTCTCCTTTTTTCCAAAATTATAATTTAATTTGATATTTGTTTAAAACATTTAAACATATTCTTTAAATCTCTGAATAAAATGAACTTTTTTATTATCGTTGATATTATTTAGTTTTAAAACTGTGTAAGTTGCTTTTGCAAAACTTCATGCACCACAACGTTTCTGCAAACTCTCTGACACTATCACACACGCCCGTACTGTTCCGAGTCTAAATCAGAAGAAAGTCACCAACCGACCGACCGAGGTGCTGGCTGGCTGTATCAAGCCAGAAGGTTTTTGCTACGTGCCCACTCGTTAAGGGTTTTACCGCAGGTGAGGGATTTTGTAGGATGTGTTGTAGGTTTTGAGGTTGGAGTTAATTTTGAGGTTACAAATTTATGTACCTTCGGGTTGAAGGACAGGATACAATACCGTGCACCCTGGTATTTAATTTTGAGGTTAGTTTTTAGTTGGACAATTTTGATGCCAAACAACAGAAGAATTATGAGGAGCTCAGCTTTAGCTGCTGTTAGGATTAGCTCCTGGGTTATCTCGGGTGCCCGCAAGCCATGCGGGTTACCCGATGTAGTCTAGAACGGCGTCTAGTGGGGTCATAATCTCCCAATGATCTAACAAGTGTGCTTCTATGTCTAGGTAAAGTAGCGTATAATTTTGATGCACGACGCCTAATTTCATCCTCCATGTATGGAAGACCCGAGGCTTCGTGAAGCAACCTGGAAGGAAAGAAAGTCACTTCTTCCAATCTTGGTTTTTATATCTTTTGCGTTACTATGGAAATCAACATTCCTTTATTGATCCATAGAACAACTAACCACAATCATGGAAATTAATTGCTCTTTCACACTGGCCGTATGTAGGCTAAAGTATGGAATGATAGAGTCAGACTGAAAAATTCAATGCCAAATCCCGGCAATGGCATTGAATTTTTCAGTCTGACTCTATCATTCCATAACCACAATCATATTCGTTATGATATTAAATAACATTTTCTATAATTATTCCCTTAAACAACCTTTCAAAACTATTCAACATTGTAATAAATTTTAGGTAAAGATAAATATAAAATAACTGCTTTAGAGCCACTAGAAAGAAAGTTAGGCAAGAAAATAAAATTAAATTCTATGGAGGTCCCTGGGCATTAAACAGAAAACAGATACTCTCTGTACTCTGGATACTCTCTGCTATGAGTAGTGACGAAACAAATGAAGAAATAAGAGAAGAATTGGACACATTTAACATAAAAGAAAGGATTAAACAGCATAAATAAAACTGGAGATGACAAGTAAAGAGCATGAACAAGGACAGATTCCCTAGAATAGTGACCGACTACTTCCAACTGTTAAAAGAAACATAGGAAGACCGAGAAGTAGATGCAGAGATATTGATTGATGGGGACGGAATGGATCCTGAGGTCCAAACCTTGAAGAATAATGGTAACAAATGTACATAGATTTCGTTAAAGCACACGACTTACCTTAAATAAAAATGTTTGTGGTGTTTAACATTTCTAGAATAGTATTGGTTGTTCATATTGTTTTTATACATAATTTAAACTTTTTTCAAGCGGTAAGTCGGTATTCGTTTTTATTGTGGTCATGTAAGGAACATAGAAAGCGTCACAATTTCATTTGTTTTATGCACAAATGTGCAGCGAATGTTTAATTTCGATTAATAAGTTGACGGAATAAGTTTTAGTGTATAGAATGGTTAGTAATGAATGTTATATCAATGCAAACTGTAGGACGTTGTGTTAACGAGAGCATTCAAAAGGTCGTACGTCTGATTCCCGTAGTCGACCTTCCTGACCCATGGATTTTTAGGGGGGTTTTCCGTTGGGAAGGATAATGACATCTCCTAAATCTGTCCCTCCACTTCACCTTTCACCTGGTTAGCTGTTTCAGGATGATAGCTATCTCTGTAAACGCTCATCCTGCGGAATCGGGGGAGTTCTCCGGGTGCCGGATCCACAGGGGCGGAGCGGAATCAGAGGATACTGAATCAGTCACCCTTCGGCTCCTCTCGTCTCATTCGTTCCTCTCAGTTTGACGGCCAGGTGCCGAAACCTCCGTCCGTTCACATTACCTTATACAGGGTGTTAATTATGTACACTGAAATAATTTCAACGTTTGTAGACCTGACTAATATAAGCAAGTTGAGATAGGCAATGCGTGGCCTGCGGCTAAACATAATGCAATTAATTGTGTTAAACATAATTGTCATCAGATGTTGATAAGTTGGTACTCATTGTGAATGAAATTATTGCATTAACTGTCTTTAAAACTGCTTCCCAAATATAGAATATCGATTCTCAGTAGCTCGTTATTAGCGTTTTCGAGATTTATTGCCTCAAAGATCACTCAAACATCGAATAAATCGTCTGCCAGTGCGATACTGAACAGCGTCTGTCTACATGAACCGTGTAGCCTACTCCAGTGGTGTTTCTGTAACCGTTATGGTAGCCCAATCCGTAACACCGAAAAGTGGCCTTCCAAAACGTCATTGGTTGGGTTCCTGTCATGTAATTATCTCTTTCTTTTCGTCTTTTTAAAACATACCTCAGAAGAGGACCTAACCGCCCTAATAATAATAGAATGTGAAGTTATTCAACACACAAAGAATTTTGGACACAGTACGACAGTCGTTCCTTCACTGCTGTCAAATTTGCATTAAAAACGCAGGACGCCATTTCTATCAATTCCTACAAACCTGACGTAAATAGTTGCACTTACTTTTTATTTTATATACGAGGGCTGTTCAATTTAGAATGATGACAATTTTGTTTGACAACGTATCTTTACTCATCCTCATAATTTTGATGGTCCTTCTCAAAATAGTCTCCCCTGAATACGGTGCACTTGTCCCAGCGTTTCTGCCAGTCTTCAAAGATATGCTGGAAACCATTTTTGATAGATCCTTCAAAATCGCCTCCGCAGCCTTCACCACTGCTTCTGATGATGGATAATGCCTCCCACGAAGGCGTTTCTTCAAGTTAGGGAATAGAAAAAAGTCACATGGGACTAAATCCGGACTATAGGGAGGGTGAGCGATGCACTTCACGTTGATTTTTGCAAGATATTCAGCAATAACATTGGCAATATGCGGCCGCGCATTATCGTGGTGCAGCATCCAGCCTGCTTCATGGAAATGTGGTCTTTTGCACCTGATATGGACTTGCAATGTTTTCAGGACACCCCTGTAGTATTGTCCAGTTACTGATGTGTGTGCAGGTACAACATGTTGATAAACCATTCCATGAATATCAACGAATGAGATGACCATAACTTTCCCAGCAGAAGCAACCACTTTTGCTTTTTGGGGGGTTGGTGATGAAGGAGATTTCCACACTGAGCTTTGCTGTTTGCTCTCAGGATCAAAATGATGTACCCGAGTTTCATCAGCAGTGATTACGTTTGAAAGAAACTCCGGATCTTCCTCTAACATCAACTTTAACTACATGTTACCTCCATTGCAGCGGTAGGCGATAGTGAACATGTCTGAACTTGCCTGGATCTCACAGTTGGAACCAGGAGTACCAACAATGAAACTACTACGGCGTGTTTGTTTTACATTAAGCTAACAGAATACAATAAGATTGAATTTTATTGCGAAAACTTATGACCGTAAAAAATTATGATCATTCTTTATTAAACAGCCATCGTAAGTTCGGTCACTCTTTACACAGCCTCCCATTTAAACGTACAGCATGTGAAAGTATTAAGCAGGATTTAACCTTTGTTAGAAACAATTGTATTTTATTGCTCTGACAAGGTGATATTACACTGTAAAATGCATAGATTTATGCAAGAACTAAAAACTTAGACAGTATATTAAAAAAAAATAAGAAAAGACTAAAAAGATGAGGGGGGACTTGGACTCGTTTACCTTTCACCTGAAAGCCAATGTCATAACTATTGCGCCACTGGTAATGCTCTGACACGTCTCTTCATTTTCGTGTTGCCACTGAAAAATTAACAGTGGCGTACTGGCACTTTATAGCCGTAACTTCCACGTTTGAACCAACAGGCCGTACGTCTCCTATCTCAAATTACTTGTTTAACAATTCTCCACTTGCTCTGAAAATATTTCGGTGCAGTTCATTAGCAATCTGTATATCATAACTTCATAAGATAATACCGTATCTTACTTTGTCTTTTGTTTTCTCAGTTGCCAACCTGTCATTATCTATGTATAGTGCAATCCATATAAATCTGGACCATTTCAGTAGGCCATAACTTTTGAACCAATACTAGGACACACGTGCAATTTTGGGAGATTATATTACACTATTTACATCTCAGAGAAAATGTTGGAAGTGTCCTCTACCAGCTCACCATATTCTCTAAAGTTTTACGGAGAGTATCCTCGCCAATGTTACTTATTTCGGTTCGAATGGATTCCTTGAGAACATCAATTGTCCGTGCCTATTCTTGTACAATATTTTAGATACTCCCACAAGAAAAAAATTTCGGTGAGGTTAGGTAAGAGGATCTGGGGGGCCATAGATCTTTTGAGATTATTCGATTATCAAAGAAACGGGTTACAAGTTCCTGGTGTCATTAGATGTATGGCACGTTGCTCCATCTTGCTGGAAATAACCTCTCAATTCCATATCATCCAGCTGCTCCACAAATCTCTTGAAGATACCCATATAAACTTCAGTGTCTACAGTCGTATCAAAGAAAATGGGAACAACGATCCATAAATGCTGGTGGAGGACACTTCCAAGATTTTCTGTGAGATGTAAATAGTGTAATGTAATCTCCCAATTGTGTATTATATTCTCCCAAAGTTTCACGTGAGTCCTATTACTGGTTCAAAAATGGTTCAGGTTTATATGGATCACACTATATATGTTTGAAATTAAATGCTCACGCTTTTACTTGTATTGCGTGCGCTTTCTAGTCCGTAACAACTCTTCTCTACTGCATGGCATTCTCAAAGGAAAGTCAAATATTTTTGTACCACGTTTTAAAAGTACCTACATTAAACAAAACGATATTATAACTTTTTTTAAATAATGCTGCAATTTTGAGAAATAAATGTGTAACTTTTGAAAAATTATTAATTTTTGTAATAATTTTTCTGCAATACCTGTAGATTAATTTATGCAATAAAATAGTATTTAAATAACCTAGCTAGAATTTTGAAACATGGCAAAAAGCATTAGTTTTTGTGTGTAAAAACCAATGCCAACAAGGTTTCTTAATTACTGTGAATTTTCAACATTTCATAGATGTACTGCCTTAAAGGTCAACAAAATTCCAATTACCTGACGAGTGTGGCACGTACTTCTTCCAGAAAAGGTGGGAATTCTTCTCCGTAATCATGAGAACACGTGTCATTACAAGTTAGCGGTGATTTCCATTCACTTCCAACAAAAGTGCATGTTATATCGTATTCTAATACAGCAGGTGTACTGTAAACATAACCAGGTTTCTGCTGAGTAATCGCAGTTCAACTGCATTTTTGATGCCAATAGATTGTTTTTTCCAAGTATTTGTCTTTTATAAATTATTTATATATTTATTTGTTTATTTATTTATTTAATGGTACTCAACAGCCAAGAACATAGTTCACTGTCATGTTATAATCCATTTTAAAATTATACTAACATCGCAACTGAGAACACCACAATATCACCGAGTCACGTCTACCCCATCCTTCATTGGCTGGAGTAGAGTTCGTTCCAAACATTAGGAATCGATTCATGTCTAACTTTGGACTGGATTATGCTAAGGAAGTGAATCGGCAACGAATTCTGTGGTTTATTGTGTCTATACCCCAGGAGGAAGGATGAGGCGAGAGGAGACAGAGGGCAGGGGTCCCAAGGAGTCACGACAGTGTAGAGAGCAAGGTTCATACACTACACCAGTTAGAAACTCCCCGGGAGGCCTGCATCCCACCCACTGTGGTCCGGAAGCAGCCCCCCAGGTCGGGCCGGAGACCGGAAACCGTCCTAACGAAGGAGGAAGTGTTTACCAGGAGCATATCATCCTGCCTTGCAGCGCCGAGACACCCGCTGAAACTTCTGCCCTGAAATAGACCACCAGATGAGAGATGATGTGAAATAATAATGGCGATGAAATGAGGAACAGGAAATTTGGGGAACGTAATTAGCATACGCAGCATTCACCTAGCGACCTGGGAAAACACTGAAAAAAGCACATAGATCAGGTAGGTCGGCCACGTGAATCGAACCCGGACCTCCTGAATGCTGGCCACAGACGAAACCGCCATCGGTTATCTAACCCCTTTGGTTATCTAACTTTAATAAATTAGAATATATTCCTCAAGTGGAGTAAAACACGTGTTAGGAGTTGGTTCCGTTTTAATGCTGTGAACATCTTGTCAGCCTAATTTTAAAGTGAACTTGTTCGCTCTGGCGATTTTTGGTATGATATAAACAACTTGTCAGTCAAGTAGAACTATGCCCTTCCTTCCAGTAAGGGTCAGTATTTTTTGCTATAAACTCTACATGAAACAGATACGCCATTTCTCCCTGTTGTTCTAGGAAACCTGAGTGTTTGGAGACACGATAGAGTCATTTGGAAATGAGGAATATTCGATGAAGATTGTGGAAGTTATAATCAGAATTCAAACCGATGCGTGTAGATAATACTGCCCCAATTGACATTTGAGTAAGATTCCTACATTATTTATGTACGTTTTGACGTGGCCTGTTACGTCCTGATCTTTCAAGTCGACATTTAGCATTACTGTTTATCCCGTGCATGCAACAAACAGTGGCAAACATATGACAGTAGATATTACATTCAAAACATACGAGCAGAGATAAAACTTTGAAAAGGCTTTCCTGCAATATACTCAGGGGTCTGCAGTGGGCCCGGAACTTTAGCAAAGTAAATAAAGATACCCATTATTATTAATACTACAACGAAATTTAAATATTAAAATATACACAAAAATAAATACCTATAGAAATGTGTCAAGACACGGCTTCCTTGTCAATAATGCTTTGCACGTTCTTTAGAGCGGCGGGTTATTACAAAACGGTGACAACAATGAAAACGTACTCCAAAATATCATATTTCAGGTAGAAGGTTGTCTTTCTGGATGTGTAATGTTCCTGAAATTATATACATTTAACTCTAAATAATTAAGTTTTGTCACATCCTTAATCGACAACAATGCCAATTATACGTATAAAATGTCTAGTAACGAACGACCAGTAAAGAGGCAGTTTCAGTGGTGTGATGTTCTCCAAACTTGAACAGTTTTAGTTTAATTTTTCTTTTATCCATCTGAATACTTTTACAGAAAATTGAAACCTTGTCGTTTTCGAGAATTTAAGTGGTGCATACATTAAACAAGAAGCCTGACGTGGAAAAAAAAAAAAAAAAATAGTGAAAGTAAGTAATGTTCTCTCTTCCTGGTGGTAGTGGTAGCTCAGCGGTTACAAAAGTTTGTAATTTACGTCCTTCAACGTCAAGTCATATCGCACGATAAATGAAATGGTGCTTAAATGAGCCCGGGGTCCATAGAGTTTAGAGTTACCGACGTTCGTCTTTAAGGATAAGGGAAAAACCCGGGAAAAACCTTATCCAGGTAACTCACCCTGACCGAGATTCGAACTCGGGACCTCTTGAATGTGAGGCAGACACACTACCATCTACGCTACCGAGGCGGGCGGTTACAAAAGTGTCACAGTGAAAAGAGATAACGCAATTGTGTAAATGGAAAATGAAATTGTAACAAAATCGCCTGTTAATTTTGTCTATTAATTTTTCAAATGATCGTTCATCGTATCTGTTAGGTTTAGAAGATGAAATTAACAGATTTTTTTAAGGCAAAATCCTTATCAGCCATTGGGTCCATTCCCCAGAGATACTGAGCAGAAAATCCGCCTCTGTGATAGCGTGTCTGCCTCACGTTCAAAAGGTTTCAAGTTCGAATATCGGTGAGGGTCAGTTATCTGGCCAAGGCGGGGGGGGGGGGGGGTTCAGGATTTTCCCATATCCTGAAATATGAATGTAGGTAACTCTAAGTTCTATTGACCCCAAGTAAGCGATAGAAAAACTGAAGTGAAAAGAAATTAAAACAAAGCATAAACTATCTAAGGCTAAATTTACAAAAAATAATATTATTAAAAAGCTATGATTGCGAGAGCTTATTTTTCTGTCAAGTTTGCGTAAAATCAAGATAAAAAGTTGCAGAAATCGTTTAAACAATTTGAATTTCTTATTTTTTTTATTTCTGAAGTTTACGTTTACTATTTGTACCTTCTTGCTACACATTTATTTAATATTAACAGTTTTAAAGTCGTCAAAGGCCTTTTACCGCGTGTGTAAAGCCAACATTGAACTTTAAACTCATTTTATCAATCCCTTCATTTCAGAATGTTGCTGCTCAAAATGCTACTTGAACTACAGTTTATTAACTTAATATTTATCTACAGGAGAGCTTCAGGAATTGCAGAGTTTTACATTGTGTGCCCTGGTTGAAATATATTTTATCAGTTCAGTGGAAATTACTTTCTGTAACTCCTTTGTAAAGATTTAACATTGATGCAATTTCTCTTAAACTAATTAAAATTAAGAAATACCTCCGTAACAGTTGCTGTAGGGATACCCACATGTGAAAATTGATCAAAAAGTGCAAAAAAAAAAAAAAAAAGAGAAATATTTTGTTTTGTTTTAATTAAATAGAGTAATCCACGTACTTCAAATTCATATTATTTTAATGCCATACAACCCTTTAAAATTGTAGCATATGACTAAGTGGTTCACTGTAAGTGGACACAGTGCTTTTATATCACCTATTTTGGTGATTTTTTCGTGTTTTTAATTTTCAGCGTTTTTCAGAAGCTAAATTACTCCACGTGATGCAGCTTTCAAACTAGAAGCTTGATAATTTTTTTGACAAAATCAATACCAAAGGAAATTGATGAGATGATTTTTTTTTTGTAATATCGCCAGTGTTTGTGCAATTAAATAACAAATCAGATATTTCACAAGCAAATATTAAAAATTAATAAAAGGAGAATTAAATAATTTTTTTATCCTAAACCAAGGGTCCGATTAAAATTTCATCTCATCAATTTACTAATACTGTATTTATGTGTATAACCACGAAGTAATATTTTTTCTGAAACTAAAATTGCATCATGTGGAACAATTTAATTAAATGACAATAAAACACTATAAATATATTAATATCACAAGAACTATCTTGGACAGAGGTCTGAAAATTTGTCTGTGAACTTTTGTTAATACTAAAATAATTGTGTTAAAGTTTCAAGTCAATCCAAGAAAAATTGTAGAATTTAGAATTTTCACAGATGGGTATCCTTAACTTTGTACACTAAGCTCAAATTAAAAATTTGGGAGCATTGTAATGCAAATGAACTTAAGGTTCAAGATGTATTTTGTTTTACCATATCAAAATGTGATTTGTTCTAAATAACACATTAATATCTTAACGATGCCTTTAAATAACTCGTTAAATTTTTCTGTGCACTGTTTTATGTTCTGGGTATGTCATAAAAATCAAAGGAGTCGTAAGAAAACTGCACATTCATTTATTTTTCCAGATACCTTAAAGATGTGTTATTTTAATCAAAATGGTAAAAAAAAAAAACACTCCAGGAAATAAATATGAATGAGGTGGGATATTTTCTACGAAATCATTGTACTGCGCACCTAAAAGGTAGTTTTAAATAATAAATTGGGTATTTAAAAAGAATATGCATATAGGTACATACACGATCTTCTCCTAAAGTACCTATTTTTTCTAGATTCACGGGAGGACAAAGCATATAAAGATTTTCTGAAATATTTTGCTATCAAATGTTAGGTAAGTTAGTGAAAGTAGTCAATTCATTACGATATTCAACCAGTTTGATACACGACCATTGTAATGTTATCAGAAGTTCAGTTAGACAGCCGCAAATACATTCATCACTGCACGTTTTTTACATAATTAAGAAATCTGGAATAAAGATGGCATGCACTATTAACCAACAAATAGAAATAAACAATACATACGTTTATATTGCTGGCGTTCAGTGCTGCAGTGTTCATCCACATCCAAAACCGTACTGCTGCTTATCTTAATGAGATAACACGCATAGGTGTTGCTATAAACGTGGACGATGGCGGATTAAACGGAACAAAGTTGGTAGTTCTGGTCCACAGCCAACTTTGCCGTTTAATTTTATTTGCCAAAATGTAAACATGCAAAGAGAAACCTAAATATTATGAGGTATTTACTTTAAAGCGAAAACAATGTATACTTCAAGAGACTGCAGCAAATTTAATTTAATTAAACATAATTTTAATGTAAAAATGAATTTATAAATATAGCCCGGATTACTAAGCTTATAAATGCTTTTTGCTGAAATACGGCGTTTACTTCCTTATTTTATGCCTTTTAATTAAAATAGCTTATTTTATCTAAATCATATTAATTTAAAACTAAATTTTCACTCATAGCCATCATCGTCTCGCCGAAAGAGTTAGGAGCCGAAAAAAAAAAGACGATCTTCTCTCTAGCGTAAAGAACACGTACTGTCGCCGTTTAGAGTTAACAATTTCATGAAGTCCTTCCAAATTTGTCTTTACCTCCTCAGTCAGTTTTAACTCGTTCGGGTTCTTGGTTAAAGGCTGTGTCATTCTACGCAGAACATATCAATGAAATAAAACAGTGTTGTACTCCTTGGATGCAGAAAATGAAAGCAGTATCGCCACAGCACAAGAATGTTTTGCTAATATTGACATCCAAGATAAGATAGAGTACATCCATAAGCGCTTCTTCAAAATACCTGCTATTACGAGAGCTGTTCAATAAAAAGTGATCATAATTTTTTACGGTCATAATTTTCGCACTAAAATTCAATCTTATTATATTCTGTTAGCTTAATGTGAAACGAACACGCCGTAGTAATTTCATTGTTGGTACTCCTGGTTCCCACCAGTGAGAACAGGCAAGTTCAGACTTGTTCAGTATTGCCTACCGCTGCAATGGAGATAACACGTGAGGAACAATATGCAGCTTTGAAATTCTGCTTTCGTCAACAACTCTTCAGTTGAGGCCTATACAATATTACAGGAGGCCTATGGAGAGTCTGTTCTTCCCTACAGCACAGCTCAAAGGTGGTTTAAAATGTTTACAGAGGGGAGACAATCAATTTCAAAGGAAGGTGGATCCGGTGCTCCAGTTACTGCTCTTACGGAAGAAAACATCAACACTGCTGCTGCCATTGTGAGAGAGGATCGACGAATTACCTTAAGATCACTTTCTGAAATACTGAACATTTCATTGTGGGCCACCCAGACGTTGGTGACAAACATTACACATGAGACGTATTTGTGCGCGATGGGTTCCAAAACTGTTGATTCCCGAACAAAAGGACATTCGCATGCCGATCTGTATGTAGCTCAAGTTGATCCGTAGTTTCTTTCAAACGTAATCACTGCTGATGAAAGTTTGCTACATCATTTTAAACCTGAGAGCAAACAGCAAAGCTCAGTGTGGAAATCTCCTTCATCACCAACCCCCAAAAAGCATTCTGCTGGGAAAGCTATAGTCATCTCATTCTTTGGTATTCATCGAATGATTTATCAGCATGTTGTACCTGCACACACATCAGTAACTGGACAATACTACAGGGATATCCTGAAAACACTGCAAGTCCATATCAGACGCAAAAGACCACATTTCCGTGAAGCAGGCTGGATGCAGCACCACGATAATGCGCGGCCGCATATTGCCAATGTTGTTGCTGAATATCTTGCAAACAATCAACGTGAAGTGCATTCCTCACCCTCTCTATAGTCCGGATTTAGCCCCGTGACTTTTTTCTATTCCATAACTTGAAGGAACGCCTTGGTGGGAGGCATTATCCATCATGAGAAGCAGTGGTAAAGGCTGCGGAGGCGATTTTGAAGGATTTCTGAAAAAATGGTTTACAGCATGATTTTGAAAATGGCAGAAACGTTGGAATAAGTGATCGCATTCAGGGGAGACTATTTTAAGAAGAACCATCAAAATTATGAGGATGAGTAAAGGTACGTTGTCAAAAAAAAAAAAAAAAAAAAAAAAAAATGTGATCAGCTCTCCTATAACACAGTTGGAAACTCGAAATAATATCTTGGAGCATTCACTTTCTTTTACATATGAAATTTCAGTAAAGTTGTCTTCAGAGATTCGCAGTATTGCTAAAACTGCCTTTGAGAAACTCAGTAAGGTATCAATGAACAATCCTGGTTAAGAGACACTGTAAAATTTCTACAAAACTTTCTGGTACAGAAACGTATATATCTAAGGGAAATTCATTAAAAAAAAACTGTGGTACCCTTCGCATGCTCCAGTGACGTCATGCGACGTTTAGAGATCCTTTTCACAGTATAAAAATTTTTTCGCTTAAAATCGCAGGAGCTTCCACAAGAAAATCTCAAAGGGGTCACGGGCTCGTTTCCCGGCTGTGGGGGTGCGGATTTTTCTCCGACAAAGATAATTTCTCATCTTCTGAAGTATGAATGAGAGTGTGAATGTGTGTGTGATCTAATGACTAAAACCCAAGGAATACGAGTTAACACCTTCGATATGTTCCAAAGGAGAACGGTCGCCGGTATGACCATTAAAGGCGGAGTATAAATGGAACAATATAAACAAATAACATAGGCTGTAGATATCCCTAAGAGTACTTTCTGGCGCTAGTGTCTTTCTTCTCTTGAACTTTGAGACGAAATACAGAGATTGCAGCATAGGAAACGCTATTAGAGATGTAACTTGTTTTCCAGTGGTGTATGAATAGTACAAAAAAAAAAAAAAAAAAAAAAAAAAAAAAATTGAAGATAACTCTCTCGTGTACTGTAACAAGCTTGAGTAAGGTAAAAATTCTACCAAACAATACGTTTATCATTACATTTTTATTTTTTATTTCCTTATTTTTGGTGCTTATTTGTTTTACTTTTTCGTACTTGCCTCCTTATTTATTTCATTTCATTGAGCTTACAAATCCGGGCTCTATTTATAAACTTTTATTCTTAAACCACAAAGGCTTTGCAGTGATCAGAATGGGAGAGGAAATAACACCTCCCTATTTGAGAAAAATGTAAGTTTTCGAAAATTCAATAAAAAAACAATATCTTGTACATATAATTTTAATTATGTGCCTTTAGTGAGACTACATGCTTTGTGCGGAAAAAAATTGGCATTTTTCTTACGCTTTATCAGTTATGCAAAAGTCATTTAGAATGCAGTAGACTTCAGAGGCTATATCCAGTAAATTCAAGGGACACATTTCATTTGTCGTGAAAATATCTTAAATATATAACATTTTCATAAAAATCGTGGGGCTATTTTTGAAAAAGTCGTGATTAAAAAAGTCGATGTAAAAAGTAGTCTGAGACTATGGAGTTATCCTTTTCCCTCTCACATACACACATACTCTCTCAGGCCCACCTCGTTGGCGTAGGTGATAATATGTCTACCTCACGTTCAAGAGGTCCCGAGTTCGAATCTTGGTCAGGGTGAATTATCTGGCTTTTCCCCCTATCCTGAAAGATGGATCTCTGTAACTCTAAGCTCTATGTAGCATGTACTCATTTGAACATCATTTCATTCATCGTCCGATATGACTTAACGTTGGAGGTTTTCCCTTATCCTGAAAGATGAATGTCTGATAACTCTAAGCTCGATGTAACCTGTACTCACTTAAACATCATTTCATTCATCGTCCGATATGACTTAACGTTGGAGATTTTCTCTTATCCTGAAAGATGAATGTTAGGTAACTCTAAGCTCGATGTAACCTGTACTCACTTAAACATCATTTCATTCATCGTCCGATATGACTTAACGTTGGAGATTTTCCCTTATCCTGAAAGATGAATGTCTGGTAACTCTAAGCTCTATGGACCCTGGGCTCACTTAAACATCATTTCATTCATCGTCCGATATGACTTAACGTTGGAGATTTTCTCTTATTCTGAAAGATGAATGTTAGGTAACTCTAAGCTCTATGGACCCTGGACTCATTTGAACATCATTTGATTTATCGTCCGATATGACTTAACGTTGGAGATTTTCCCTTATCCTGAAAGATGAATGTCTGGTGACTCTAAGCTCGATGTAACCTGTACCCACTTAAACATCATTTCATTCATCGTCCGATATGACTTAACGTTGGAGATTTTCTCTTATCCTGAAAGATGAATGTTAGGTAACTCTAAGCTCTATGGACCCTGGGCTCATTTGAACATCATTTCATTTATCGTCCGATATGACTTGACGTTGGAGATTTTCCCTTATCCTGAAAGATGAATGTCTGGTGACTCTAAGCTCGATGTAACCTGTACTCACTTAAACATCATTTCATTCATCGTCCGATATGACTTAACGTTGGAGATTTTCTCTTATCCTGAAAGATGAATGTTAGGTAACTCTAAGCTCTATGGACCCTGGACTCATTTGAACATCATTTGATTTATCGTCCTATATGACTTAACGTTGGAGATTTTCCCTTATCCTGAAAGATGAATGTCTGGTAACTCGAAGCTCTATGGACCCTGGGCTCATTTGAACATCATTTCATTTATCGTCCGATATGACTTAACATAGGAGATTTTCCCTTATCCTGAAAGATGAATATCTGGTAACTCTAAGCTCTATGGACCCTGGGCTCATTTGAACATCATTTCATTTATCGTCCGATATGACTTAACGTTGGAGATTTTCCCTTATCCTGAAAGATGAATGTCTGGTGACTCTAAGCTCGATGTAACCTGTACTCACTTAAACATCATTTCATTCATCGTCCGAAATGATAACCTTGGAGGTTTTACCTTATCCTGAAAGATGAATTTCTAGTAACTGCAGCCTCAACTCACCCTGGACTCATTTGAACATCATTTCATTCATTGTTCGATATGACAACGTTGGGGGTTTTCCCTTTTCCTGAAAGATGAATGTCTCTTAACTCTAAGCTCTATGTGCCCTTTACTCATTTGAATATCATTTCATTCCTCGTCCGATATGACAACGTTGGAAGTTTTCCCTTTTCCTGAAAGATGAATGTCTCTTAACTCTAAGCTCTATGTACCCTGTACTCATTTGAACATCATTTCATTCATCGTCCAATATGAAAACATTGGAGGACGTACATTAAGAAACAAAAAATAAAGGTGACAGAGATAAACTTCAGCTCATATTTCAAACTAAGTTTTGCTGTACTAATTGGTACTACTGATAGGTATAACAGTTTATGCGTACAAATATAATGAATTTCAGTTTTCTTTTCAATTTTGCTACGAAGAAGGTTTTTTTGTGTGACATTTTCTGTTGCAAATGTCCAGTTTATCAGAGTTGTTGAAATTGCTAAATAAAACTTTTGGATGATAAAAATAAATTCTAAATGGCACAGTCAGTTATTAAAAAAATAATTTTCATAAGTTTTAATCTAAGTATAGGATAAATAAGAAAATAATCGAATATGTCGTAATAAACGAGTTTATTGGATAAACGTAATCAGGTAACTTAAAGGTACAACCTGAAAATTTAATTATGGATTGGGATAATAGGTGATGAGTTTAACAAGTTTGACACTGTTGCAATCCTTAAAATAAATATAAATAAATAAATAAATTGTAAAACTTCCCAAATTCACTATGTGATCAAAAGCATAATTTTTGTTCTTACAATGTAATTTTAAAAGCAAACTGATTCTGTACTAATTCATATATTTGTTCAGCTACCTAACATAATTTAGCACAAATGTAACCAACTCTGTGCACAGAATTGACGAAAATGGGTTGTTCCAAACTGAATATTTACTAAAAGCTGGTGGTCTCAAAGCAATGTGATTGAAGTCTTGCCTGTTTTATATCTACATAAATTTATATTTTTCGCCTTTTGTATCTTCCGAGTGCTTGTTCTTCTACATCCCGATCACTGGCATTTCCAGAATTGATCTTCTTTCTTCGCTGCTGGAAAATGATGGAAGAGATAATGGTGTTAAACGTTTTTCTTTTATATAATGTATTAACTAGATATGAATTTAATTTCGTACACTTTCTGGGATGTTCAATAACCTTATTTTTCCAAAAGAAAAAACAAGAAATTAGCTGTCACTGCAAGATTATAGTATAATCATAGTATTTTAATGTTGAATGCGAGAATATGTATCAATAAGTGTGGCAATAATGCCCTAATTGCTTACTGTATTCAACATCTATTATAGAAGTTAGGCGAAATATAAGGTAAGAGTAGTATTAGAAGAAATAATATCTTAATAAAGCAATATCTTAATATATATCTTATAATCCACATATATTTCTTATATATCCACATATCTTAATAAAGGGGAAAAAAAGAAGAAAAAAAAACGTCCTTCCTCAACCCTAAATAAAGTCAAGGCTGAAGAGGGTACACCCCTGAAATAAACCCACGGGCGAAATAAGCCCTAAACCCCCCTGTAGTAGTAGAAGAAATAAGAATAAGGCGTGAAAGACATGCTTAAGATTTGCGCAGGGAGCATAAGTGGAAGGGTATATGACGGTTTCGTGCTTGGACCAGAGTCCGAGTTACTTTCCTTCAAACGGCTGTTGGTATGGTCGTGCTGCTCGAACCGTTACCATGAATTTATCTTTGTGAATAGAAACCTCTCAGATAACGTACTGATTATTCTTATAAGAGTGAGAGGGGAATTCGGCGCTTCAGGCCGAAGGTGCTTCCCGGCCCTGTGCTAAACACCAATGAACGCATTACTTCAGCCAATGGAATGCTCAGGAATCACAAATGACAGATAGATGTTCACTCCACGTGGAGTAATCAGTGTGTTATCTGAGAGGTTTCTATTCACAAAGATAAATCCATGGTAGCCGTTCGAGCAGCGCGACTACCGCAGTACCGAGCCGTGTGACTGACGTACTGGCAGGCTGAGGTACATCCTGAGTATTGTTGCTGCGTCATCTCGCCCAATAGAGCTTAATCGCAGAAAACAATTTTAACTCGGGAATATTTATGTACGGGACTTTAAGTGAGAAGAGGTTTATGAGGTAAGATGTCGCATCCTCTGGGTCTGTGTACAGGATGCAAAGCTCATTGCAGCCTGGTGAGAGTGGTTTAATGTAACCTTAATTATGATTGGTTGCAGATAAAATTGTGAGACAAATCTACTCTTAACTTAATTCTGCATGGAGTTGCTGCGATGCTCGCAAGTCATGCAAGAACCCGATATTTCCTAACCAGGCGTCTTCTGGGGTCATAATCCCCACGAGATCTAACCAGGGCGGCTTAACCTCATCTGATTTATCGTATTTATATAATCTCCCGGAGGGAAGGATGAGATGTAGCGGTACAGCATCACTATAACTTTCAGCCTCCTATCCGGTGGCACCGCCTGGAACCAAAGCCGGTAATAAAAAGCCCAAGGTTTTAGTATTACCAGTTACAACGCCGCCCGCCGCCAACTTACGAACTAGGGGAGCTTTGGAAAAGTGAGGAATGGTACAGGCACAGGTACAAGGGAAAGGAATAATCCAGCATTCACTTGGAAATCTCCGTGGGGAGGGGATCCGTCCCCTTCAGCTGCCGTGGTGCGTGCGTTGCGGACTCCTAGCACTCGTGGTAAAGTCTGTTTAGTTAACGCGTGTGCAGTTCGGAGTCAAAGGAACCTGACCCTCCCACTCACTAATGACCGTCATAAATCTATCTCCACACTTCAGACATGGAACACTGTCGTTGAGGACCAATAACAACTCTGATTTTCTCGAAGTGACAGTCGCATGTCTACTCCACGTGGAGTCTCAGTTGCCAAAGTTCCAACTTCCAGTTGATCTGTTTCATTATGTGCAGAAATTCGTTGTGTGTCACGATGTGGAGACCGTAGGAGGGAAATGCAGTGGCAAATGCAAATGAAGTAGTAAACTTTCAGTCACGTGAAAATAATCAAAGTGAAGACAATAGTGTGAATTACTGGGCCGAGTTATATTACTGGAAAAGCCTAAAAAACAAGGTTTTAACGGGAACTGTTTCTAAGCAAATTCAAGCGCTTGTTTTGAACACATATAAATATGTGCTGACAAATAATCTTGGTAAGAGGTCATGCAATGAACCTGATGATAAATTATGGGTATTCACAGAAATACAGTAAGAAATATTGTGACAAAAGGAATGCCAAAGACGCCGATCAAATGTGAAAACCAGAGGAAACGTTTCTCTAAAGTAGATAATTTCATATGCGATTTAATTCGTCGAGAAATTTATAGATTCTATGCAAAAGGGAGAGCGTCCACCTTAAACGAATTGGTTGCACATTTGCAAGAAATTTGTGATTTTCCTTATCGGCACTTCACTTTGCGCGGCCTCCTAAAGGAGCTGGGTTTCAAATACCGCACTTTGAATAAGATAAGGGTTATTATGGAATCCAGTAGAATTGTAGCTTGGCGATATATATCGTCAAAACTAAGAAAGTTTTGCAGTAATGGACATTAGATAATTTATTTAGACGAAACCTCGTACGTTACCCATGACGTATCGAGAAAGGTGGCAACCTTGCAGAAAGGTCTGCAAGGAGGAGGGCCAGGGTTGTAAAACGATTATAAGGGTTCGTCAAAGGCAGCGGCCGACTGCACATGAGTTAACTAAACAGACTCTATCTCTGACGTTACTAGAGGAACCTCGGGCCGAACATTCGAGCCCCTTCCTGATTGGGAGTTGTTCGGATTGGGTTGGACTCGGGGGAGCAGTGGTTCCCGATACCCGTGGGAGATCGGGTACGTCTCCGGACGGGGTTGAGGGAAGCCATTAATATTCCCGCGTGCTAGCCAGCACAGCTAGTAGAAGTTGTGCTAGATCACCAGGCGGCCCTACGGAGGTCTAATCGGTAGCCTTCCCCTTTGGGGTTGGCACGTAAGTGGCGTATCCACTTCCATCCCGTCTTGAGTCCACAGGACCAGATGATGGGGGGGGGGGCTTGTTAGTCTCTAGGTCTCGCCCGATGGAAAGCCCCACGGAGGCGCTAGGCGCTCTTTTGGGACAGCTCAGTAGCTCCCTGGTCATTAGAGAGGAGGTCAGTCTTCACTTTGTGTGGATTGCCCTGGTAGATACGCTCGAGCTTATATATATTTACTTAGAAATATCAAATGGAAGAAAAACCCAAATCGGAGAGTTGGGTCCCGTATTCAAAACCTGCCCGGCTCGGTAGCGTGGTGGTAGCGAGTCTGCCTCACGTTCAAGAGGTCCCGAGTTCGAATCTCGGTCGAGTAACCTGGATAAGATTTTTTCCGGGGTTCTCCCTTGTCCTGAAAGACGAATGTCAGGTAACTCTAAGCTCTATGGACCCTGGGCTCATTTGAGCATCATTTCACCCATTCCATTCATCTGGAGAACGTTAAAAAAAAAAAAAAAAAAAAAAAAAAAACCGTATTCAAAACCAAGACCTCGGAATGCGAGCCTCACATGTTATCATGAAACCCTCTCGTTCAGTCAGGAAAATAACGTATTTGATAATTCAAAATGGGTTATGTAATTTCTTAGAATATGGCTGTCTCAAAAAATTAAATTTAGGATAACAATATCAAAGGAAGCTTTTAATACAAAAGGACACATCTCTTGAGGCTCCTTTGATGAGGAATAAGGATTAACTGTATTGTAGGAATATGGCCCCGTGTACTGCGGAGCTTTCATATTACGGCGAGGTGAGAAAATTGCATAAACCCGTTTGGAATGTTGATATGACAGAGTATGGGGTACGTAAAATGAACGGAGAAAATAAAATTTGTTAGAACAACACTGCTGAAGCAGATTCGGAACGGAAAACATTTGAATGGAACGTTGAATGTAAACAAAGTACTGAGAAAAGAATAGAAAGTAAAGCCGTTACAAAATACAAAAGTATATGATTTATGAGAAAAGCATAAAAGAGGGAAAAATGGAAGAGATTTGGTTGTATACCTAGGGAGAAAACTATTACTGATCGATAGATCGATTCTTGACGATTGATTAATTAACTTGGACGGTAATTATAATTTGATTTCACATAGATGAGATTTTTATGAAAGAGAAAAAAAATAGAAACACAAATAAATGTTTCGTAAGTTTAGACTGGCCATTGTGATTTATTAACATAAACATTTCATTTTCTTGCGTTACTATGAAATATTCATTGTTCACAAATTGAGCATAACAGCAGATGTAGCAAACAAACAATAAAATGTAGTGTAATTCAGTCAATATAACAGTCTATGACAACGTGCATTTAGGTAAATCTCGAAACCATTTGCAGTGAGCTTCCTTTGCTTAAGATTTCTTCTCTGGGAATACCGTATGATAAGCTGGTGGCAAATCTTCAGGTTGAGCTGAAAAAAAGAAAAGTTTAATGGTAATAAATTAGGAATAACAATTTTGGCTTAATAGCTAAACACTTGTAACTGCGCAATTCAAAGCTTTAGACCTAATGTACGCCTTTTTATAATCAATAATTTAAAAGAGAGGAAATAAAAAATGTAATGTCAGGAGTGGGATTCGAACCCACGCCCACAGAGTGGACTGCGACCTGAACGCAGCGCCTTAGACCGCTCGGCCATCCTGACAGTTGCTTCAAGCGGTGAATAATATAAATTATGTCGACTTATTATGTCTGAATGCTGCATGGAAATTACATTTAAGTTTAAAGATTTATTTATTTGTTGCAAATTAGTATTCGATTGGGAAATTTCGTATGTGTATGACTAAACTCTACCGTGCGTGGTGTTCATCGTCTTGTCTTGTAACTTCGTTTTTAGATCCTGAATGCTTGTTGAAGCACATTTTAAGGAGTTGAGGAAAAAGCGTAGGTAAATGTTTCTTACGCGACAAGTTGAGTAATAAATAGCACACGGTTTAGAGCCTTGATTATTCACGTAGAAATATCTTGTACAGTAAGTATATTACTCAGAATAAAGCTACCGTTTTTGTTGTACCCTAGTTGTGCGTCTATATTACTAAGGATGAGCCTATTGCAATATACTTAAGAGCCAAACAAAACATATTGTGATAAAATTGTTAAGGTTATTATCTAACCTTACGGATTTTAAAGAGTTAACACAGAGACACCAACATTACAAAATAAATTACAATAAGAACGTAAATAAAACAAAGCTGTGAACTTGGCATATTTAGAAATGAGCACCTGTATACGTGTTTTAGCATGTCAACTGTTCTTGGAAAGTGCTACAGGCTTCCCAAAGGAAGATCTATTGTAGAATTTTAAGGTTAATAGGCATTGAGCTATTTAGAGAGGCGCAACATTTTGCGGACGTTTAAATTCAAGAGAATATACGGATCGCTATGCGTAGTGTTTAACGCATACTATGTTTAACGGAATTATGTTTTGCCATTTGAAGAAAACGATCACTGAATACTAAAAATCGCTATAATAAAACGGAATGAACTCTAAAGAAAATGTGTATTGAAATTTCAAGGATAAGCTTAATGCTATCAATTTTAGTACACAATAAGTGATGCGTTCGGAATTTTAGAGCGTAGTTTAGATATTTTTGGTGCATGTCTAATGGTGATCACATCTACTATAACAAGACTTCCTCTGTGGTCGAATGGTCAACGTTCTGCATTTCGGATTCGATTTTCTAGAATTTTTCTTTAATTAGAATGTTACTTCTGGTAAGAATTGGTTAAAACCCAACGTTAAAGAAGCAACAGTCAGCGAGTTTCTTAAGAAATTAAATAGGCTTTACAGGTAAAACATTAAAAATGATTGCAATAGCAATAGACGAGACGTGGATAAAAATATGATGTGCTACTCTCACATGACTGTTACACAAATTATTTATATGGCTTTGTATATTTCCTTAGTTACAATGGGATTAAGGCGATAGTCAAAACCTTTGAGCTGGTCGTTGTGTTAGATCTTTGACATCACTTTACATGAACGGGACATTAAAAATTAGAGTAACGAATTTTTATTTGAGAAAAATGTAAATATTTCGAAAGTGTTTATTTCCACAAACAACTTGCTTTGACGTAAATTGAGGCACACAGAATAATAACGGCATATCCCAACCAATATCGAATTTTGAAATGGAAGCATGATCATGCACAGCTGCCATCTACCTGTCATGTGAGAAAGTATCAAACGAATTGGGATATGCCAAAGCTTTCATTTTTCACCTTTAAAATTTATCGGTAGCGAATTATTTCAATTATCAGTGCTTTATTTATGGCCGCTTTTAGTGAACGATAGTGAATATGATGTCGTCTACAGATGTTAGTGCTAAATTTAAGAAAGAGAGAGAGAGAGAGAGAGAGAGAGAGAGAGAGAGAGAGAGAGAGAGAGAGAGAGAGAGAGAGAGAGACAAACGAGTGATAAAGGCAACTGAATGGGTAACAAACAGAAGAAATTTCATGACTAAAAATGTGAACATTTGGAAATACCTATTGGATTAGGTATGTGAAGATGTTAAATGAAGCTATTTTACACTTTTCCTTTTTTTTTTTTTTTTTTTTTTTGTAATTTACGTCCTCCAAGGTTAAGTCATATCGGACGATGAATGGAATGGGTGAAATGATGCTCAAATGAACCCGGGGTCCATGGAGCTTAGAGTTACCCGACATTCGTCTTTCAGGATAAGGGAAAATCCCGGAAAAAACCTTATCCAGGTAACCCAGCCTGACCGAGATTCAAAGTAGGGACCTCTTGGACGTGAGGATTACCACCACGCTACCGAGGCGGGCACACTTTTCCTGTTTTGTATATTTTCTTTTCTAATAAAGAAAACAAATCAAGGAAACCATTAATCACAATGGTTAAAAAATTTGCACATAGACTTCAAATCCCTTGATTTAAATACTCAGAAAATATCAATTCTACATTTGCTTTCCATGAGTCGAAAAAAAAAAATGCATTTATCTCAAAATGAATTTTGGTTGGGATATTCCGTTATTATTCTAAGTGCCTCAATTATTTGCTTTAAGAATCTACAACATTTATGAAGTAAGTTTTTGTGTGTGGTTAAGCAAAAGTTATTCAAAATGAAGTGAAAATTTCTGGTAAATTCAAGATAAGTATACGTTAATTTCATTTGTCATGCATATATCTTAAATATATTGTTGGTTTTTATCAACATTATTAGAACTGTTGCTTTTTAAATCTTCCTGTCGTGTCCTTAGAATTTGCTAAATTTAAATACTAAGTTTGGAATTTAACTGACTTATTCTTTCTAATTTGATTTTCAAGGTATCTTAAAATATGCTTTTTCTGGTGAATCTCGGTCTAGTACTCAAAAGTACATACGTATTACAGAAACAACTCCTAATTAAGAGAACTCTGATTGTAAAAATCTTATGGCTTTATGGTTTGAGTTTTAATTTATTTTCATGGTCATTCTGGAAATTATTCATAAAAGGCCTATGTTTATGCATTTCAGTTAAGTAAACTCAAACCAGAGGTGGGTTAAATATATCACAGAACTAAATACAGTTAGCTAGCAACAATTATATTATTTATTATAGAAAAATATAAAACGAATTTTACCAATTTAGATGTATTTAACGATAACAGTCGTCTCTCTAAGTTAAGAGATGCGGGAGAAGAGGGAAGTATGCATTTAACTTTTTCATAATAGGAGATACTCGTTCTCCTTACTTATTACTAGAAGATGAGGTTTTGGTAGTTCATTTCGGTCAAGCGCTATACGTCATGAATGAATTTAGCTTAATGGAAACATAACTGCCAAAGCAGCAATGGAAGCTCGCGGTATGCCGAAAATTAGAACAGGAGAGGAAATTTGAAGTTTGTGTTTGGACAATGTGTTGAAATACGTATATTCAACTCTATACAGAATTTGCTTGGTTCAGTTCCGCTCATTAACGACCCATGTGTGTAACCATCTCAAAGGAGTTAATTGATAATAGGAACACATTACTTTCCACGTGAAGTATAAGAGTTTAATCTGAATTTGAAAAACAGGCATAAGAAGCTCGAATCTCGACCAGGGTGAGTTAGTTGGATTAAGTTGTCTCCCCCCCCCCCCCCCCGTGGCTTTCTCTTATCCTGTAAGATGAATATCTGTTAACTCTAAGCTCTATGTACCCTGTACTCATTTGAACATCATTTCATTCATCGTCCCATATGACTTAACTTTGGAGGTTTTCACTTATCCTGAAAGATGAATGTCTGGTAACTCTAAGCTTTATGTACCCTGTACTCATTTGAACATCATTTCATTCATCGTCAGATATGACTTAACGTTGGAGGTTTTCCCTGATTCTGAAAGATGAATGTAAGGTAATTCTGAGCTCTGTGTACCCTGTACTCATTTGAACATTATTTCATTCATCGTCAGATATGACTTAATGTTGGAGGTTTTCCCTTATCCTGAAAGATGAATGTAAGGTAATTCTGAGCTTTGTGTACCCTGTACTCATTTGGACATCATTTCATTCATCGTCAGATATGACTTAACGTTGGACGTTTTACCTTATCCTGAAAGACGAATGTCTGGTAACTCTAAGCTCTATGTACCCTGTACTCATTTGAACATCACTTCATTCATCGTCCGATGACTTAATGTTGGAGGTTTTCCCTTATCCTGAAAGATGAATGTAAGGTAATTCTGAGCTCTGTGTACCCTGTACTCATTTGAACATCATTTCATTCATCGTCAGATATGACTTAATGTTGGAGGTTTTCCCTTATCCTGAAAGATGAATGTAAGGTAATTCTGAGCTTTGTGTACCCTGTACTCATTTGAACATCATTTCATTCATCGTCAGATATGACTTAACGTTGGAGGTTTTCCCTGATTCTGAAAGATGAATGTAAGGTAATTCTGAGCTTTGTGTACCCTGTACTCATTTGAACATCATTTCATTCATCGTCAGATATGACTTAATGTTGGAGGTTTTCCCTTATCCTGAAAGATGAATGTAAGGTAATTCTGAGCTTTGTGTACCCTGTACTCATTTAAACATCATTTCATTCATCGTCCGATATGACTTAACGTTGGAGGTTTTCCCTTATCCTGAAAGATGAATGTCTGGTAACTCTAAGATCTATGTACCCTGTACTTATTTAAACATCATTTCATTCATCGTCCCATATGACTTAACTTTGGAGGTTTTCCCTTATCCTAAAGATGAATGTCTGGTAACTCTAAGCTCTATGTATCCTGTACTTATTTAAACATCATTTCATTCATCGTCCCATATGACTTAACTTTGGAGGTTTTCTCTTATCCTGAAAGATGAATGTCTGGTAACTCTAAGCTCTATGTACCCTGTACTCATTTGAACATAATTTCATTCATCGTCAGATATGACTTAACGTTGGAGGATGTATGTTTAAATAAAGTCACTTACTAACTCGCTTCGTAGTTGTTAATTCTAACAGTTCAACTTCATTTCCTTTCACCTCGACTCTAATGCTTAGAAATTCCTATGCCTGTTCATCAGTGTATGTTCTTATGCAAGCTCATTTATTCATACGCACCTTGAGGAACAAAAGACTGTTGCTTCTGTTGCCAGTATTGCGAGGTTGGCGCTCCTGCTGGGAAAGTCGTGCTAGTCATTACGGGAACATATGGTGCACTGGGGGCATATGGAGTAGGGGCCAAGTTATCCATACTCGGCATGTTCATGATATAAGGCCCACTTTGTAGGGCACCGTAAGTCCCACTCTGTGACGGGGGTCCAGGTGACTGGAAAGACATTGTTGGGTTAGTGGCGTCCAAGAAGATGGGCTGAGCTTGGGTTTGTCCATTCGAGCTGTTACTGTCTTTGGATTCCTCGGAGGCTGTTTCCAGACATCTTCTTCTTCGTTTGTCTGCAAAGGTTACACCATTATACATTTCAGTTCAAAAGTATTCTAAAGTTACAAGGAAAACACTTATTAGCTGGTTTACACGATGTTGTATGGTTGGCTAAACCTCTAATGATTATTTTATTAATTTAGTTTACATCTCCTGTATTTTTATAAAACTATTCTTCGAAATCACAAACCAGCATATGTAATGTATAAAAGTACAAGAACGTATGCTCACTTTGCTCGCGTACTTTTGTACAACAATGGTTACTAATTAAGTGTGTGTATGTATGCCACCTGCCTGACCGACCGAGGTGCTAGAAGGCTGAGGTACAGCCTGAGTACTGAGCACACCTTCAATAAGGTTTAAGCGAAGATAAATTTTTATTTCGAGACTTTTTAGATAAGATTATTGATTTTAAATGGGAAGAGGTTTATGAACAATTTGTAATGTCTCCATTAAACGCTACTGACACAAAATTTTTGTATGCTTAAGTGGAAAAAAGTGAGGTTATCTGGAGGGACATAGTACTCCTATAAACTATACATTTTAATCTTGGACGAAGACCAAAACTAATAAAAAACGAAAAGGAAATAAAACTCAGTTTGCCAAAAGCGCTATGTGTCCTCAGTTAAGTACCGTCAGAACTAAATTCCATTAGTTTGATATAGGAAGATAAGTGCAAATGATTTTCTAATCTTTTAAAATCGCTCGTTGTTAATTCTTCCTCTTCCTTTAACGCAGTTTTAATATTCCTGAAGCTAAGCCATCTGAGAAAGTCACTGTAAGAGTATTTCAAGTTTTTTTCTTTCGGGCATGATGAGTGGGAGCATTATCCTGCTGTAAGATCCAGTGACGGCTGTAGTATGAATGCATCGGTAATGCCAACAATTATTACTACTTGGCTTCATTACATTCAGTTATGATCAAAGTCGTCTGACTTGTTCTGTTTTAGTATGCAAGATCAATAAAAGCAAACAGTTTATTATTAATTCTCGCTGTGTCTTTATGAACACTTGGTTTACAATTTATCATCTTTAGAAAGCTCGGAACGCAAATAAAAGGCGACTTAAAGGATAAGATTTAAATATGTGGCAACATTGATGATCAAACTTCGATTTATGTAAAAGAATTTTATTGGAACTTTCAATCGTGAAATATGAACTTTCAATGAACAAACATGAACTTTCAATCATATAGGTCAGTTCTGCTTCTAATATATTTGAATCATGCAGCACGAAAAGCAAACAAAACAAAATCAAAAAAAAAAAAAAAACAATTAAGTACTCAAAATAAAATTATATTGTAGCGTTTTTCATTTTTCTTTGTACAGAAAACCACTTCTTAAGGCAATGCACAAACAAATTTGTTTTTTCTTTTTATTATATTTTATTATATCTTTATTTGGCTATCTTGTTATTTACTGTGGTAATATTTAAAACCTTGTTTTAATATTTAAGTATTCCTGAGAATTCTATTATAACTCACGTTCCAAATTGAATGTTAGTTTTCCATAATGCTTTCTCAGCATTTTTCATCACAAATTATTCTGCGTAACAAAATTATTTACTGAGTTCGAATTTTCAGTAAAGCTTCATAAATTATCACATAGCTTTTTAACCACCCATTTACCTTATACAATTTTTAATTGAAGTGGTGTTCACTCGTTTGGCGGTTTGGAGTTGATCTTTGGATTTCTTTAAATGTACACAAACACATTTGAAAGCTATCATGCTAAGCACAGCTTAATATTCGTAGAACTCGAATTACATTTGTTTTATCTTGTGGAAATAGCTCTATTAAAACTTTTAAAAGCTCTGGTAATCCTTTTTATACTTATATGCGCATGTCTAAATCAAATTTTAAACAGTTTTTAAATTAATATTTAAAAGTATATTAAATTAAGAGCAGAAATATTTCTATAAAATATAAGTAGGCATATATAACTCATTGGTATTTTATATAAGTCATTTACCTTATTATACGAGGGCTGTTCAATAAAGATCCTCATAATTTTTATGGTCTTTCTCAAAATAGTCTCCCCTGAATGTGATGTACTTGTCCCAGCGTTTCTGCCAGTCTTCAAAGACATGTTGGAAACAATTTTTTGAGAGATCCTTCAAAATCGCCTCCGCAGCCTTCACCACTGCTTCTGATGATGGACAATGCCTCCCATGAAGGCGTTTCTTCAAGTTAGGGAATAGAAAAAAGTCACATGGGGCTAAATCCGGACTATAAGGAGGGTGAGGGATGCACTTCAAGTTTATTTTTTGCAAGATATTCAGCAACAACATTGGCAATATGCGGCCGCGCATTATCTTAGTGTAGCATCCAGTCTGCTTCACGTAAATGTGGTCTTTTGCGCCTGATATGGACTTGCAATGTTTTCAGGACATCCCTGTAGTATTGTCCAGTTACTGATGTGTGTGCAGGTACAACATGCTGATAAACCGTACCATGAATATCAAAGAATGAGATGACCATAACTTTCCCAGCAGAAGCAACCACTTTTGCTTTTTTGGAGGTTGGTGATGAAGGAGATTTCCACACTGAGCTTTGCTGTTTGCTCTCAGGATCAAAATGATGTAGCCAAGTTTCATCAGCAGTGATTACGTTTGAAAGAAACTCCGGGTCTTCCTCTAACATCAACTTTAACTGCATGTTACCTCCATTGCAGCGGTAGGCGATACTGAACATGTCTGAACTTGCCTGGTTCTCAGAGGCGGGAACCAGAAGTACCAACAATGAAACTACTACGGCATGTTTGTTTCACATTAAGCTAACAGAATATAATAAGACTGAATTTTAATGCGAAAAATTATGATCGTAAAATTATGATCATTCTTTATTGAACAGCTCTCGTAATTTGACAATATTTTCGAATCAATCAAAATAAATTTATGAATGTAAAGAATTTTTCTAAGTGCATTGCCTTAAGTTACACATCCACCGAGTTTAGAAAGCTTACATATCAACCACTTACGTCTATAACGGCGTTTTCTGTTGCAGGCGTGGCATCCGAAGACTAGAGCCACCAGGATGACAACTTGCGACAACCCCAGGACTGCGCCTTTGACGGAATATAGGCCAGATAGGTCATCGCTGTTCAACGGATTTGCTGTACTGTAAACATTGGTTACTTTTCGTAACTTCATACCCTCTCTAATGTAAACATTGCCAAGGATTGTTGTCTTGTATGACAAACTATTGTTTTTAAAGCAAGACTTCAACACATTACTCGAGGACTATCTTTTTCCAAGAGGGAAAAAATACAAAATAAAATAAACATATATTATTTCCAATACGCTCAAAAACAGTTTATTTTTCCAACTGAGACCTGAACCACATTAGTGTGAAGTAAAAGGTGAAATATAAGAATTGAAGAATCAGAGAAATACAACTATATATAAGACAAAAGCATAGAAGGAGTCAGATATATATTTGCTTCATGCTCTGGGAAGCTATAGGAAGGCAAGTGCAGTTAAACTTGCATTTTTCTCAAATAACCTCTCCCCTTTTGATTTTATAAATATATTTAATAAGAATATGTTTAAGAATATTAAAATACGAACAGAATCCAAAAGCAGAAAAGCAAGTTTATTTTAGAGAAAATAATATGACAACTATATTAATTCTTTGCGTTTTTTGTTTTATTATCATAGGCCATGACTCATAACAAATGAGAATCGCAATATGAAAAATATATAGTGCGATCCATATAAACTTAATCATTTCAATAAGCCATAACTTTCGAACTAATGCAATTTTGGGAGAATATAATTCACAATTGGAAGATTACATTACACTATTTACATCTCAGAGAAAATGTTGAAAGTGTCCTTCACCAGCCTCTTATTCCTTCTCCATAACGTGGTTTACAGATGAGGCATGGTTTCATCTGTCAGGCTACATAAACACAAAAAACGCCAGATATTGGGCTTCTGTAAGCCACCAAGTGATCCACGAAACCTCACTGCATGATGAAAAGGTTGGAGTATGGTGCGAGGTGTCAGCTTCCAGGATCGTTGGTCCCATTTTCTTTGATACGACTGTAGATACTGAAGTTTATATGGGTATCTTCAAGATATTTGTGCAGCACCTGGATGATATCGAATTGAGAGAAGGTTATTTCCAGCAAGATGGAGCAACGTGCCATGCATCTAATGATACCATGATACTTGTAACCAGTTTCTTTGATAACACTAGGGAACACGTTTTTTGTACCCGAAACAAAATAGGCTAATTCTTATGCATAATGACTCGCTGATTCCAAAAATGCCTCTGAAAATGCTTTATCACGTAACGTTTTTGAGATATTCTTATTCTTTCAGATAAAACTACAGAAATGAGGTATGATACAAACTCATATTGACTTAATTTAAAATAATAGCCATTTTATTATTAAATAATATTTTTATACCTGTAAAGAATATGAATACTGTTCGAAATAACTAGAACAAATTTTCCATCACGTAAGATTTATCAGTAAAATTAATTTTAGAGTCTATTATAAAAATCGTATTTACATGGGTGTGCCCAACTCAAAATAAATTAAGTTGACAAGCATTTTATAGTGAAAGAGTGGGGGAAAAGGGAAGACTATACCCCTGGAGCAAGCAGTGTTAAGTATGTGCCTCTAGTAGACCCAAACAAAGTTCTTCTCCCCCCACTTCACATAAAGCTCGGGTTAATGAAGAATTTTTTAAAGGTTTGGACAAAAAGGGAAATGCATTCGAGTATTTAAGAAGTATCTTTCCCAAAATAAGTGAATCTAAATTGAAGGAAGGTATATTTATCGGTCCTCAAATAAGAATACTTTTTAAAGACAGTATTTTTTAATCAAAGCTTAAACGTGTTGAACTGGCAGCATGGAGGAAATCATTTAAATCAGTGGTGGAAGGCTTTCTGGGTAATGACAAAGAAGAAAATTATGAAACTTTAGTCTAAGAACTATTAAGGAGCTACAAAGAAATGGGTTGCCGTATGTCACTTAAATTCCACTTGATGCACTCTCACCTTGATAATTTCCCTACAAACCTAGGAGCTGTAAGTGATGAGCAAGGTGACCGTTTTCATCAGGACATTTCTGAGATGGAAAGACGTTACCAGGGTATCGCTGGGATTCAGCCATGTTGGGAGACTATTGTTGGTTCCTCAAACGGAAGAGTACATGTCAATACAAAAAAAAAAAAAAAAAAAAAAAAAATCAACAGTGAAAAACTTCTGAGATAATTCAGGTTTTCATCATTATCTTGTGTTTATTTATTTTAATAATAATTAATAATAATAATTATTTTCAATGTTATTTGGCAATAAAGTACCTATTATTTTCAATTAATCAAATATGAGTTATACATCGCATTTCTGTAAGTTTTCATAAAAAATTGTGAATACCTAAAAAACGTTACGTGATACAGCATTTTGAGGGGCATTTTTGGAATCAGCAGATCAATTTACATCTGAATTTGCCTATTTTGTTTCGGGTATATACAAATAATTTTTTTTTGTTCCCCAGTGTAATCGAATAATCTCAAAAGGTCTGTAGGTCCTAGATCCCCTGACCTAACCTCACCGGATTTTTTCTTGTAGGGGTAGCTAAGAAATAGAGTGTACAAGAATAGGCCACGGACAATTGATGTTCTCAAGGAATTCATTCGAACCCAAATACGTAACATTGGCGAGGATACTCTCCGTAAAACTTCAGAGAATATGATGAGACGAGTGCAAACATGTATAGATGCATGTGGAGGACACTTCCAACATTTTCTCTGAGACGTAAACAGTGTAATGTAATCTACCAATTGTGTATTATATTGTCCCAAAGTTGCACGTGTGTCCTATTATTGGTTCGAAAGTTATGGCAATGGGAGCTTAGATTACTCACATATAGGAAAATAAATAAATATGTTAACATTGTAATGAATTATTACTGGTATAAAGGCTTATTAATCATATTTTAAATATTCCATATCAGTTTTAGTAGACTTGTAGAGTTTTCTTTGAAAATAATAGGGAGAGAGAATTAAGAAAACCCGTATTCCCATGTTAAATCCCTGTACCCAGTTCTGGTTGCCAGGCGGTGTACTTGTAAATGCAGTTACAAAAGCTGAATATGTAGCAAAAAGGAAAGCACCTTAGTGTTAGTTTTCACAAATGCACACAAATATTGCATACAATGCTTTATGTAGTCGTAACATTATTACAACAGTTATTTATGCAACAAAATTATTATAATCCGGGCCCTAGTAGCCGTGGTCGCTAGAGTGTATGTCTCTAGCGTTCCACCGGGTAAAGTATCGCGGTTCGAGTCCCACCTTGGACATGGGTGTTTATGTGTATTGTGTAAATGTGCAACACCACAGAAAACGAAACAAAAAAGACACGAACAGAATTAAAACGGAAAAATCAAGGGGAGAAAAAAATGGCCGGTTTTCAAACCTAGAATCTCTCACCCTAGAGTTTTTAAATAAACCTTGCAAACTTATTGATAAACTTCACGTGCATAGAATAGCAATTTGGGGGACAGTATAATTTAAAAATTACACATCCGAGAACGATGAGAAGTTAATATACATGAAGAATATGAATCCGGATTTACTGCAGACATTATCGCCACGAGGGGTTCGTTTAATCGACGTAATTACTACCACCGCTCTAATTAATTATATTCAACCACATCAAAGGCTTAATGAAGCTGTATATTCCGAGGGCGGTGATGTTTATGTTTGAGATTAATTCAATGATTAATTTTTGTATCTTAATGTACCAGTAAACCTGCATAGATTGTATATATTGAACACAGTTTGTTTTTGACCATAACTTCCTTATATCCACTCGACGTGAAAGTGTGCCAAAGTTACAGGAAAATACATAAGTAGTAAACGTACATAAAATAGAAAAGTAATGAACTCTAGGTAAATTAAATGTAAGCTTTCAAAGATACACGAGATATACATGGCAGATTGCTGTGAAGCATGGTGTTTTCATAGAAATTGTTTTACAGTTAATATATGAAAGGAAAATTTTACGTGATTTTCGTTTATTTGTGTATTTGTAACATTTTCCTGAATTTTCATTGGTTTAGCAAAGAAGTAAAGACCTGTACATGAGGAAACTAGGTCATCTCTATTAACAGCCGATATGTAATTTACGTTCTCCAATGTTATGTCATATCGGACGATGGATGAAATGATGCTCAAATGAGCTCAGGGTCCATAGAGCTAAGAGTTATCCAACATGCGTATTTCAGGATAAGGAAGAACCCCAGAAAAAGCCGTATCCAGGTAACTCACCCTGACCGAGATTCGAACTCGGGACCTCTTGAACGTGATGCAGACATGCTACCATCTATGCTACCGAGGCGGGCGAGTAGATAGGTATATATTTTATTGGAACAAAAGTGCAAATCCTTGGCACTTGGGCATCAGCTTGTTTCCTGGCTCATTACAGGCTCATAATTGCAAACGTGTGGAGGCGGTAGTAGTACGAACCGCGACTCAATTAACCCCCACAACCTCCTGCCCCCCCCCCCAAAAAAAATCTAGGCGGGCTAACTTTTCTCTGATACATAACATTGCTTCTATTGGCAAATTAAAAGGAATGAAAAGGACATTGTTGTAACGCCTTTGCAATGTTGCAATATGAAGGAAGATTAAACTGGAATATGTAATGAATGCACTACTTTCAATTGTTTTGTTAAGGAAATGTTTCTATACTATTTTAAGGGACTATTTAGTGTAAATAGATATTTATTTGTTTAAAATCATTCGCAGAGTCTAGGAATATAATTGCAGAAGTATTAAAATGAAAAAAATCGACATCAAAGATCTGCAAACACCATCAATTGATTCTAAAAGTAAAAAACGAAGATATAGTGCGATCCATATAAATCTGAACCATTTCAATAGGCCATAACTTTTGAACCAATAACAGGACATACGTGCAACTTTGGGAGAATATAATACACAATTGGGAGATCACATTACACTATTTACATCTCAGAGCAAATGTTGGAAGTGTCCTCAACCAGCATCTACATGTTTGCACTCGTCTCACCATATTCTCTGAAGTTTTACGGAGAGTATCTTTGCCAATGTTACTTATTTCGGTTCGAATAGATTCCTTGAGAACATCAATTGTCCGTGGCCTATTCTTGTACACTCTATTTTTAGATACCCCCACAAGAAAAAATCCAATGAGGTTAGGTCAGGGGATCTGGGGACCACATACCTTTTGAGGTTATTCGATTATCAAAGGAACTGGTTACAAGTTCCATTGTGTCATTAGATGTATGACACGTTGCTCAATCTGCTGAAAATAACCTTCTCTCAATTCGATATCATCCAGCTGCTCCATAAATGTCTTGAAGGTACCCATTTCAACTTCAGTGTCTCCAGTCGTATCAAAGAAACTGGGACCAATGATCCATAAATGCTGTTGATCCTCTTACCTAACCTCACAGAAATTTTTTCTTGTGGAAGTATCTAAAAATAGTGTACAAGAATAGGCCACGGACAATTGATGTTCCCAAGGAATCCATTCGAATCGAAATAAGTAACATTGGCGAGGATACTCTCCGTAAAACTTCAGAGAATATGGTGAGACGAGTACAAACATGTATAGATGCTGATGGAGGACAGTTCCAACATTTTCTCTGAGATGTAAATAGTGTAATGTGATCTCCCAATTGTGTATTATATTCTCACAAAGTTGCACGTGTGTCCTTTTATTGGTTCAATAAGTTAACCACAAAAGACGTGTTTATAATGCCAGGATTATATAACAGCGGCATGAAATTAGGGACAGAACGGGGTGGGAACAACTTTCTAAGGGATTACAGTAAACTCGATGAATTCTCGTATGCTTAATTACATTGTGTATAAAATATTTAATACAATTAATTTAACAATCACAGAATTAAAGGTTATCCCAGTTATTTTATAAATTTTAGTTATAGTATTTAAAAGTAAAATTAATTTCATAACTAACAAAGCAATACAATTCTATATGATGCAAAAATAGGTATATTTAAATAGCCGCCAAAACATATGCTTGGCGAATGCTTGATACATTTTTCATTTTGATTATGAGTAGTTCATATCGATTTTTATTCATTAAAGCTTCATTCCCGAGAAAATGGTGGTTTGGATATGTTAAAAAGCAGTAGAAAAGTTAAAACAAATGATAACAGTAGCAATTAGAGACCTGCATAATATGAAAATAAATTTACCAACTTATTTGGGCAAAATATGAAAATGGTTCGCATTTGGTTTGTCAATGTAGAATACTTCTCAATATTTTTATGTGAGAATATCGCACTTTTCAAGCTCTGCGGCAAGATTGTGTAGAAAGAAAACCCATGACTTATCTGATACACCTTTGGAATATTAAAAAACAATTTGATTATTCCATTTTGTAATAAATGATGGTAAAACAAACCAACTTTCCCAAATACTACCTGCGTTAGTTACGCTGATGATGTAACATTCTGAAAACGGATTATGAAAATTCATTGAATGATTACAGAATTCACTATGACTTATGTTTATCGTGTTGGTACCTAGGAAATAATTAAGGTAAAGCAAAAAAGTCTTAATGATGTCTCATTTGTAAATTATTCTTAAACACTTATTTTTCTATTTATATTGGTTGAAGTAAACGTTTTGTGAAAGAGTTCCATTAAGCATTAAAATTCATTGTAGGCACAGACTGACGCGATAGTCAACTGTTTGAAAGTGCGCTGTAAACAGCCTTTGGAATTCTATACTCTTTCCATGACATCGCGAAAAACAACTGAACGGTGGTCACTTCAAAGAACGTCAATACTGAAAATGTGAAACAAACGCTAAAGAACATGTAAATGGTAGATGACCCTCCAAAAATAGTTGAAGTAAACTATCTTTTTAAAGAGACCTGTAGTTTTGTGTAGTAACTTTCTGTTTATCTCTTATTTGATATTTATTTATTTGTACAGTATGCATTACAAATTCAGTACAATAAAATTTAACATAGAACATGCTGTATTATACCTCCTGAGCCCGCCTCGGTAGCGTAGATGGTAGCATGTCTGCCTCACTTTCAAGAGGTCCCGAGTTCGAATCTCGGTCAGGGTGAGTTACCTAGATAAGCTTTTTTCCGGGGTTTTCCTTATCCTTCAAGACGAATGTCGGGTAACTCTAACCTCAATGGTTCCTGGACTCATTTGAGCATCATTTCACCCAATTCATTCACCGTCCGATATAACTTAACGTTGGGGCGGAAGTAAATGAAAAAAAAAAGAACAAAAAAAACATGACCTTAAGATTTACTCGCCGACTCAGGTCAGCTGGCTATAAGCCTTTGGTTTTCCTGAGCAGCTTGGTGTCATTTTTCTTAACCTTTTCTTCTTTTATCCTAATCCACTTTTCTCTTATCCTATATAAGAAATCTCCTATACATCTATTTTTCTTTTCTTCCATCCCCGTTAGCATGCGTACCGCCAATATCTCTTTACTTACACTGTCCTATTTCTTATCCCATATTTTTCTCCTGTAATTGGTTAACTCCTTACATTCTATCAGGTAATGAACAGTGCTTTCTTCATCTCCACAGAATTCACATATCCCTACCTCATTACTTCTCAACCCTTTTAAGTATAGTATTCCTACCCTCATCCATGCTATGCCTTCTCTTCCAGTTTTGATCTATATATTTTTCCCTACCCCATTCTGTCTTTAATTGCTTATCATATTTCAAAGATTTCTTTTCCTCTATACTTTCCCATATCTCTTGCCTATCTATGTCTTGTACTCTAGTTCTCACTTTCTTCCAAAAACCGTTATAATTTGTCTCCTCTGCTCTCTATAGATCTCCCATGCCTATCTTTAATATCATTTTTTCCAATTCCAACCACCAACTATTTGTATTTTTAATGCTTTTCTGTTGCTTCATGCACAGATTCAATAATTATACTTTCTGTCCTTTAATACACTTATGCCATAATTTCAATATTCTCTCTATTACTGTTCCCCTCCTTTTTGTATTACCTAGCTCTAGTAATGCCACTTCTCTTGGTGCCGATTTTGGCAGCCCTAGTAATTCTTTGCAAAACAATCCATACATCTGGTCTAATTGTGTTCCTATCTCTGATATGTCCCAGACCTCCGCAGCATAATCAACGACCGCTTCATACATTCTTTCTAATCATCTAACTGACATCTCCAGTTTATGTTTACATATTCTTACCCCTGACATTGCCGCCCTGCCATTAGCTATCACTTTTCTGGCTTGTACAGTCCACCCTCCACTGCTACACATCCTTACACCTAAATAGTCATACTCGTTTACCACTTCTACCTTTTGGTCTCCTATGAACCATTCCTCTCCTTTCCTAATTATCGATCGTCTTTTAAAAACCATTATTTTTTATTTTTTTGCTGTTTATTCTTAGTCCCCAGTCAGCGCAAAGCCTATGGCTTGACTCAATTGATATTTGTAGACCTATTACGGAAATTGCTCCTACCGTTAAATCATCCGCGTACAATACACCAAGGATCTCTTTGTTCATTATTATTGGGCAATGGACATTACTTTCCTTAACCCTCTCTATTATAAATAAATATAAATAAATAAATTGAAAAAAATAAAAATAAATAAATAAATTGAATAGTAAAATAAATATATAAATATAAATAAATTGAATACTATAGGACTCAATTTGCACCCCTGTCTTAAGCCTAACTTCTGTTCGGCTTCTTCTGATAATACATTCAACCCACAACTTATTCTGAATTTCACCCCACTATTTTATCAGTTTCGTTTATAAACTTCTCGCTCACCCCTTTTCTTCTTAATTTCCATTTTATAGCCCCCCCCCCGAACGCTTTCTCAAAATTCACAAAAGCATATACAATCTGCCCCGTTTCCTCATTAAGTATTTATCAATTAACGTCTTGATTATAGATATATTATCTATAGTTTGTCTTTTTCTCCTAAATCCAGCTTGAAATTCTGATATTTTATTTTCTCTTTCCGCCCAATCCATTAGTCTGTCCACTAGTATGCCCGTATACATTTTCCAAATTATAGATAGTAAGCTTATCCCCCTGTAATCTCTGGCCTATTGACACTCCCCTTTCCTTTAAATATTGGTACAATCACAGTTGTTTTCCAGCAGTCAGGTAATTTCCTACTATCTTTCATCTTATTAAACAAATTAGTTATATTCTTTAATTTTATCTCTTATAGTTTACCAATTATACAAAATTAAACACATTTACATACAGATCATTCCCAGAAAATTAAATAATATGTTATTACGTAAATATTTTGAATGTGTGTCATTTTAGTCAAAATCGCATTTTAAGAAGATAAAAATAACGAACGATATTTTATTTCATGTAGTTTGGGGTAGCAGGATTTTCCGAAAAATCGTGTCACATCCTTAGAAGGGAATGATTTTAAATACCAACTTTAGTATTTAAACTACGTTTCTTTTTTGTTTTGCGGTGCAAAGACATAAAGCACGCGCTTTATTTTCCCTAAAAGTGTTATATTTTTTGTATTTTCGGGAACATTTCAACAATCGCTATAAATAAACGACAGGGAAAGGAAAAATGTTCAATGATTTCTGAAAACATTAATTGGTGAAAATAATAAATAAACCAATCTTTAGAAATCTAAATCATTTATAAAATAGTATGAAATTTTAACGTTTTTCAATCACAAGTGCGAGATACATTGCATATTTTACAGGTCTTTAGTAATAATAAGTTTCCCCCCTGCAGTAGAGGTATCTTACCTTAGGTCTTCATTATCTGGTCCCATTCTAGCTGTTGATGCCTGCACACACAAAGAGAAACTGCCAAATAACCAGGAAGCTCTTGTCAATGACGTCGGCTACATCAAATTCCTACCGCGTGGAGTGGAAACCTTGACTGCATCACGTGAAGGTGAGGGAATAGTTGTTTTAATTTGTTGCACAAAGGAAAACGACAAGGGTATAACTGTTTCAAGTGGAGGAGACATTGTGGAGGCGATTCCATGCCATGTCTGCATTTTAGTACTCGAAACATTACGATTTAATGATGTTCTATGCATCGCGGACGCGGAGTGGTTTTCAATTGTCTTAGAAGTTTGTTTTGTTACGCTTCTTCCATTGTTTGATCATCCAGGAAATTTGAACGCTGTAAATACAGCAGTACTGACAATTGCATAGAAATGTCCCTAAACGTACAGGCGTTTATCTTCTTTCTATAAACTTCGTGATGAATACTACAATGCTTTGAGATTCATTACGTATACGCGCTGGGTTACTTTAAGTTAGAATTCCCAAGAACAACGTGAAACAAAAACCTGATTTCCTTTACCTTAGGCCTTGAGAGAAACAGGTTCCTGTTTAAGTGGCCATAAAGCTACTAACGTTTTGCTTTCAGGTTTCTCGATCAAAGACATTGTAATTCTTGCATTGAAGGACGCGGAAAAGTGACCAAGATCACGGTCGTTTAGAAATTGCAGTGTGGGAGGAAGGGCTGGATTGGATTGGGCTATGCTACGGGCGGGACTAGGTACTGCGACTAGACTTGATCTATTAAGCCTATGCCCCAAGTAAGACAATGTCCAGGAGGAAGGATGAGACGAGAGGAAACAGAAGGCGGCCGACTCAAGGCAACACGACAGAGCGGAGAGCAGGGTCTCTACAATTAACCAGTTGGAAACTCCCCATCAGGCCACTACAACCGGTTTCCATCCAACATGGTTCTGAAAGGCCGCGCCGTGGTCGATTGGTTAGACAGCCCGACTCTCACTAAAGTTTGATACCAGGCAACCACAAAGTGAGATTTATGGTGGACAACACAGCACTAGGGCGGGTTTTCTCCATGATCTCCGGTTTTCCCCGCCATCATTCCACCAATTGCTCCATCTTCACCCTTCCTATCATTCATCTCGCCCTCATAATACCATGCACTTCTCTCACCCTCTACCAGGCATTGGGCTGATGCCCCATCCTGGTTCTCTATCCGATCCAAAGCTTCGGTTCCTCAGACCCGACCTTAAGGCACAAGAATCCCCTAACGCCGCGATAAGTGGTATTACTACGGAAACGGTAAAGGAGAAATGGTCCTGAAGCATCCCACCAGAGCGTCCCAGAGACCGCAGACAGTCCTACCGGAGGAGCAAGCTTTTACCAAGAGCATATCATCCTGCCATGCAGCGCCGAGGCACCCGGTGACACTTCTACCGTGAAAGAGATATGAGAGATGATGTGAAATGATAATGGAGATGAAATGGAGGGACAGAAAATTCGGGGGATGTAATTAACCTACCCAGCATTCGCCTAGCGACCCGAGAAAACTCCCAAAAAACTTATGGGTCAGGTAGGTCGGCCAGGTAATTGAACCCGAAAGCGGGCCACAGACGAAAGCGCTCGATGAGAGGAAGGGCTGAAGGAAATATTTGTAGTATCTAACGCCCGCTTTTACTACATACGGCACCGCAGGCGGTGACACTGATGATACACGAAATAAAATGGAGCACGGGTGGAGTGAGATGGGGGAAACCGGAGGACCCGAAGAAAACCCGTCCCAGCGCAGTTTTGTCCACCACAAATCTCACTTTGCGGTCGCCTGGGAAGGGCCGCGTTAGTAAGAGCCAAGCGGTCTAACCACTCAGCCACCGCGTGGCCAAGGGCTGAAGGTACGTGATATTTCTACGTATATTTCTTTAGGATAAATGTATCTCTTTTCCTAGGCTATTGGGTCTCTAAGTAATAGATAGGCTTCGGACATGATTAGGTTAATTAATGTCGATTATCCTGACACCATATGGAGAGGAGAGAGGCACCAGTCTCGTGCGCTACTCGGTTTGTGATTGACAGACAGTACTTGGGGAGATCGAGGTCGCAGTGACACCATCTGCATATGTAACTATTTTCCAGTCAAAGTGCAACGAAACATCAACCAAAACAAGAAAATGTAAAATTAATTGAAATAGTTGACGAGGTTAAAAATATTGCAGAGAAACGCTATAATTTGGCTTGGATAAACAAAACGAACACAGTGGTTATTCATAGAAATATTGTATTCTACCTTCAAATTCAACATTTCACCCGAAATGCGTGTTTGAGACCTCCAGAATCTTAAAAATATAGAAAAATGATTAACATATTAGTTGCAGATGAGTGGTAAAGGGAAGAGGTGCGTATATGTGGTAGAGCGAGATATGGAGAGGTGGAAGAAAAGAAAAGTTGAGGACAGAATTGTGGGCAAAGCGAGACAGATACGCGCAATAAGGAAGTGAGTAATCTTTAGATTCTAGAACGTATGTGTACAAATTTCTGATCAGATTATCAGCTGCGATGATCTGTAAACAGAGAGTTAAAAATAGTGATAGGGATAGCTTGTGGAAGCAGTAGGACGAATTATAGTGCTTAAAAATTGGTTCGATCTTTACAACATTTCTTTTTATAAGGTTGAAAGTAAGAAGTGTTTTTCCCCCTTTTTTAATTGATGTCCCTCAACGTTGTCATATCGGACGAAGAATGAAATGATGTTCAAATGAGTACTGGGTTGATAGAACTTAGATTAGAGACATTCATCTTTCAGGATAAGGGAAAACCTTCAACGTTAAGTCATATCGGACGATGGATGAAATGATGTTCAAATGAGTCTAGGGTCCATACAGCTTAGGGTTACCACACATTCATCTTTCAGGATAAGAGGAAGCCTCCAACGTTAAGTCATATCGGACGATGAATGAAATGATGTTCAAATGAGTACAGAGTCCATAGAGTTTAGAGTTACCTGACATTCATCTTTTAGTATTAGGGAAAAACTACAACGCAAAGTCATATGGGACAATGAATGAAATGATGTTCAAATGAGTCCAGAGTCCATAGAGTTTAGAGTTACCTGACATTCATCTTTTAGTATTAGGGAAAACTACAACGCAAAGTCATATGGGACAATGAATGAAATCATGTTCAAATGAGTCCAGAGTCCTTAGAGCTTAGAGTTACCAGACATTAATCTTTCAGATAAGGGAAAACCTCCAACGTTAAGTCATATCGGAAAATGTATGAAATGATGTTCAAGTTAGCCCAGGGTCCATACAGCTTAGGGTTACCACACATTCATCTTTCAGGATAAGAGGAAACCTCCAACGTTAAGTGATTTCGGACGATGAATGAAATGACTTTCAAATGAGTACAGGGTACATAGAGCTTAGAGTTACCTCACATTCATCTTTTAGTATTAGGGAACAGCTCCAACATTAACTCATATCGGACGATGAATGAAATGATGTTCAAATGAGTACAGGGTACATAGAGCTTAGAGTTATCAGACATTCATGTTTTAGGATTAAGGGAAAAAAACAGGTGAAAATCGTATCCAGATAACTCACCCTGACCGAGATTCGAACTTGAGACCTCTTGAACGTGAGTTAGGCACGCTATCATCTACGCTACCGAGGAATGGGTCTGACGTTTTAGGGTTGTAAAGAAGCGTGTAATTTCAGTATTTTCGGACGATGTGTCATCAGTAAATAAGTTCGTAAAGTTAGAGTTAGAAAAGTTCTGTGTCAAAGTCAAGAATTTAATCATGGAACTACGTTATACCGTGCTGCTGCTCTAATCAATTGAGGTACCGTAACATGGTATACAAAGATTTTGCAATTTATTTACTGAGAAATAAACGGTATTGATTTACTTTAGTAAATTAAAATTACATCATATTACAATGACGAAGGTGCTAAATTTTATACTCTGGGAGGTAGTCTATAATCTTCGTAATTAGCTTATACTGGAGTTGCGTGGTGGTCTTGTATGTTGACATTTATTGGCACGTGCTTACTTGTACAAGTTGTGTGCCCACAACTACATGACGAAATGTCAACACAAAGCGCATTTCCTGTTTGGAGTACTTCAAAGTATGTATGGAGACATTTTTACTTCTTAATGAAACAAATTGAACACGCATGGGTTTCTGTTTCGAGCAAGACATGTGCAAATTTTCGAAATAATATAGCAGTATTGTTTACATGGTCTTGAATTAAATTCATTGGCATTGAATTTTTCTGGTTGACTCTATCTATCCAAAACCTTAGCCTGTATACGGCTAGTGTGAAGAAATGATTAATTTCCATCAATTAACTTAAGCAATAAATTTAATGGTGAAGCCTGGGACTCAAGTACGTACAATAGTAAGTCGCCACAAACGGTGTATTTCGAATACGAAAGCCCCTAGTGGTTTACCTGGAAGATATATGAGTCAATTGGAGAACTTAATGTCAGGACGGCACGTTGGCTATGGTAGCTCAATGAGTAAAAGAGACTGCATGGAAACCAGGAGATCCGTGGCTCAAATCCCGGCCATGGTATTGAATTTTTCAGTATGATTCTATTTATTCAATACCTTAGCCTATACACAGCTAGTGTGAAGAAATGTTTAATTTCCACCAATTAACTTAAATAATTGTAGGCTGTTTTCTTTAGTGCTCTAAATATGTTTAGTAAATACGAAATCCAGGTTGCAAGAGGTATCAATGCTCGACAACGCCATACAGAATTATTGGAAGCTTGTGATAGACTTTACCATATGGTACCGTGGCTAGGTGGGTGAATGCATTTCGTAGAGGAAGGGAAGACGTGGAGCTGGCAGACCGCAATCAACAATGTTGTTAGAGCACTGCTGGAAGAACACCGTTGTTTGGACTTGTATTGAACTAGCAAGGGAAAATGAAATCACTACTTAGATAAGTTCGCTTTATAACCAGACAGGCAATTATGCAGCAGTAGAGCAGTCTGTTAGAATATTAGAATATTAGAATATTAGAACACCAAGAAGCTGTGGATGGCATCCGTCGGCTCCCTGATGTGTGGAGGCGAGTTCATGTTGGAGGAATTTACTTCTAAGCACTGCACTAATGTAACTGCTTCAAAATTGTTTTATTTGTTAATTCAAATGTTGCCACTAATTACTGAATGACCTAAGTATTATGTTCTCTTTGTTATTTGGTTATTTATAATTTTTCTATTAATTTTGATAGTTCTTGTATAGATCCAACTTGAGGTTTCATAGTTAGATTAGATGTTTGATATTTTGCCCATTATCTTAATCTAAGGGTCTTTTTAGTTTCTCAGCATTGGAAATCATAAGACGATGAAAACAACATAACTATTTAATACATTACAAGTTGTTTCAAACTTGCTCATCTTTTGAGAAAACTGAGATGTTGATTGTACAATTATTACAATTTTAAATAGTTATTCCTTTTCAACTCAGATTCATGACCTTCTTGAACGAGGTGATTTATCACAAGAAACCAAAGTTGGCATTACTGGCAAGTTAAAAGTTTTTGAGCACTGAGTGAAAGAATTTTCAACTTTTGACACAGTTGTGAACTACTAAAGCCCTATCAACTATATAAAACTATATTATTTCCACCAGGACCGAAACTTTTTTCGAAAATGAACAAGATTTCAGCTCCTTCAGTGTCGAATTGTGAAGTTTTTATATCATTTGTACTTGGGATAGGAAATGTAAATGATAGACTTAATTACCAAATAATGTTTGTATTATAGGAGTATAAAACACTTCTAACACACTACAAATTTTAAGGTTAATACAATTTATCCAAAAACAGGTCACGTTTGAAAATGTTATACAGACAGAATAATGCTACACATCACATGCTGCTTTATAAAAACTGTGCAATCTATACATACACACAAATCCAGTAATATAAATAGTAGTTTCCTTGCCCTACATAACCTTAAAAGAAGCCAGCAAATAACTGCGATGCATTTCCTGCATCTGCTCGCTTTCTGTGACGACTCAGAAGGACAGTTGATTAATTTTTCACCTTTATAAGAACAACGTTATTACTTCCGATGCAATGCCGAGTTTGGAGACAGGAAAGCTCTGCTATGTGTCCTTACACTATCGCTGCCTTTCTGGGAAGATCTGGAAAAACAGTCATTTGTTAGTCTGCAAAATATTGTATTGTACCATTTGGAACATTAGGGTTTTATAAATATAATACACAAATTAAATATATCATCTTATCAAAACAATCTCATTAAAGTACAATCCGATAAAAATAAACAAGAAACAAAACATATTTTGATAAATAATTATTTCTTTCAAGAAGGGTTTATGAACAAGTAATTTTCTATAAATTGGTTATGTTCTACACAGATGCAAACTGTGTTACTTGTTGCAATCTTGGATCTTAAAATGAAATTTTCCATGACCTGTGTAACCTGAAAATTTGACAAGATTCACGGCCGGCTATCACGGCCGGAGTTAATATAACTGGAAGTTATTTCCAGGCTGTTATGCCGTGGTTTACTGGAGTTAGAATTTTCAGACGTTTCGTTCATAACTGCGGCGGATATCTTCAGTGGCGCGTCGGAGAAGTTCGCGTACAGCTTAAGTTAAAAGATCCATTTACATTTTAACCTATCTTGTATATTGGAAGATTGAAGAAACATTTTCGCTTTTTGGCCATCTTTTGTTCCACTGGGCGATAAGGTCTTTTATTCCTGATTCTTATAGATTATTATTCAAGTTGTATCTAGCATTTAGGCAATTCAACTTCGCTTATGAGGCACTGAACATATTCATACTTGATTTAACAACACATTTTAAAAACAATAATAGAAAGTATACTTATATATGGGTCCGAAAGTTGGACATTAAATGGAACAATGCAGAAAAGAATATTAGGGACAGAAATGGATGGACTTCGAAGAAGTATGAGGACATGTCACAAACACCTACATCAGACATGAAATGGACGTACTGGAAACTGTTTTAGACAGAATGTCCAGTACAGCTGTAACAGTGGTATGGACATGTACAACGGATGCCGGAAGAACGGTGACCCAAACAAGTTCTAAGGTGGGAAGTAGAAGACAGAAGAAAGCGGGGAAGAGTCAGTAGAACGTGGCATGAGGAAATATATGGAACTGAAGAGGGAACTGGAAGAGGGACATTGGAACGACAGGAATCTCTGGAAAGCAGGAACCAAGGGTGAACTGCTGTAAAGTGAAAAACCTATAAACAAATAAATTTCTACCAAATGAGTGGGATGGCTCAGGCGGTTACGTCTGTGGGCCGCATTCGGCAGGCCCGGGTTCGATTCCCGTGGTCGACCTACCTGACCCATGGGTTTTTTCGGGGGTTTCCCGAGTCGCCAGGCGAATGCTGGGTAGGTTAATTACATCCCCGAATTTCCTGTCCCTCCATTTCACCTCCAGTATCATTCATCTCTCATCTGATGGTTCTCTCAGGGTAGAAGTGTCGGCGGAAAGCTCGGCGTTGCATAGCAGGATGGTATGCTCTGAGGAAAAAGCTTTCTCCTCCGGGGGATGGACTTCGGTCTCCGAGCCGACCCAGTGGCCGATTTACCAACGCAGAAGGCGGGATGCCGGTTGTGCAAGACTGCCTGGAGTACTCGCTCTGGGGAGGCAGCCTCCGGTCTCCGAACCGGCTTCGAGACTCTTACGGCAGGTGGGATGACGATTGTCCTCAGTCCACCGCCGGGGAGTTTCTATCTAATAACGTGTAGGGACCTCGCCCTCTGTACTGTAGTGACTCCTTGGAGTCGGCCACCCTCTGTGTCCTCTCACCTCATCCTCCCTCTTGTAGGTGCCCCACTTAGGGCATAGGTGCAATAGATCTAGTCTGGTCGACGTGCCAGATCCCTTCCGAATAATCCACTACCACTGCTGTATTACTACCATCGCCGAACGTGGGCCGTTTGTAGCGGGAAAATGGGGAAGCATTTGAAGGGGTAACCTGCGCGAACGGAAATGGGTAAACATATTTACATTTCCATACAAGGTAATGGATAGTCCATCACCTCAATAGTGCGAGATCCGTCATTGCAGATGTAGTGCTTGTGAGAGTTTTGTAACCCAGACCATGCCAGACATACAAAAATGTCTACACAAAACAGTTAGATAAATATCTTAAAAAAAAACAACGTATTTCAACCAACTTTTTCATAGCATCAATCGTTTCAGAGATATCAATTATTATTGGTTTAAATCTGTCAGTTCTCTTTAATTTTTAGTTCTTTCGTTGTTCAGTTCTTCCTGCGATCTCATGGAATGTCAAGGTCATAATATAGCGATGTGTTTTTTTAAAATTTGATCATCGCTATTCACTTTTTACTTATAAAGTGTATAATAAAACTACTTATACAAACGTTGTATCACAATTAAGTTGAATAAGGATAAGGTTTGAAATAATAGTCTTAGAAGCTTTGAGGTAGTGAGTCGTGAAAGTCATGAGTAGGTTAAAAATAGCTGTTCCAGCGCAGACCCAAATGAGCAAGATGGCGGCCATGCGCAATCGGTATGTTTAGTGGATTTAGACAGTGTTTAGGTAGGCAGTCAATCCTCTTAATTTGCTGTACCTTATAATGCTGTGTCCTGAGGTATGATCAGAGTTTGTCTTGAGCTATGATCTGAGGCTCTAGGGTTAAGGGCTGCAGGGTTTCTTAGGTAAAGCCTGTTGGTATGGGATGTTAATATCTGAAGGATTTAATGGTTAGGTCCTGAGGTATGATCTGGGACTCTATGGTTAAGAGTTGCAGGGTTTCTTAGGTAAAGTCTGTTGGTCTGGAGCTTGAAAGCTGTGGGATTTAGAGGTCAGGTCTTGAGGTATGATCTGGGACTCTATGGTTAAGGGCTGCAGGGTTTCTTAAGATAAAGTCTGGTGGTCTGGAGCTTGAAAGCTGTGGGATTTAGAGGTTAGGTCTTGAGGTATGATCTGGGGCTCTAGGGTTAAGAGTTGCAGGGTTTCTTAGGTAAAGACTGTTGGTCTGGGAGGTTAATAGCTATAGGACTTAGAGGTTAGGTCTCGAGGTATGATATGGGACTCTATGGTTAAGAGTTGCAGGTTTTCTTAAGGTAAAGTCTGTTGGTCTGGAGCTTGAAAGCTGTGGGATTTAGAGGTTAGGTCTTGAGGCATGATCTAGGGCTCTAGGGTTAAGGGTTGCAGGTTTTCTTAAGGTAAAGTCTGTTGGTCTGGAGCTTGAAAGCTGTGGGATTTAGAGGTTAGGTCTTGAGGTATGATCTGGGGCTCTAGGGTTAAGGGTTGCAGGTTTTAACAGGTAGGGTTGCTGGTATGGGAGGTTAATACCTATAGGATTTAATGTGGCATGAGCTCTAGGGTTAAGGGTTGTAGGGTTCATAGCTAAATGTTGTTGGTCTAGAGGATAAAGACCGTAGGGTCTTTTATCTATGTTTTATAGGCTGAGGTATGGTCTTATAATTTTGAAGTTAAGTTTGCTAGTCCAGCGATTAAAGGCGGTTAATCTTGGGGCAAGTACTACATTTATGCTTTACTATGTCATCCGATTATAAACTAACCTAACCTAATATACTCTTTCATTTCTACCTTCTTTCATCATTCTTATTATAACCTAGCTGTGTTTGGCTAGTGGCTTCCTTTGTTGCACCTGTTAACCTATTTGTTCTCTTTCCTTAAGTTCCTCTATTCTACCACTTTAACCTAACCTAATATATCCCATGGTTTTAGCTTCTTGATCATTGTTGAACCTAGTTGATTCTGGTATTAACATTCGTTCTCTTTTCTTAAGCTGCCCCGTTTTTACCTCCTTAACCTATCCTAAGCATGTTTCTTTTCTCATGCTAACTACTTGTATGTATGATGCAAAGTTTTTAGGCATATCGATATTATAGCTATCTTTGTCACTGCAAGAGGTATATATGCTGATTACAGATCTTTATACAGTAAATTTAACCCTTTGTGTATCTGCTTCTCTTTTCCTAAAAATTGAGGTTCTTTTGTTGCTAGGGTTTCTTGTTTTTCGTACCTTCTCTATGCTTTCAGGAACTCTATTCTACCTTGTTATGTTATGAGGTCTTATGCTTATATCTTAGGCTTTTTTTTGATTAAGCCTTTTGATCTGAAAGACTATGTATTTTGGCTATGTTCCTCATCTCTTATGGTCACATGGCTACGTCTTGAGGCATGATCTTAGGGCCTGGGGTTTAAAGGATATAAGTCTCATAGCTTAAGCTCGTAGGTCTAAAGGTTAAAGACTGTAGGTTTAGTGGTTAGGTCGTATGGATTCAAGGTTAGATCTCTCGGTCTAGAGTTTAAGGCTGTAGGATCTGAAGGTTACGTATGGAGGTATGATCTGAGGGCTCTAGGGTTAAGTGTTTTAAGCTTCATAGCTAAAGGTTGCTGGTCAGGAGGTTAAAAGCTGTAGGATCTGGAGGTTAGGTATTGAGGTATGATCTCGGAGCTCTAGGATTAAAAGCTATAGGCTTCATAGCTAAAAGTTTGCCAGCTAGAGATATCTTCTTTACTGTTAGAGGTATATTTGCAATGGTCTAGGCGTACAGTTTTCTTACATTTTTTCATGCAGATTGATGTCTTCGTACTCTTGTGTCTTTTTCAAGCTTTTACCCCCTATGCATCGTCTTGTAATAAGTCGTTACGCTAAACCAATGTTCTAATGCTATTTCCATGCTTTTTCAGATGTTATGAGGTTTATGCGCGTTTCAGGGATATTTTAGACCAAGTTACGTTACTCAATTCATTTTATAACTAATTAAGAAGTTTTTCAAGGATATTTCAGATTACGAGATAGTAGTTACTTTTTAAATTTACCTATTTTAACATTAACTAAAGTGTGTTCAGTTAGCTTATGTGGTGAGGTAGACGTCCCTCGTCTTTTTTCTCTGGACTTGGGACCAGCGTCAGAATTTGTTTTCTGAACGGTAGACTTAACGCCCTCCTCTGCTCTTATTATTCAGCTGTTTTCATGCTTAGATATTTTAATGCTACGTTCTAGTGTTTATTTCTCGGAATGAAAATTGTTTTTTTCTGCTCTAGGGTTCCTTCTTTCATTCGCCGTTCAAAATATGACAATGTCCATGGGCATATGTGGATACTCCATCATCTGCAATTACTCTCTTGTCATCATGTGGAGATAGGGATATTTTGTTCACTTCCACTGACGCAACATTATGTTGATGGGACATAATTAGGTTCATTGGCGTTCTTATGATTTCTCTGCTTTTAAGACAGTCCACATAGCTCTCAAAGGTGATGTACTGTTTAATGGCACTATGTTTTATGCCTTTTATCTTCTTGATTATGCCTCCATCGATGTCGAGTGCATACATCTTCGGTCTCAGTCCAACAAAACGACGAATGATTTTTCCATTGGCTTCATCTTTAAATTTTCCCAACACTTTCTTGTTTTTTGTAGAATGACATATGTGCTCGCTAGGATAATCAGCAGTATCCAGATGTTCCAGAAAACGTAACTTATCCTGGTATATGTCTCCGGTAGTCACACGATGGATGAAAGAGTCAGTATCCATGTACATGAGCTTCAGATTTTCAAGCCCGTAATACGGCATTAGCACATCATAATGATACCAATACATCAAGGTCTTCGAGATATCCAGCACACACATCCCAATGTATATAGGCTTGTTGAAGACTATCTCCCGTGACGCCATGTGTATTGCAGCCAGATTGGGTCCATATATAGTTCTATCAATAAATGTAGGCTTAGCAACCAGTTTTTCCAATGTCTTCCAATCGGTGACAAGTCGTATATTCAGTCGGTTTCTGATGTTTTCCATAGTTTTACCAAACATGGCATTGTTAAAAAGTTTGTAAAGATCCTTCTCGAAATCATTTCTCGATCCTTGTCGTAGCCGGTTATTGAATTCCACATAAGGCTTTAACCAACATGACTGTTGAAATTGTAGCACCCGATGGATTTTAGTCAGTTGTAACCCATGACTAAGGGCCTGCTTCAAGGCCATGTAATGCACCACATACCTAGTTCGTGATCCAAGGTGAGGAATTAGTTTCCTTGTAGAAGAACCCGGGGGCTTGATACACTCAGGTAGGAACGGTAAATCATTGTGTAGGCCATGGAGTTCTGTAGGATATTGAAGGTCCACTTCTAAGATGTATCCGAGAGGGTCATCTTCTCGTAGTATATCTAGGTTGATATCTTCAGGAGAAACCCACTTAAAACCCCCGTAAGCAAGGGGTTTCTGCATCGCCCACGCGTACTGGTTATTTGAATCCTCGTACGTAATATATTGAGAGGGTTTACTTGAGTCATACTCCTTCATGTAGTGATTGTTCGCTTCTGCATACCGATGAGAAACTTGGCATAATCCTCCTCTTATACCTGCTTCAACCATGAGTAGCTGGTCATAATCCTGTAGTAATTCCAGTTCAATTCGTGTGTACAACAGCATTGCATCCCACGTAAGTCCGGGTGATGTATAATAATGTGCGGGATCAACTTTATGGGTTTTCAGGGTCTGCTCTCTGAATGTTTCAAACACATCTGCTAGTAGAAGGACATCCGAAGTTATGTAGAGGTCACTGTACTCGCCTAGTGTTCTGATGTTGAAGTGACTCCATACGGTTTTTGCATGCTGATACTCTGCATCACTAATTTCTTCTCTGTTTAACTTACTGTAGAATGCTTCTCTCGGAGGAAGTTCTGTCTCACTCAAAACATCCCATGATGTAACGTAATCATAGGGAAACACACCTTTACGCATCATCAAATCGATCTTCTCTGCTCCAAAGTACTTCTGAGTTTCAGGATATGATGTTAGATTTTTTGCTAGTTTATCCAAGCTGGTACTAAGGAAGCGATAGGTATCCACAAAACGAAGTTTAATGTCACCAACATACTTGGAAAATGATATATAACTTTCCTCAGAGCTAGGAATAACTTCTACTCTATCGCTAGTACAGCCTAACTCCTTAACAATGAAATGGGAGTCATATCCACTCAGGTTATGTATGAAGACAGGAATATAATTAGGCGTTTTACAGGTTAGATTACACTGATTATGTAGACTTCCTCGATATTCACCACTTATATGATCATGATCTCGTACTTTCCAGTTATCGTCGGTAAATTCTTTACCACATAAGTAGCATTCTGTAGAAGATTCGAATGATTTTTGTTGCTTATCTGTCAGAGTTAATGGAGCACCAGTTTTGGATACAGCATTAATTTTCTTTGCGAGAGAACTTACATACTCCATAAACTTCGGTGCAGCGTCACAACCTCGATATACATAGGGTTCAGTAGGAAGACCAGTCTGTAAACCTTCAATTGTAGCTGAGGATTTGACATAAACACAGAAACTCATAGGAATATGCTTCTGATATGGAACTGTATAAGACGTTTCGGGATTAGAAGAACACCCGTGGTAAGGGGTAAGAATGCTTTCAAAGTCAGCGTATATGACATAAGGTAATTTCAACATCCTTTCATGATTCTTGAATCTAACAATAGATTTCTCCTTAGTTGGCATAACAATCTTAGCAACTCCGTGTTGGCTACATATTTTTCTATGCTCATTTAACCTCTCAACTCCTCCATTTCGATACTCAAAGTGCGTAAAACAGCGTTTGCAGATACAGAGTTTTCCCTCACATTTGGTTTTTTGTTGATGAATAAGTCTCTCGAAATTCTTTATATAAACGTAATGATGACGTCCAGCTGAATTGCTTAACAGAAGCAGGTCGCGATGCTCAGTCAGTTCTTCATTGACAACTTTCATAGGAAACACTTGATTTTTCTCATCCAGCCCGAAAACATTTATAGAGATGTTATTTTTTCGTTCAAATTTCGGGATATCAGTCAGGCTCGTAGGAAACGAGAGGCAGGAAAAGTCATATCTCTCTTGAAGATCCTTATACTTGCTAACACGTTGAGGATCCTTGTGAATGAACTTGGCGAGAACAGCATACATAAAACACTTTTCATCTTCATAATTCTGTGGATTTATGCAGGCTCCTTTAGCTCCAATAGAGGTCGGTAGAGGGATGTAACTGGTTCCCCTCAGTCCATTATTCTTGTTGATTCTAACACGCACACCATCAACAGCTAATAAAGCCCAGCTGCTTCCTTTAAGTTGACTTTCCTCCATTTCAGTACAAAGTTTCTTGAATTTACTTTCCAATATGGCGTCCAAGTCACTTTCTAAAAATATTGCTTGATTTGGCGTTTTAAAGGCTTTATCAGTAGTGTCACCAACGGCATTCACAAACCGACATTCAGCCATGAGGTTAATTTTCACACTTTTATGCATCCTCAGTTGCTTCTGAACGGCTTGAATTATCCGCTGTTTTGATTCCTGGAGATATGTATTCAGGTCTTGGCATGTAGAGCACTGGATGAAATATGATTTCAGTCGATCCTGGAAAGCTGTTTCATATTCTACGACATCGTCTTCATCAGGAACCATTAACAGCAATTTATGTTTGGTAGGCTCGATCTTGAGTTTCTTAGCAGTAGTTATTCTCTCGCATCGTTCTTGGTGAGTATCTCTGCGATTCTCAGTATCATAAACGTTACCACAATGTTTACATTCGTAAAACCGGCCACATACCAGCTCATGTCTCTTTTTATTGTAGCTTTTCAGGAAACTCTTTGCACATATGCTACACCTATTTTCAGGTATAGTGTCTAACAGAGCTTCCATCGCTATAGTTTTTTGTTGTGTGCAGGCTAATTCTCGGGAATATGCTGCCAAGTAAGTGTCTTGATACACTTCTCACTTCTCTTCTTCACCTTGATAAGTTATCAGCGCTACTGATGATGAATTTCACTGTAGAAGCTGATCCGCTATGCTATAAACACACTAGCGTAATTACAATCTAAGATCGATAAAGCTCTCTTTATACACTTAGCACAGACCTAATAGAAAACTTCATCATCCCCTTCACCAACGGGATTCGAAGGTGGCACTCCTATCGGAGAAAACCTAAAGGAAAACTTCATCACACCACCACCACCACCACCACCACCACCTTTGTAGTTCGAAGGTGGCGCTCCTATCGGAGAAAACCTAAAAGAAAACTATTATCTTGCTACCACAGGGGTTCGAAGATGCTTCTACTATTGGAGAAAACCTAAAAGAAAACTCTATTAATTTTCCAGTTTTCGATTATTCTTTAACTACTTTACAATTCACATGAGAGAAAAAATTAGACAAATTAAAATTGAAAAAGGAAATAAATAGCTAGATTTGAAGATAAAATTTAGACAATTCAAACGAGTATAAACACGACTAAGCTCCGCCTTTTAGTTTTAAAGTTACATTAGGAGCTCCCATTGCCACCCGTAGACACCTCTCCGTCATCTTCAACCACGTGTTCTTGATTCTTTTCACACATATCTTAACATAACAGTTCTATTTTTCTCAAGTTCATCTATTACACCGTTTAACTGATCCACGGGGCACCCTTAGAATCCTTCACTTCATCCTCAAACACACCTTCTTGAACCCTTTTGATATATTTTAACCTATTTATGTTTGTTGCTACGGGCATCCGTTCTCTTTTCTTAAGTTAAATTATTACGGCCATCTTGTTATGTTTGAGTCTCATGCTTATATATTAAACTTTGTGATTAAGTATTTTGATTTGAAAGTCTATGTAAATCGGTTAAGGTAAACATCTCTTCTCAACATGAGACAAGTCATGATGTATGATCTTATGGGGTGAGCTTGTGAACACGCCTAAGCATTTATATTCAAAGGTATTTAAATTATCCCACCGAGATTTGAACCTAGATCCTAAGGCGTAAATTACCATTTCAACAACAATTCACACCTAAAGTATATATGTATACGCTATTTCATTGCGCTAACGTTATTAGTTCAAGAGTTATTTAAGATTCAAGTTATTGCGACAGAAGCGGTTATCGAACCACGGGTCTGTAGGATACGGAATCATAAATCATTCACAGCATATGTTGAATGAAAAAAACCTGCGCTTTCCCCTGCTGTTCTATGTGCAATAGATCAGAAATAGAACACAATTACATAATTCAATGGACGATGGGAACTGAACCAGGGACCCTTGAGCTACACGTTGTCAGCATATGATTAACTATGAGAAGCATAACCATATAAAGGTTATTTCACTTCTCTAGACCCAGCGGTTACAGAGATATTTAAATTAAACGATTCAGGACTCGAACTAAGGACTACAGGTATACAGTATATACCCTGCGGACCTAGCTAACCATATGTAAGTAATAAAGTTTATCCGAACTCTCTATCATAATTAGTTTCGGAGTTATTCCAATATAAGCAGTACTCTTCTGCCCCGAGATTCGATTAGGGGGCCATTGATAAAACTACCAGTCAGACAGTCAGTAAGGGCACGGACACCCCTGCGCGGTAGAAAGGCAGCATGCATCGTCTTTCCACCCCTAGTCGGCATCCCATTAGTTTCCGAACACTCTTTATTTATCACATGCAGGTGTGCCTGCGTCTTGGGACAAGGGCTTGACAGGTCATTAATCAAGTAGTAGTTCATAAAGGGGGACTTAAGCACAATAGAATATCTAATTTGCATATAAATTGATAAGGGGTGGGGTAAGGGATAGGGGACCATTTATGAACTACTACTTGATTAATGACCTGTCAAGCCCTTGTCCCAAGACGCAGGCACACCTGCATGTGATAAATAAAGAGTGTTCGGAAACTAATGGGATGCCGACCAGGGGTGGAAAGACGATGCATGCTGCCTTTCTACCGCGCAGGGGTGTCCGTGCCCTTACTGACTGTCTGACTGGTAGTTTTATCAATGGCCCCCTAATCGAATCTCGGGGCAGAAGAGTACTGCTTATATTGGAATAACTCCGAAACTAATTATGATAGAGAGTTCGGATAAACTTTATTACTTACATATGGTTAGCTAGGTCCGCAGGGTATATACTGTATACCTGTAGTCCTTAGTTCGAGTCCTGAATCGTTTAATTTAAATATCTCTGTAACCGCTGGGTCTAGAGAAGTGAAATAACCTTTATATGGTTATGCTTCTCATAGTTAATCATATGCTGACAACGTGTAGCTCAAGGGTCCCTGGTTCAGTTCCCATCGTCCATTGAATTATGTAATTGTGTTCTATTTCTGATCTATTGCACATAGAACAGCAGGGGAAAGCGCAGGTTTTTTTCATTCAACATATGCTGTGAATGATTTATGATTCCGTATCCTACAGACCCGTGGTTCGATAACCGCTTCTGTCGCAATAACTTGAATCTTAAATAACTCTTGAACTAATAACGTTAGCGCAATGAAATAGCGTATACATATATACTTTAGGTGTGAATTGTTGTTGAAATGGTAATTTACGCCTTAGGATCTAGGTTCAAATCTCGGTGGGATAATTTAAATACCTTTGAATATAAATGCTTAGGCGTGTTCACAAGCTCACCCCATAAGATCATACATCATGACTTGTCTCATGTTGAGAAGAGATGTTTACCTTAACCGATTTACATAGACTTTCAAATCAAAATACTTAATCACAAAGTTTAATATATAAGCATGAGACTCAAACATAACAAGATGGCCGTAATAATTTAACTTAAGAAAAGAGAACGGATGCCCGTAGCAACAAACATAAATAGGTTAAAATATATCAAAAGGGTTCAAGAAGGTGTGTTTGAGGATGAAGTGAAGGATTCTAAGGGTGCCCCGTGGATCAGTTAAACGGTGTAATAGATGAACTTGAGAAAAATAGAACTGTTATGTTAAGATATGTGTGAAAAGAATCAAGAACACGTGGTTGAAGATGACGGAGAGGTGTCTACGGGTGGCAATGGGAGCTCCTAATGTAACTTTAAAACTAAAAGGCGGAGCTTAGTCGTGTTTATACTCGTTTGAATTGTCTAAATTTTATCTTCAAATCTAGCTATTTATTTCCTTTTTCAATTTTAATTTGTCTAATTTTTTCTCTCATGTGAATTGTAAAGTAGTTAAAGAATAATCGAAAACTGGAAAATTAATAGAGTTTTCTTTTAGGTTTTCTCCAATAGTAGAAGCATCTTCGAACCCCTGTGGTAGCAAGATAATAGTTTTCTTTTAGGTTTTCTCCGATAGGAGCGCCACCTTCGAACTACAAAGGTGGTGGTGGTGGTGGTGGTGGTGGTGGTGGTGTGATGAAGTTTTCCTTTAGGTTTTCTCCGATAGGAGTGCCACCTTCGAATCCCGTTGGTGAAGGGGATGATGAAGTTTTCTATTAGGTCTGTGCTAAGTGTATAAAGAGAGCTTTATCGATCTTAGATTGTAATTACGCTAGTGTGTTTATAGCATAGCGGATCAGCTTCTACAGTGAAATTCATCATCAGTAGCGCTGATAACTTATCAAGGTGAAGAAGAGAAGTGAGAAGTGTATCAAGACACTTACTTGGCAGCATATTCCCGAGAATTAGCCTGCACACAACAAAAAACTATAGCGATGGAAGCTCTGTTAGACACTATACCTGAAAATAGGTGTAGCATATGTGCAAAGAGTTTCCTGAAAAGCTACAATAAAAAGAGACATGAGCTGGTATGTGGCCGGTTTTACGAATGTAAACATTGTGGTAACGTTTATGATACTGAGAATCGCAGAGATACTCACCAAGAACGATGCGAGAGAATAACTACTGCTAAGAAACTCAAGATCGAGCCTACCAAACATAAATTGCTGTTAATGGTTCCTGATGAAGACGATGTCGTAGAATATGAAACAGCTTTCCAGGATCGACTGAAATCATATTTCATCCAGTGCTCTACATGCCAAGACCTGAATACATATCTCCAGGAATCAAAACAGCGGATAATTCAAGCCGTTCAGAAGCAACTGAGGATGCATAAAAGTGTGAAAATTAACCTCATGGCTGAATGTCGGTTTGTGAATGCCGTTGGTGACACTACTGATAAAGCCTTTAAAACGCCAAATCAAGCAATATTTTTAGAAAGTGACTTGGACGCCATATTGGAAAGTAAATTCAAGAAACTTTGTACTGAAATGGAGGAAAGTCAACTTAAAGGAAGCAGCTGGGCTTTATTAGCTGTTGATGGTGTGCGTGTTAGAATCAACAAGAATAATGGACTGAGGGGAACCAGTTACATCCCTCTACCGACCTCTATTGGAGCTAAAGGAGCCTGCATAAATCCACAGAATTATGAAGATGAAAAGTGTTTTATGTATGCTGTTCTCGCCAAGTTCATTCACAAGGATCCTCAACGTGTTAGCAAGTATAAGGATCTTCAAGAGAGATATGACTTTTCCTGCCTCTCGTTTCCTACGAGCCTGACTGATATCCCGAAATTTGAACGAAAAAATAACATCTCTATAAATGTTTTCGGGCTGGATGAGAAAAATCAAGTGTTTCCTATGAAAGTTGTCAATGAAGAACTGACTGAGCATCGCGACCTGCTTCTGTTAAGCAATTCAGCTGGACGTCATCATTACGTTTATATAAAGAATTTCGAGAGACTTATTCATCAACAAAAAACCAAATGTGAGGGAAAACTCTGTATCTGCAAACGCTGTTTTACGCACTTTGAGTATCGAAATGGAGGAGTTGAGAGGTTAAATGAGCATAGAAAAATATGTAGCCAACACGGAGTTGCTAAGATTGTTATGCCAACTAAGGAGAAATCTATTGTTAGATTCAAGAATCATGAAAGGATGTTGAAATTACCTTATGTCATATACGCTGACTTTGAAAGCATTCTTACCCCTTACCACGGGTGTTCTTCTAATCCCGAAACGTCTTATACAGTTCCATATCAGAAGCATATTCCTATGAGTTTCTGTGTTTATGTCAAATCCTCAGCTACAATTGAAGGTTTACAGACTGGTCTTCCTACTGAACCCTATGTATATCGAGGTTGTGACGCTGCACCGAAGTTTATGGAGTATGTAAGTTCTCTCGCAAAGAAAATTAATGCTGTATCCAAAACTGGTGCTCCATTAACTCTGACAGATAAGCAACAAAAATCATTCGAATCTTCTACAGAATGCTACTTATGTGGTAAAGAATTTACCGACGATAACTGGAAAGTACGAGATCATGATCATATAAGTGGTGAATATCGAGGAAGTCTACATAATCAGTGTAATCTAACCTGTAAAACGCCTAATTATATTCCTGTCTTCATACATAACCTGAGTGGATATGACTCCCATTTCATTGTTAAGGAGTTAGGCTGTACTAGCGATAGAGTAGAAGTTATTCCTAGCTCTGAGGAAAGTTATATATCATTTTCCAAGTATGTTGGTGACATTAAACTTCGTTTTGTGGATACCTATCGCTTCCTTAGTACCAGCTTGGATAAACTAGCAAAAAATCTAACATCATATCCTGAAACTCAGAAGTACTTTGGAGCAGAGAAGATCGATTTGATGATGCGTAAAGGTGTGTTTCCCTATGATTACGTTACATCATGGGATGTTTTGAGTGAGACAGAACTTCCTCCGAGAGAAGCATTCTACAGTAAGTTAAACAGAGAAGAAATTAGTGATGCAGAGTATCAGCATGCAAAAACCGTATGGAGTCACTTCAACATCAGAACACTAGGCGAGTACAGTGACCTCTACTTAACTTCGGATGTCCTTCTACTAGCAGATGTGTTTGAAACATTCAGAGAGCAGACCCTGAAAACCCATAAAGTTGATCCCGCACATTATTATACATCACCCGGACTTACGTGGGATGCAATGCTGTTGTACACACGAATTGAACTGGAATTACTACAGGATTATGACCAGCTACTCATGGTTGAAGCAGGTATAAGAGGAGGATTATGCCAAGTTTCTCATCGGTATGCAGAAGCGAACAATCACTACATGAAGGAGTATGACTCAAGTAAACCCTCTCAATATATTACGTACGAGGATTCAAATAACCAGTACGCGTGGGCGATGCAGAAACCCCTTGCTTACGGGGGTTTTAAGTGGGTTTCTCCTGAAGATATCAACCTAGATATACTACGAGAAGATGACCCTCTCGGATACATCTTAGAAGTGGACCTTCAATATCCTACAGAACTCCATGGCCTACACAATGATTTACCGTTCCTACCTGAGTGTATCAAGCCCCCGGGTTCTTCTACAAGGAAACTAATTCCTCACCTTGGATCACGAACTAGGTATGTGGTGCATTACATGGCCTTGAAGCAGGCCCTTAGTCATGGGTTACAACTGACTAAAATCCATCGGGTGCTACAATTTCAACAGTCATGTTGGTTAAAGCCTTATGTGGAATTCAATAACCGGCTACGACAAGGATCGAGAAATGATTTCGAGAAGGATCTTTACAAACTTTTTAACAATGCCATGTTTGGTAAAACTATGGAAAACATCAGAAACCGACTGAATATACGACTTGTCACCGATTGGAAGACATTGGAAAAACTGGTTGCTAAGCCTACATTTATTGATAGAACTATATATGGACCCAATCTGGCTGCAATACACATGGCGTCACGGGAGATAGTCTTCAACAAGCCTATATACATTGGGATGTGTGTGCTGGATATCTCGAAGACCTTGATGTATTGGTATCATTATGATGTGCTAATGCCGTATTACGGGCTTGAAAATCTGAAGCTCATGTACATGGATACTGACTCTTTCATCCATCGTGTGACTACCGGAGACATATACCAGGATAAGTTACGTTTTCTGGAACATCTGGATACTGCTGATTATCCTAGCGAGCACATATGTCATTCTACAAAAAACAAGAAAGTGTTGGGAAAATTTAAAGATGAAGCCAATGGAAAAATCATTCGTCGTTTTGTTGGACTGAGACCGAAGATGTATGCACTCGACATCGATGGAGGCATAATCAAGAAGATAAAAGGCATAAAACATAGTGCCATTAAACAGTACATCACCTTTGAGAGCTATGTGGACTGTCTTAAAAGCAGAGAAATCATAAGAACGCCAATGAACCTAATTATGTCCCATCAACATAATGTTGCGTCAGTGGAAGTGAACAAAATATCCCTATCTCCACATGATGACAAGAGAGTAATTGCAGATGATGGAGTATCCACATATGCCCATGGACATTGTCATATTTTGAACGGCGAATGAAAGAAGGAACCCTAGAGCAGAAAAAAAACAATTTTCATTCCGAGAAATAAACACTAGAACGTAGCATTAAAATATCTAAGCATGAAAACAGCTGAATAATAAGAGCAGAGGAGGGCGTTAAGTCTACCGTTCAGAAAACAAATTCTGACGCTGGTCCCAAGTCCAGAGAAAAAAGACGAGGGACGTCTACCTCACCACATAAGCTAACTGAACACACTTTAGTTAATGTTAAAATAGGTAAATTTAAAAAGTAACTACTATCTCGTAATCTGAAATATCCTTGAAAAACTTCTTAATTAGTTATAAAATGAATTGAGTAACGTAACTTGGTCTAAAATATCCCTGAAACGCGCATAAACCTCATAACATCTGAAAAAGCATGGAAATAGCATTAGAACATTGGTTTAGCGTAACGACTTATTACAAGACGATGCATAGGGGGTAAAAGCTTGAAAAAGACACAAGAGTACGAAGACATCAATCTGCATGAAAAAATGTAAGAAAACTGTACGCCTAGACCATTGCAAATATACCTCTAACAGTAAAGAAGATATCTCTAGCTGGCAAACTTTTAGCTATGAAGCCTATAGCTTTTAATCCTAGAGCTCCGAGATCATACCTCAATACCTAACCTCCAGATCCTACAGCTTTTAACCTCCTGACCAGCAACCTTTAGCTATGAAGCTTAAAACACTTAACCCTAGAGCCCTCAGATCATACCTCCATACGTAACCTTCAGATCCTACAGCCTTAAACTCTAGACCGAGAGATCTAACCTTGAATCCATACGACCTAACCACTAAACCTACAGTCTTTAACCTTTAGACCTACGAGCTTAAGCTATGAGACTTATATCCTTTAAACCCCAGGCCCTAAGATCATGCCTCAAGACGTAGCCATGTGACCATAAGAGATGAGGAACATAGCCAAAATACATAGTCTTTCAGATCAAAAGGCTTAATCAAAAAAAAAGCCTAAGATATAAGCATAAGACCTCATAACATAACAAGGTAGAATAGAGTTCCTGAAAGCATAGAGAAGGTACGAAAAACAAGAAACCCTAGCAACAAAAGAACCTCAATTTTTAGGAAAAGAGAAGCAGATACACAAAGGGTTAAATTTACTGTATAAAGATCTGTAATCAGCATATATACCTCTTGCAGTGACAAAGATAGCTATAATATCGATATGCCTAAAAACTTTGCATCATACATACAAGTAGTTAGCATGAGAAAAGAAACATGCTTAGGATAGGTTAAGGAGGTAAAAACGGGGCAGCTTAAGAAAAGAGAACGAATGTTAATACCAGAATCAACTAGGTTCAACAATGATCAAGAAGCTAAAACCATGGGATATATTAGGTTAGGTTAAAGTGGTAGAATAGAGGAACTTAAGGAAAGAGAACAAATAGGTTAACAGGTGCAACAAAGGAAGCCACTAGCCAAACACAGCTAGGTTATAATAAGAATGATGAAAGAAGGTAGAAATGAAAGAGTATATTAGGTTAGGTTAGTTTATAATCGGATGACATAGTAAAGCATAAATGTAGTACTTGCCCCAAGATTAACCGCCTTTAATCGCTGGACTAGCAAACTTAACTTCAAAATTATAAGACCATACCTCAGCCTATAAAACATAGATAAAAGACCCTACGGTCTTTATCCTCTAGACCAACAACATTTAGCTATGAACCCTACAACCCTTAACCCTAGAGCTCATGCCACATTAAATCCTATAGGTATTAACCTCCCATACCAGCAACCCTACCTGTTAAAACCTGCAACCCTTAACCCTAGAGCCCCAGATCATACCTCAAGACCTAACCTCTAAATCCCACAGCTTTCAAGCTCCAGACCAACAGACTTTACCTTAAGAAAACCTGCAACCCTTAACCCTAGAGCCCTAGATCATGCCTCAAGACCTAACCTCTAAATCCCACAGCTTTCAAGCTCCAGACCAACAGACTTTACCTTAAGAAAACCTGCAACTCTTAACCATAGAGTCCCATATCATACCTCGAGACCTAACCTCTAAGTCCTATAGCTATTAACCTCCCAGACCAACAGTCTTTACCTAAGAAACCCTGCAACTCTTAACCCTAGAGCCCCAGATCATACCTCAAGACCTAACCTCTAAATCCCACAGCTTTCAAGCTCCAGACCACCAGACTTTATCTTAAGAAACCCTGCAGCCCTTAACCATAGAGTCCCAGATCATACCTCAAGACCTGACCTCTAAATCCCACAGCTTTCAAGCTCCAGACCAACAGACTTTACCTAAGAAACCCTGCAACTCTTAACCATAGAGTCCCAGATCATACCTCAGGACCTAACCATTAAATCCTTCAGATATTAACATCCCATACCAACAGGCTTTACCTAAGAAACCCTGCAGCCCTTAACCCTAGAGCCTCAGATCATAGCTCAAGACAAACTCTGATCATACCTCAGGACACAGCATTATAAGGTACAGCAAATTAAGAGGATTGACTGCCTACCTAAACACTGTCTAAATCCACTAAATATACCGATTGCGCATGGCCGCCATCTTGCTCATTTGGGTCTGCGCTGGAACCGCTATTTTTAACCTACTGTCATGTAAATGTAAAACATTATACCTACTCTATCCAGCCTTAAAGTGTGTACGGATGTCAACATTAGGCCGTAGCACAACCTCTAGAGCGAACGAAACAGTGAAAATGGTTCGTTACAACATTGTATAAATTTTCGCTTATTTGGTACATTAAAATAATGAATGGGGTGAATAAATGCCGTAATCCGCCTTTCAAAACATTTAAAAATGAACTTAAATATTTCACTTCTTTATTGTCACATGGTACTTCCGCGATTGCCTTGTTTACTGCACTGAAGCGATGCTCTTCCACTGTTCGTGAAGTCATATGGTGAGGTACTCAGTTCCTATGAGTAGTTTACAGAAACGTAAGAGTGGAAAGCCTCTAAAAAGTGATCAAAAGGCTATTGCATTAATAGTGTTTAATTTTTTGTTTCAAGATTATGACACCCTGGCTGTGAAATATGCAACTGAACTAATGTCTGAAGCAACTGGTGTATCTGTGAACAACGTTTCATATATGAGAACCGAAATTAAACAAACAAGAACTGTAAAAGCCCGTAAACAGAAGAGGAAACGGCCATTTAGTGTTTTAGGACAAGTAGAGGATTCTGTTAAAAGTGTTATTCGCTTTTAAGCGCACAGTTTCTTTTTAAACAAAAAACCTCCTACTATAGGTAAAGTATTTGCTTTGATAAGTTTTTACTCGCATATTTTGCAGAAGTTTTCTTTAATTAGTTGATTTAGTTTATATAAATAAATATGAGCCGAGTGCTTTTCTATCCTGCACTGCTGTAGTGAAATATATGACGGTTGCGATAAGTCAGACGTAAACAGTTGACGGCACGGAATGTCAACACGTGTTTGCCTGTGGCACAAACTGCAATGTTTACATGTGTCTCTAACCCGGGAGGGACTATATATACTTTATCTAATAGCGTATATAGTATTTTATTACATCAAGCAGTTACTTATGAGGTAAGACAATTATAAAGAGGTAGAACTTAACATGTGAGCTTATTATGACGTATGACCAGGTGCGGTGGGGTTGCCTCCTGGATGACGTGAGAGGAGACACAAGTAAGCTGGATCAGGAGGCATGGCAAGGATCACTAAGTGCTTTCCGGTGCCAGCTGGCATGACCTCATTCCCCTGCAGACTTGCACACCCGCGACTTGGAGAATACCCCTGTTCCGGGGAACAGAGTTTTACAGAGAGCATCGTTTTTACTTTCCATGGAACGCCGAGACTTGCAACCCTAAAGCAACCAAGCACATGAAACACAAAGTGAATAGTGAGTAGAGTACTCGAGTGTAATTACCTTCTTGAAGATGCACCACTGCTGCTTCCTCCTGGCATGGAGTGTAGAGGTTCCTGGGGAAGGCGAGCCTTCATCACATTCTCGGGGGTCGACAGATCAAGACCACGTTCCTTCATGCGAGTGGACATGGGCAACTCAGGTCTCGAGAACTTGAGAGGTTCCACCGGATGCAACATGAGAGCAAGATGTGGCGCGCAGTGCTCTACAAAAGTCTTCATCTTGTCCTGCATTTTCTCCTGTTCCGCACGTTGCACGTTCAGACCCTCTACGCTACCCCTGACAGGCACCGAGGGGCCAAACGGCAGCGGTTCAGGTTCCAGGATACTTCCTTCCGAGGAGAAGGTTAGCGAAGAGCACCTGGACAGCAAGTGGAATGCTTGAGTATGTAGTATATACCTACTTCAATGTTCAAATAAATACTTATTTGCAAAGAATAAAACATTTTAAGTACCAAATTCATTTTGAGAACGCACTCATAATTTATATTAAAAATAACAAATATCGACAACACTTAATCAATAGACTGTAAAAGTATACCACTAGAAAATCCCTGGAAAAGTATTTGTTTTAAATTTCTTGAATATTAAGTGAAAGATTAACTTCAAACTCCATGATAGCTTTATAAGAAAATTAATTCCATATTAAAATAGTGTACGCATCAGAGAGATTTTAAAAAACAGAACAATACCCTCCATATACTACTTTTTGCTTATTTTATAGACCATTTTATTTATGGGTCTGCTAACAACGTTGTGAACATTCAAGGAAATTCAAAATGCTCTATTATTGCACGGAAACATAACCTACAAATATAATTGGAAGTCAGATTTGTTTATTAAGTTACCATGTGAAGTCTTAATTTAGAAATTCAGATATTTATTACTTTATAAGAAAACTGTTTCATAATAGAACTAGTGTAAGCATGAAGGAATATATAGAGTCCAACTTGGGTTTGTATCCAGCACCTCATCATTTCTGGGTTTGCAATATTGAGGATTACCTTTTTTGGCTGATACCACATTTTTCTCTCTCAGCAACATTTTGTTTCAATAAAATTGTAATTTGTGAATGGCTTTATACATTTGTGCAGAAACATTGTTTTACTTTCAAGCGGGTTTGATGTTAAGAATGAATTGCAACTAAACATCTGCTCTACTGACACAGAATGCCGAAAGGTCTAACATCGCATGATCCACGAGCTATATGGTCAAATTGTGTAGATAACAGGAGTGTATACTGAGTATTCAAGTGAACAAGTTGTCTGTGGACATGAGCATATACTCAGGTGAAGGTTGATAAAGTAGTTGTTTTCATTTCTTATGATCCACGATCATTCTGTTTACCTGGAATCGCTTTCGTCTGGTGTGATCTGACCACGTTCGTCTGCTCTAGTCCATGGTGATGGTATACATGCTCGTTGCTCACGAGAAGGTGGTGGTACAGGAGCTTCAAACCGGTACTGATCTTTGGATGTCATCTGTAGACGCAGCTGGGCAAGATGACTGCAGCACGTCACCAAAAACTGTCCACGCATCCATGACTACAACAACGATCGATGTACCTGACCTTTAGTGATATAGGATGCATTCAAGAGTTAAAAATATCAGACATTTCGGTACAATAATGTGAAGCATTACTACAATAATAGCTGTGAAGATATTGTTGCAATATAGATTGTGAACCGAGATGATTTTAGGCTATAAGTTGTGGATAGGGCTGTGGTTACTTAAAGGTGTTTTACCGTAAGGGTTTACAAACTACTTTTGCAACTGGAAGCAACTGGTAGAGGTAAATGGTAGGGGGTCACTTGGTAGAGGTAAATAGTAGAGGGAGTTTGTAGTCAGGTTACAGATAGATAAATAGAAACGCACAATTTCCTACGAAATGCCAATTTACTATAACCTAATGATTTTCTACAAGACAAGTCACCTCCGAAGTCTTGAAGAGACTTGAATGGTGTTGATAGCCACATTAGTATATCAGGAACCAGTCAGGCTTACCTGCGAAAATGTGCCGGTACATAGTGAAGTGAAGATCCGGCGTAGCCTCCGGCCGCAAGTATACACTTTTGACTCTCTCGCGCCCCGATAATCACGGCTATAAGTATTAACGGCCAAACCCAAAAGGAGGGGGCCAGCACATGTTGAACCTAGGGACTATTTCCCTTTGATCAGCAGTAAAGCTTCTGGAACATTCCATCCGCCATGTTGGTTTAAGCTCAACGACCTGCTGATCATTCATTTTTAACTATCGGGTTCAATGTCTAGAGTTGCTTCGTTTAGCATTCATACTTGGTCAATGCTCCGAAAATTTAGCAAACTACAGGGTTTGACGTCTAATGTTCCGCTATGAGGTTACTACATCTTCACTTCCACAAATTAATAACTGTATAAAGAAACCTCATGTTACTAACATTTCAAATAAATTCCTAAAACAAATCAAGTTCCTTCACCTCACCAAAGCATACGCGACAATATCAATGTAAACGGTAAAAAGTAAGGGTTCCAACAACTGTTACAGAGCATCGTACATCTCTTTACAGTGGAAGCAATAGTTCTGCCACAAGATCCTCTCTGACAAACTACGCTTACCTCAGCTTGCTTATCCACAGACAGTTCCTCGCTCTGCTGCTGGACTTCAACGCCTCGTAGTTGTGTTCGAGAGGACATGCCAGATTCCAGAGACAATACCGCCGTGGCATCCTCTTCCCTACTGCCAGGTGTAGGTGCATCTGCTGCTGGAGGACCGGGGTAGAACGAACGAGTCCCAAACTCGATGTGTTTCCCAAGAACAGAGAAAGACGGAAAGGTGATAGACATCGTCTGCAGACAGTACTGGTCCTCAATGTCCCACACTTTCAGAACCTGTTGGTAAAAGGATTGTAATTTTGGTCAATCTGGATTTGTAACACATCAGTCCTATGTCAATGCATTTTCTAATTTTTATATATAGGCAGAAAATTACGAGATACGTGGTTCATCATGACCCAGTTAAATTCGTGAAAAGTGTGCAATTATGTATTGTGTGATGCCATATCAGTGTTGATTATTTTTAAAATGATGCCTAGACTGTCTGTTTGTTAGTTGAGGGTTTCAATGTAATACGACAATCATTGTGGGAGCGTTTTTTGTTTTGTTTCTGTATTTACACACATGTACTAATAGTAAGTAAGAGGATATATATATATATAAATCTCCCTTCCTCACCAATGCTGATGTTAGGCTTCTCTTGGGTTCCCTCAGAGGGAGCCGAAACATATTGACATGATAGATGAAATCAGGGTTGGGGGGGGGGGGTCGGCCCAACGCCTGGGATGAATGAATCATGGAGCAATTGGTTGAATGATTGTGGGGGAAACCGGAGGATCCGGAGGAAACCCACCCCAGCACCATCTTGTCCACCACAAATCCCACTTTGCGGTCGCCCGGGAAATATTTATAACAAATGAAATATACATCTGGCCGCGCCATTGCTGAGTGGTTAGACCGCCTGGCTTTCACATAGGCGGCCCGGGTTCTATCCCAGGCGACCGCAAAGTGGGATTTGTGGTGGACAAGATGGCGCTGGGGTGGGTTTCCTCCGGGTCCTCTGGTTTCCCCCACCATCATTCAACCAATTACTCCATGATTCATCTCTTAATCACCCCTCAACCCTGGTATCTGAGGTCAAATGCTTCGGCTCCCTCCCTCTGAGGAAACCCGAGCGACTACACCTAGCACCAGTATTGACGAGGAAGGGAGAAAAATTATGTATATATATGTATATATATATTGAATTTTCTAGGAATTGCCTCTGAATTCCCCTTCATTCTCGATGACTTTTTCCTAACCGGTAATCCTCAAAACACAAAATCTTAGTACGCAATAATGTAGATCTCGTTAAAGTACTTACATAGGTATAATTAACATCAAATGTAACTTTTCTGCCAGGGTATTCTTTTTATTATTTTGAATTTTCCAATACTTAATCCTTCCTTGATTGAGAAAATGTTCTTCTTTTTCTTCCGTGCTCATTCAAAGTGAATGGAACGTCCAAGCCATTGGATAGGAATTAGTTTAAATTTTGTGCCCCGAACATCTTAATAAATATGAGGTACTGGTGAATTCGAGAGATTGTTCTATCGATATGAACTGCTGTTGCATTCATAGTTTCTTTTGTTCAACAAAGGACTTAAAACTACATGTTCCATGTTTGTTATGTTTCACCATCATAACAAACAGCTGTACCTACTACGACTCTTGAATAATTCCTGTTTTATTTCAGAAATGTAGGTTGATCTGAAAACAAAACTTCTCTACAATGCTACTGCGATTTATGGATCTTATCGGAAAAATTTAAAAGATTCTTGTAATAGAAATTATTAGGCTGCCGTAGGATTTTGGGTTGGTGGTTCTACATGGTCAAATAAATTGATTGCAATTCCACAGACAGACCTCGACCTTAGCGATATCTGAGTGCAGTGACCCATGACTCACCCCGTCTTTAGAGATGCTTATAACAAACTTGAGGTGCCTGACAATAACCACGTCCATGACCACTGACCTATGGCCAAAGAGCGATACCAGTGGTTGACGAGTCACCACGGGGTTCCACAACCTAACGACATAGTCTGAGCTTCCTGTTGCCAAGATCTTGAGCTGGCGGTCCATGTGGAAACATCTCACACCCTGAAACACAACACTACCTTCAGTTCACACAAGTCAGTAGTTTCACGCAGTTCAGTAAGTCAGAAGATGCACTTACCCGAGCAAGTCTAAATATATATGGTGCCTTTCTAGAAGCAATGTGGCGGATCACCAGAGTTGCAGAGGGGTCTTGACTGCAGGTGACCACTGTTTCATTGTCTGGGAAGTACTCCACTTGTCTCACAGAATCCTTGTGAATACGCTCGTCTATTCTAACAGTCACGTAATCTGACTGCTGCTCCAATTCCTGTCAAAAAAGTATAAATCCATTTAAAACTACCATCGCCAATATCTCTAAAACAAAAATTGGAATTAAAAATACTTTTACATGCATAAAAATAAGGGAGAAGCTCTTTAAAGTAAATCATATAACACTTAAATATATGTTGTTCTAATGAAAATCCTGTATTATTTTTGTTGCAGTTGGCAATATGTGAACGTGAAGCTTTGGAGAGAAACCACGTACCCCAGTGTCCAGTTTTTCATCAACCACTCATCAAAATATTCAAGTGCAAGAGCAAGTGGCCTCATTGCCAACATTAGATCCAACCAACCTTAAGTTTATTAGCAGGTACTATAGTTATTACTTACCATCCAGTAATATCTGTCGAGTTTGTCTGGATGCTTTTTCTTGAAGAGAGACACTTTGGGCTGATGAAACCTCAGAACTGTCACGCTACCGGCGTCATCACCAATGAACAACATGGAAGGGTTGGAACGTGTTCCCACTGCATACGCCAAACACGTGGGCAAGTTCTTCAGACCTGAAATTAGACATGTTCCTGAGAAAAGAACATTTAAACATAGATCTTATATACCCTATCTTGGAAGAATTCAAGACCAATTAATCTTGAACAATTAAGGGGAATAGGAGTGGCATTCTGGGGTGGAATTTAAAAAGAGTTGTTTCAAATTAATGTCCATGATGTTTGTAAAATCTAATAACATATTTATAACGAGTTTAAAAATGTTCGTAAAAGATATGGCGCATTTATAATCTTTATTTGGATTAGGTATTTGGAAATAAGGAGAATGTGGACTAACTTGGAGTTACAGTGCCTATTTGGACAACCACATATAGTAGTGAAAATTAAACAAGGAAGAATAAGGTGGATTGGTCATGTGCAGAGAGTGCCGAAAACCAGTGTAGTTAAGAATATATTCGTAGGAAAGCTGGATGGCAGAAGGAGAATAGGAAGACCCAGGAAAAGATGGGTAGATGATGAAGAAGATAACTTGAGAAAGTTGGGGGTTAAAGGCTGTAGAAAAAAAGCAGAGGACCGAGTAGAATGGAAGAGGGTGATTAGGGAGGCCAAGGGCCTACATGGCCTGTAATGCCAACTATCATCATCATCATCATCATCATCATCATCATGTTCATCTTCATTTGAAAATTAAAGGAAGAGAAGTTGTAATTCCAGCATGTGCCCTTCATTTGAGGGTAAAGAAGTCGAAATGCATATTATTTGTAGTGTATATAAACAATGGAGTGGAGAGAGAGTTTCTTAAGCAGAAACTGACCAGAACTTGATTAAAAATCATTACTGTAAATAGTTTTGATAAAAGCAGAAAGATATGTAGATTAGGGGAGTCTTAATGGAAGACGAAGAGGATGTTGAGGGGGACAATGGGGGAGAAATAGTTTATTGTACTTTATTAGTATTTATGTGGTTATACTTGACTTGGTGCTACTTCTCAATCCTGGCAGCTTTCTCAGCAAGCTTTCCGCACAAGCGTGTTGTATCTGTTACCATGAACTTTGACGTAGGTATGACCTTGAAGTAGCCAATAGCCGTTTAAGCTCTCTCCGCAACCTTCACCTGAGCTCAACGTTTATTTAGATATAGATATGTTAATTTTGTGACTGTTGTGGCTAACTAGGAATCCATTACATATTAGTACCTGAGATTACACACAGCGGCACATGTACCAAGCTGGCACAGTCGTACAAATGAAGGCTGCGATCCGACGAAACCAGAAGCAGATTATTTGCATCAGGAATATGGATAGCGTCAGTGAACCAAGCACAAACAGTGCGGCGGCGTCTGTTTTCGAGGCCGTTGGCTGAAGAAATTCCCCCAGGAGCATCGCCGGCACCGCCTCCTAGACGGATGGCATAGCTATCCAAAAGGTGAAGTCGGCCGTCGTACACACCCACCTGGCCGTACTTGGATACGATGGCATAACAGAAGCTGTTTGGGGTGTCCAGCGGTACCACTTTCACTATTGTCTCCTTCTGTAAAACACAAGATTTCTACATTTTGGTTTTGTATTTTCATCATATATGTCTTAATATTAGCATACCTGAAGGGTACAACTTCTCCCTCATAAGCAACTAAGGCCTCGAGCCGGGTTCGACCCTAGGAGACCGTATGCAGGATTTGTGATGGACAAAGTGGTGTCGTCTGACCAGGTTTCTCCGCAATTCATTCCACAAGTGCTCCATCTCCTTTCTTTTCATATCACCTCCTCCCCCTCCCTCTACCAGGTTTGGATGATCACCTAACCTGTTTACTCTCTCTGATTAAGAGTTTGTACATTCCTCGACAGGCTTCTGGCCCCAGGCGTCCAGTTGTAGTACATGGCAGATCGTTGAGGCATATTGACCTTCAGTGACGAGCGCTGCGTTCGCTTGTTTACTAGAAGAACGAAATATTAGTAACCTGACGTATAGTAAGTAACGAAACACGTATTGTCCACTTGGGAGCTGTGTGTCTGATATGAAAGGTTAGCCAATTAATTATTATACACAAATATAAATTACCATTACTGCCACTTGATACAGAGAAATTTTGATTCCCTCTTCTTTCTCCTTGTTACAATAGTCAGTCACATTCTATCTGATTTCTCGCGTCTGCCAATGTATGACACGTTGCTGTGTTTGCATCTGAACAGAGCGTACATACACAGACTCGAGGCTTGCGTAAACAACTTCATTGTTACATAAACTTTCCGATACGCTTCCACGATTTGCCATGTAGTTAGTCCTGGGGTACAGGTAAACACAGAAAGAATAAAACGAGGATTTGACACATATAAGTGTTACATTTCCTTCTCTGCCAACTATTCTACTGATTATTCTGTACTATTGTATCCATTCAACGTTACTAGAGAAAATGTTTACATGAATGCTTTTTATTATACATTTTATATTGCTGTAAGAAATATACAGTAATCAATTACTTTAAAAATAAAAGTTGTTGTGCAGCCGTTGAATATCCACACATTTTGCAGTATCCCCTCCCCCAAAAAGAAAAAGAACGAATATCGAGTTACGTTTGAAAAATATATTAGTTATTTAAAAATTCGAATCAAAGGGTTTAACTCGGAAATGGCAATGGCACGAAAAAGCCTTTCTCATTTGACATAAGTTGTTTTTTTAAAACAGATCTATATTTATATATAGTAAGTTTTGTTTGCAGTACAAAATTCATAAATGAGAAGGGCTTCACATTTTTTTTAAAGATATGGCTATTATTAACAAGCAAATATCTTAAATATGTACTTTAATAAACATCATTACTCATTTTTGAGAAAATAAATATCAGTGAAAAATGTTCATTTAAGAAACTGTTTGTAATTAGGGAACTCTTTATTCTCACATACTTGAAAGATGCTGAATTTGTTGAACTTAAAGCGTAATCTACTCTGACCACATAATATCAAGGAAGAACCACCCCTGAAATAGGTCTTATACCTGGTACCAGTAACGTCAAAGTCATAGGTACCTAATATTTTAGTGTAGGTGCTATGAACCCCTCCGCCGTAATCAGAGACTCAAAGGAATTTACAACCGAGAAGTTCCATCGACCTCATCTAGGTTTAAACTAAAGCTGCTATAGGAGCCTGCACTTTACACACGCTGAGAAAGCAAGTACTACGACCGATAGTCATCTATTTTCTGTTCTCACCGACACTAGCGCTGGGATTGTAACTTTCTATTCACGCTCCTACCGTTGTAGTGACAAAACTTACGTTCTTGACACATTTGTTACATCCCTCGTATAACCACGCACTTTTATACTGTAGCTGCTGACAAATTACAGCGAAACATGCAAGGACAACGTCGGGAATTATAAGCTATCGGTACCATCTTGAATATTACATGTGACTTTATAACTTCTCCTGAAGGTTTTGAATTATTTTGTTCCCAAGCCACAAGACCTAGTTTATGAAGACACACCACAAAGTTGAATACGTATTTTCTAAGAAACTTAGCATAAAAAACGAATGTTTTAGATTTCAGAAATACTCTTCTTTACGAATAACTGTGAAACTTTGTGACGCACTGTTACGTCACTAATAAATAGAGAGCGATAAATTTTCAACGGGCATCTTTTGAATTAAGACTTTTGTTTCAATATTACAATAAAATATAATAATTTGTTACAAGCTAGTTTTAAAAAATCATAATTTATTCACAGTTCACAGAACTAATTTCGCAAATAGTTCATTTACATCATCAGCCAAGTTGTTTATTTATGTTTTACTGCCGCTAGGTGATGAATTATGTTTATTTTATTTATTACCAACCTCTGAAAATAAAACAAAGTCATTTATAAAATCGACTGGTGGTATTTCAAAATTTATCAAGCGATTTCTATTTTTAATATAAATATGTTCTCCCAAATCATTAAATCTATCGGTCCAGTTAATTGATTTAAAGCAAGGCTACACTGAAAATTCGCCGAAAAGTTGAAAATCATGGAATTTTCTTTTTGGCATTTTTTGGTAGCTTAGTGTGTGTAGTAATAGATGGCATGATACTTTTATCATTTGCACCATTTTAGGCCATCACGTGATAATTTAAAGAGACCATTAACAATCGTTAAACGTAACAATCATTACATTAAAATTAATTTTTTGAGAAACTTTTTTTCTAACATTTTTCAGTATACAAAATGCCTCACGCGTCAAAGTTTTTCATGTAACTTGGTGAAACTTACAGGATAGGTCCATAATATGTAAATAAGAAACTTCACACACACCCTTTTTTATGTTAATGCTCTTGTTTTTGAAAATTATGTGATGTTAAAGAATAAAAAAGTTAATATTTTCAATTTTTTTTAGAGCTAACACATGGAACATGTTTTAGAACAAATGCTACAAGAATATTCCAAAAAGAATATAAGAAGGTAGGTCTTTTAAAATTACTCTTTACTAGCCGAAAACAAAAGTTCAACTTAAAAGTTCAAATTTTTTGACGCGTCGAACATTTTATATAGGGAGTAATTTTCATAATATTTTCACAAAGGTAATTAATAATTAACACTATATAATTAATTAATGTTAATTAATAATTAACACTATTTGGTATAGCAACATGAAAATGTGCATGCAAGTTTAAAATGATACTCCAATTATGTGGCTAAATGGGGCGCCGGGGTAGCGCGGTGGTTTCGTTCGCGGCTCCCGTTCTAAGGGTCCCGAGTTCGATTCCCGGCTCTGGGGTTGGCGATTTTAAGTCGGCCCTATCCACGCCTTCACCTCTGTCTAGCACACGTGAAGTATCCCCTATGCCCAACGTGGTTCGGAGTCCACGGTAAAAACTGTAGGTCCTCTCACCTCACCGCCATCTTCACTATCACCCTATCATCGGAGGTAATGGACACCGCCCTCTGGGTGCCTCCACCTGAGAAATGGGTCCGGTCATCACTTGGTGGGGTGAGGTTACCCCGAAGGCCAAGGTTGCCATGTGGGGAGTGTTAGTAACTAACTTATGTGGCTAAATTTTCATAATGATAGATCATTATTAAAGAAGTTGGAAATTTCAGTGTAGCCTTGCCTTAATGATTTAACTTCTGGATTTATTTCATGGTAAAATGATAAAAAATGGAATCGAAGCCGTAACTACCAGAATGCGAGCCTCACACATTACGTTGAGCTAACTCGCTCAGTGCAGTGCCAATAGGGCTATCTTCGTGGTAGCAAGACCTCACATTTAAGAGGACCGGAGTTCGATCTCGGTTAGGGTTATCGCTTCCATAGAAACGTTTGCATACAGTATTGTTGCTTTCTGTTTCAAATGTTTGTTTTTCATATGGTTATGGTAATTAATTTTCAAATTCCAATGTATATCTGAATATGAACTCCCAAGCCACGCCTTTCCACCTACAAAGTTAACTTTATAGCTTAAGATAGTCAAGCTGAAAAATTCAATGCCATGGCCGGGATTTGAACCATGGATCTACTGGTTTCCGTGCAGTCGCTCTTACCCATTGAGCTACCGTGGCCAACGTGCCGTCATGACATTAAATTCTCCAATTGACTCGTATAATTCCCCGGTAAACCACTAGGGGATACACCGCTCATGGTGACTTACGTGAGTCCCAGACTTCAACATTAAACTCTTACTATTTAAGTTAATTAAGTTAATTAATTAAGTTAGTTAATACACTAACCGTGTATAGGTTAACGTTTTGGGTAAAAGCGACTGGACAGAAACCAGGAGATCCGTGGTTCAAATCCCGGCCGTGGCATTGAATTTTACAGTTCGACTTTATCTATCCAAAACCTTAGCCTATATACGGCTAGTGTGAAGAAATGATTAATTTCCATCAATTAACTTAAGTTTATAGCTTTAGCTTTTTTGCTAACTTTTAACTGCTCGTTGTGTGTATTAGAATCAAGTTTTATGTAATGCTCACCTAAAAGCGAGGGATGTGAAACATTAGTCACTGAAGAAAACTAATGCCTATGAGGTGCACCACAGTACAACACTCCATTGACTGGCCGCGCCGTGGCTGAGTGGTTAGACAGCTCGACTCTCACCAATGCGGCCCGGCTACTGCATGTGAGATTTGTGGTGAACAATACGGCGCTAGGGCGTGTTTCTCCGGTTTCCCCGCCATCTCATTCCACCGGTGCTCCATCTTGATCTCATATATCATCAGTGTCATCGCCTGCGGTGCCGTATGTAGTAAAAGCGGGCGTTAAATACTACACATACAAGAAATACTTTTGGAAGGAAATAGCACGTGACGAGATTTTGGAGCCTATCGTCATAAATTTGCAACACTCAGACGATGAAGACAGTGACAATGACGAATTGTCTCTCAATGGAAGTGACTTGCATATGGATGCGCCGCTGGCAGTTTTTCTGGATTAGAAAAATAGGTAATTCAAAAGCTATAATTATTTTTAAAGTATATATTTAAAACATGTGCGCAATATACGAATATGCATGTTGCAATAGTGATTTGAGCAACTGCATTATTATAAAGCTTTGGAAAATTCAGTTTGCGTTCCCTTGCGTCTAGCGCCAAGAAGACTCGCAAGTATGTGAAATATAAAAAGAGGTAACGAGGTGGCAACGCTGAAGGCTCTAATGCACATGGTTCACTACAAACCAGAACTCTTCCCAATTGAAACACACAGTAGTGTTGAAACCCATAAGGCTGGCGACTATGACTTAGCAGAATCTCTAACGGTTACGTCGGTAGGATACTCAGAAAAGGCTTCCCTCAGGTGGAGCAGAGAAGCCATCCAAGCATTCGCTTTCCCAACTAAAGAAAAACTAAAGAAAAACGAAACCACGTGTTTAGAGTGGCCATGGAGTCAAGTGCGAGCTGCACAGAAGTCCTTTCGCTGGGAATACTGCAATAATTTACAGATGAGGCATGTGCCTATTACCTTGCAGTGCTTCAGGTTCGTTATGTGAACGTCAGATCCCACGGGATTGTTTGGATAACTGGAACATCGATTCCCAATCTTGATGATGAGGTCATCCAGCAGCTCTTCCCACCAGATCTTGCCCTCGCTTGTGGTATCCAGAGAATCGAACCACTCTTCAGCATACCTGGTATACAAACGACTGCCTAGAACCAAGAAGAGCAGGCGATGTTAAACATAGTACATGTTGGTACTCCAAAAACATTGCTAATATAGTAACGTTACTTCTCTACAGTCTGTAGTAATCACTTGGTAATTATGGTGTAAATGAATGTTTGTTGCAGTAGCTGTTATTTGTGCCTCTGTGACATAGCACTACTTAAAACAAGATAAAAGTGGACAGTTGAAAATGTTTAATCCCGTAATTATACAAGTAATGCAGCCATGTTTACTTTTCTTCAAGGCGCAATGAAATATCCTGCCTGACAATTCGAAACCATAGCAACTGAAGGATGTAACTGTATGTTTGCAAGGTTATGGATCTGAGCTACTTCTGTCCACACACGTATTCATGGTATTCTTGACGTTCCGTTCAGACCAGTGATGCCTAATCTTGGCTTTTGTGTGCTCATGATATCACTTTATCACCCTGTTCTACCTCTTTTGCTTTGTGCATAAAGAATTTCATCTTCATTGATTTGGGTTTACTATTGTGCCTCATGAACCCGTCATAGCTCGGGGAACAGTAGGTGGAGGCAAAGTCGCCCTCCCTCTTTCGCGTAAGGTTTGGCATTAATCTGTAGCGTAGGTGATCATGTGTCTGTCTCACATTCAAGAGGTCCTGAGTTAGAATCTCGGTCAGAAGATCAGGATCAGTTATCTGGATAAGGTTTGTATGGGGGTTTCCCTTATCCTGAAAGATGAATGTCAGGTAACTCTAAGCTCTATGGACCGTGGACTCATTTGAGTATCATTTCACCCATTTGATTCATCGTCCGATATGACTTAACGTTGGAGCACTTAAACTAAAAGAAAAGTTGCTGATTTAGATCAAGCGGTGATCAGAGAGGAAAGGAGTAGTCCGTATCCGTGATACTTAGTACCTGTCACGGCTTATTGTTGGCAGTACTTACACATCTAAAGCACCAGCTTTATCATACATCTAAGTCAAAGTACTGAGGGTCGACTGATAAGTCCCGAGCCTTACATAGAGATGGCACCACTGGGCTAGTTTGACGGATAGCATCATATAGTTTAACTCCAGACTAGCTTGTATCCATAGTTACAGGTCAATAGCTTGATTAGTTTTTGGATGACAGTATGTTAAACATGGCGAGTGCACAGGTTTCACGAAAATGGAGAATTTGGAAAATTGAGCAGTGATTAAATACTTCCATTTGAAAGGCCTAACACATAAAGATATCAAGGAGGAAATGGACAGTACATTGAAAGACTCTGCCCCTTCATGTACAATGGTTAAAAGGTTGGTTGTAGAGTTTAAAATGGGACGTACGAGCACTAGTGATGAGCCTCGCCCTGTCCCTTCATATACAATGATTAAAAGGTTGGTTGTAGAGATTAAAATGTGACGTACGAGCACTAGTGATGAGCCTCACTCTGTCCCTTCATATACAATGATTAAAAGGTTGGTTGTAGAGTTTAAAATGAGACGTACGAGCACTAGTGATGAGCCTCGCTCTGTCCCTTCATATACAATGATTAAAAGGTTGGTTGTAGAGTTTAAAATGGGACGTACGAGCACTAGCGATGAGCCTCGCTCTGTCCCTTCATATAAAATGATTAAAAGGTTGGTTGTAGAGTTTAAAATGGGACGTACGAGCACTAGTGATGCGCCTCGCTCTGTGCCTTCATATACAATGATTAAAAGGTTGGTTGTAGAGTTTAAAATGGGACGTACGAGCACTAGTGATGCGCCTCGCTCTGTGCCTTCATATACAATGATTAAAAGGTGGGTTGTAGAGTTTAAAATGGGACGTACGAGCACTAGTGATGAGCCTCGCTCTGTCCCTTCATATACAATGATTAAAAGGTTGGTTGTAGAGTTTAAAATGGGACGTACGAGCACTAGTGATGAGCCTCGCTCTGTCCCTTCATATACAATGACTAAAAGGTGGGTTGTAGAGTTTAAAATGGGACGTACGAGCACTAGTGATGAGCCTCGCTCTGTCCCTTCATATACAATGATTAAAAGGTGGGTTGTAGAGTTTAAAATGGGACGTACGAGCACTAGTGGTGAGCCTCGCTCTGTCCCTTCATATACAATAATTAAAAGGTAGGTTGTAGAGTTTAAAATGGGATGTACGAGCACTAGTGATGAGCCTCGCTCTGTCCCTTCATATACAACGATTAAAAGGTTGGTTGTAGAGTTTAAAATGGAACGTACGAGCACTAGTGATGAGCCTCGCTCTGTCCCTTCATATACAATGATTAAAAGGTTGGTTGTAGAGTTTAAAATGGGACGTACGAGCACTAGTGATGAGCCTCGCTCTGTCCCTTCATATACAATGATTAAAAGGTTGGTTGTAGAGTTTAAAATGGGACGTACGAGCACTAGTGATGAGCCTCGCTCTGTCCCTTCATATACAATAATTAAAAGGTTGGTTGTAGAGTTTAAAATGGGACGTACGAGCACTAGTGATGAGCGTCATCCTGTCCCTTCATATACAATGATTAAAAGGTTGGTTGTAGAGTTTAAAATGGGACGTACGAGCACTAGTGATGAGCGTCATCCTGTCCCTTCATATACAATGATTAAAAGGTTGGTTGTAGAGTTTAAAATGGGACGTACGAGTACTAGTGATGAGCCTCACTCTGTCCCTTCATATACAATAATTAAAAGGTTGGTTGTAGAGTTTAAAATGGGACGTACGAGCACTAGTGATGAGCCTCGCTCTGTCCCTTCATATACAATCATTAAAAGGTGGGTTGTAGAGTTTAAAATGGGACGTACGAGCACTAGTGATGAGCCTCGTTCTTACCCTTCATATACAATAATTAAAAGGATGGTTGTAGAGTTTAAAATGAGACGTACGAGCACTAGTGATGAGCCTCGCTCTGTCCCTTCATATACATCAATTAAAAGGTGAGTTGTAGAGTATAATATGGGACGTACGAATACTAGTGATGAGCCTCGCTCTGTCCCTTCACATACAATAATTAAAAGGTTGGCTGTAGAGTATAATATGGGACGTACGAGCACTAGTGATGAGCCTCGCTCTGTCCCTTCACATACAATAATTAAAAGGTTGGTTGTAGAGTTTAATATGGGACGTACGAGCACTAGTGATGAGCCTCGCTCTGTCCCTTCATATACATTAATTAAAAGGTTGGTTGTAGAGTTTAATATGGGACGTACGAGCACTAGTGATGAGCCTCGCTCTGTCCCTTCATATACATTAATTAAAAGGTGAGTTGTAGAGTATAATATGGGACGTACGAGTACTAGTGATGAGCCTCGCTCTGTCCCTTCATATATAATAAATAAAAGGTTGGTTGTAGAGTTTAATATGGGACGTACGAGCACTAGTGATGAGCCTCGCTCTGTCCCTTCATATACAATAATTAAAAGGTTGGTTGTAGAGTTAAAATGGGACGTACGAGCACTAGTGATGAGCCTCGCTCTGTCCCTTCATATACAATAATTAAAAGGTTGGTTGTAGAGTTAAAATGGGACGTACGAGCACTAGTGATGAGCCTCACTCTGTCCCTTCATATACAATAATTAAAAGGTTGGTTGTAGAGTTTAAAATGGGACGTACGAGCACTAGTGATAAGCCTCGATCTGTGCCTTCATACACAATGATTAAAAGGTTGGTTGTAGAGTTTAAAATGGGACGTACGAGCACTAGTGATAAGCCTCGATCTGTGCCTTCATACACAATGATTAAAAGGTGGGTTGCAGCGTTTAAAATGGGACGTACGAGCACTAGTGGTAAGCCTCGATCTGTGCCTTCATACACAATGATTAAAAGGTTGGTTGTAGAGTTTAAAATGGGACGTACGAGCACTAGTGATAAGCCTCGATCTGTGCCTTCATACACAATGATTAAAAGGTGGGTTGCAGAGTTTAAAGTGGGACGTACGAGCACTAGTGATGAGCCTCGCTCTGGACGTTCTGTGGAAGTCACAACTCCAGAGATCATTGAAAAAGTGCATCGTTTAGTACTGGAAGGCCGCAGATTTGAGATAGCTTAGGCTGTAAACATATCAAAAGAAGTGCAGATATGTTAAGTAATGTTTTGTTGACGCCTGATCAAAAGTTGCAAATAAAAACTGTCTCTGTTTAGAATTTGGAGTTCTTCCGTAAAAATCCCAGTGATTTTTTGAGACGGCTTATTACCATTGATGAAACTTGGATACTTCACTACACTCCATAAAGTAAGTCACAGTCAAAACAGTGGACTGAGCCATGTGAACCAACTTCAAAAAAGGAAAAGTCAATTTTGTCAGCTAAAAAGGTTATGACGAGTGTTTTCTGGGATGTACAGGGAATTATTTTTATTGATTTCTTGGAAAAGGGTAAGCGTATTACTTGTGACTACTACGTAAGCTTAGTGCAACCTTTGAGTGATGAGGTGAAAACAAAAAGACCTCATTTAGCAAAGTATAAAATCTTTTTTCTGCACGAAAATGCTCCGGCCCATCGTTTGTCATTACAATGGGAAAAATGTGCGAATTAAAGTTCGAATTGCTTAAACATCCACCCTATTCGCCAGATCTAGCACCCAGTGACTACCACCTGTTTTCCGAACCTCAAAAAAATGTCTTGGAAGATGAAGATTTCTCAGCAACGAGGTCATTGATGCGGTAAACAGCTAAGGATCATGATAAATCGCACTACAGAGATAGTTTAATTAAATTAGAACACTGATATGACAAATTTGCGAGCCTCTCTGGAGATTATGTTGAGAAATAAAGTAAAAACATTGTTTAAATGTCTTTTTTGTATTGAGACCCGTGACTTACAGCCGATCCTCGTATATCATATTGAGAAGTAAAAAATAAAACACGAATCACTTCTTTATGGTGTGGGAGTTGAGTAATTTTGTGTTTTGTTGTTTCAACATCTTCGTTGCTCAGAGAGAGAAAAAAAAATCGCAGAATGTCTGTCTAAAGCCACGGCAGCTTGTTATACAAATATTACGTCATTATATGTGAAAAAAATGTTGCTATTATTTGCACGAGTGCCATAATGAAGCAATTGTGTTAAGAGCGGAAATAATGTAATATAGGAATGTACGTAACTAGTGAATTAGAAATTAAGAGGAGAAAAATCAAATAACTCAATTATATAATGCTAGAAATCTCGCTATTAATTTTCACGTAGATCCACCGTCCTCTATTAGGAAGTGAACTGGAGTGGACTACGCTATGGAGGGGATTTGGCTCGGAGGTCCACATTTGGTCTGTTGTATGTACCTATGCCTCCAAATGGGACACCCCTGGGAGGAAGGATGAAGCGAGACAGGGCCGCATGGATTCACGACAGTGCAGAAGGCAGGGTACCTACACTTTATCAGCAACCGCTATCCGGAAACGACCAGACGGGGTTCGGAAATCGGAGACGGTCATACCGGAGCAAGAAGTTTTACCAAGAGCCTATCGTCCTGCCATGCACCGCCGAGACTCCCGCCGACACTTCTACCCTAAAAGAGACCATCAGATGAGAGATGCTGTGAAATGATAATGGAGGGGGAATGGAGGGACCTGGAAACCCCCCCAGAAAAAAGCATAGGTCAGGTAGGTCGGCCACGGGAATCGAACCCCGACCTCCCGGATTCGGGCTACATACGAAAACTGCCTGAGCCATTCTGCTCGGTAGAAGTACTGAATTTTGAGATTTTTTTTCAATTTTTCTTCCTATTTTTTTCAGACTTTGCTTGCTTATAATATAAATAGTTTGATTTTCTGCTCATTTTGGTATAACTTTCATATACGCACGTTAATTACAACTTGTGTAAAATAATTTATTATTCAAAATATTGCTGCAGTTAAGTTTTAAAATTTCTCATATTATTTTATTACAATTTCTGAAGAATTAATGTTTTTATGTACAAAAACTCCATTGTCTCTAAAATTTATTGGTATAAAGGGCTTAAATTTTTATCTGACATTTGGAGCTAAATAAACTTTATTTTAATAAACAATGTTTTATGTATGAGACCAGTTATTTTTAAATAAATCAATTTTCAGCAAAATACATTTAAATAGCCATCACGCAGTTTTTGATGAACAAATATTGATTTTTGTTCATAAGTCAACTGTAAATGCACTCGTAAACGTACGTTGAAAACAGTCTGGTTTGTCAATAAACATTAGAAACATAGGACATTTCGGCTTCCCTTAATTTCGATACCTACAGCTGTGTTTGACAATAGATATACTTTTATCACATCTTTAATTTTTCTAGAATGGCTGCCTTCGACTCCGTGATAATAATTTTAATAACATCGTGACCTCTATCAACGCTCGATTCACACGAAACGGTTTCCACTCTGCATGCTTGCGACCAGTGGTCGTCATTTGTTGCACGCTAACATGTGACGTGGATTTCTCCAGAGGCAAAAGTGAACTTCGGCAGTTGTTATTATATCGATGACTCACGGAAGCTGGTCATTATGAAGTTAGTATCTGAATATATAAAGTTCACCAACGTGCATGATTCAATAACATCATGATGTGACAGAATAGGAAACGGCACGTCAAACCATAGCATGTCATAATTGGAACTAGATTTAACTAATTACCTAAAATATTACAATAAAATAAAATAATTTGCTACAAACTTCGCTTATCCTTTTAAGAAATTATAAAACTTCTAAATTTACAAGATGAAGCTATAAAGTTTACGTTAAAAATGAACAATAACGGTTGCCTTTCTTTTCTTGACATAAAAATAATAAAAAATAACAATAAACTAAACTTCCAATTTTATAGTAAATCAATTCATATTGATAATTACATAAAAATAAAAGTTTTAGCGCTTTTTCACATACCTTTGCTGTTTTTAATAGTTTAATTTACAGGTTAATAAATATACCCGTAACTAACGAGGAATTTAATAGAGAATATAAATAAACACATTATTAGCAGTGATTTAAACTGGTATTTATCAATTTAATTGTTTAGATTGTGGTCAGGTTTATATTGGAAAGACTAAACGTAATTTGGAAACCAGAACGAAAGAACATTTTCTAACATTAATTATAAACAGACTGATAAATAGGCCGTGGCAAATCATTTTTGGTCATTTAACCCTGAAATAAATCCAGAAGTTAAATTAATAAAACAATTAAATGGTCCGATAGATTTCATGGTTTGGGGAAAATGTTTATTTCTAAAAATAAGCGTCGCGTAGTAAATTTTGAAATACCGAGTCGATTCTGTTTTTAAGTTTACTTCATTTTCAGATGTTGGTAATACTGGCAAAAACTTAGTGACCTCTAGTGATGGTAGCGCTGACAACGCAGTTGTTTGTGACTGAAGATGTAAACAAGAGTTTACGAAATTGATCTCAGCAATTAATAAGAAAAATTTACATTTTCTTTTAAGATAAGTGAAGTTATTTTTACAAATAATTATATTTATGTAGTATTTTTTGCTTCACTGTAGCTAGCAATTATTTGATGTAGTGTCTGTTTCCTTTTCCATTTCTTTAATTTGGTGTTTCAATGTGATAATTCTCATTAGACTTTAACATAACACAGGTTTTAAAGTTAATATTAATATTTATTTTCAAACCATAAATACAAACCCATGTCCATATATGTACATAGTTGTTAAGCACTTTTCTCATTTGGAATGTTTGGACAGCCCTATCAACTGTGGGAACCTCTGCCGACACTAAGTAAACTTAACCATTAATTATTCAAATAGGCCCCTACGTCAGAAGAAGTTTCGATTGAATATTTCATACGCGATTTTCGATTACTTGGCTTATCACGAACCATTCTAGAACTTTGTTTGGAAGTACCTACATGGTATCACGAACACAGCGGTAGATGTCACTTTTATTACTTGAATCGCCTTCAACCAAAAGTTTAAATGTCACACATTATACTTTCTGTATTAGATTGGTGTAGAGTTAATTACATTGCAAGAATTACAAACAGCTTTGAAAAGCATGAAAAATAGAAAAGCAAGTGACCCAGATGGTATAAATGTTGAATTACTGAAATACTCTGGTCTAATATGCCCACTAAGACTCCTGCAGTTATATAACGAGTGTTGGAAAGGTTATAGGATTCCTAAATCATGGAAAATAGCTAAAGTTATACCCATTTTTTTAAAAAAGGGCAAAGAAATGGCCCTAATAACTAAAACTCACATAGCATATGTAGACTTCGAAAAAGCATTTGATTCTATAAATAGAAATAGATTATGGAACATAATGGACAAAAGGTGATATTCCCCTCACATAGTAGAGATAATTAAAAGCTTATATAGAGACACAATGATTATCATAAATACAGGCACGATAAAACCAGAACAAATAAAAGTAAATCAAGGAGTACGACAGGGATGTAGCCTTTCTCCCACACTATTTAATCTATACTTGGACTATTTGATAAAAGGTTGGGGAAAAAGTGGATGAAGGAATACATCTAAATAGAAATAAAAACTTAAACTCTATGCTGATGATGTAGCAATAATACAAGCAAATGAAAAAAGCCTTCAACGTCCCATGTATAAAATGCATTTATTGGGTAAAGAATACAGTCTAAATATATCCACAAAGGAAAAGAAAATAATGGGACATGGAGGAAAATATCCTGTAAGATAAAAAAATAAGCAATGAAAATAAATACCTCGAACAGCTCTCGAATTTCAGCTATTTTGGCTGTGATGTAAGCTTTGACTTAGACAAAGATATAGAAAACAAAATAAACAAAGTTCAGCAGCTATGTGGAAATATAGTAACAATATTGAAAAACAAACCAAGGAAAGAAACAAAGTTAAAATTTTATCAAACGAAAACGATGGCAGTTCCAGTGCTCATGTATGGAAGTGAGTCCTGGCACAGGACTTCTTTATCCGTAGTTATTTGTCTCCATCTTAATCATCCACACATTAAGGCGCAATATGCTACCGGATTTCTATGTTTGAGATGGGATGCACGTTGACTTTTCGAAGATCCACGTCGAGGAGCCAGAAATAACAAATTCGTTGTATTTTAATTTGTTTCTTGATTATTGTGCTTGATTAAACAAGAGTCATAAGAATCTTGGTTTCAAGGCGTGGTTCGGAATAAACGGAGAAGTCAAATTTTGTAACAATTTAATTGTATTATATAGATTACATTTTACTTGAACTTCCTTTCCCAGTCACTTCCAACATATCGATAAATTCTTACTTTGTTATATTTAAACAGATTCAAACTATTACTTAAATGTTCCTGATCTAGTAACACTATTCATCACACTCCACCATTACAAAACATCTCTATACTAAGATTATTGATTTTTCGTAACTATCGTTACTCCTCTCTTAATTTTGTGATTAGCCGATTTGGTTCCACGTCACAACAATACGTCATACAATTATTACTACGGCAAATCATAAAATTACATATATTTTTACTTATTTAAATGACTAAATAGATTTACATAATCATCCTCCTTTATAAATCTATAAACTTTTCATACCTCCTCCAAACATAACCCAAAACTACTGTTACAGTCCTGGATATTAAAAGAAAGAGATAAACAGAAATGAGGTTCTTAAGAAGACTTAAAGAATGTACTAGACGAGATTTAATAAGAAATGAAAGTATTCGAGAGGAACTAGCTATATATTGTCACCTAATTATCGGAAGGCATGACCAACTAACAGCTAAGTGGGGGACAGGAGGCATTCAGACCACGCCTACACATTTATCTCGTATCACTAACTGAGGAGATGGTTAGGAAAGTATCACGGGCACTGTACTGTCTCTTTCCCCTCCCCCTGACGTCTGGAACAGTCGGGATGATGTTTCGAGCCGCGAAGCTTCCAGAAACAGCGATCTTCGTATATAAGGGACGCAGTGGACGAGTCAGCTCAGTTCTTGGCGAGCAGCCGTGAGGAGCATCGTGCTAGAGAACGGACTGGAAGACTGCGTACGTGTATCAGAGGAGTTGTACGTAATTGTGAGTGTGAAGTGGACCTGTGACAGACGAACTGGTGGATTGTAATTGTGTGCGCTACGTAACTCTATGTAATCGGCAAGTGTTCCAACTGTAATCGGTGGAAATAAAGAACATTTTGAGTTTGTGCAATTGGACTTTTAATTTCATGAACCCACAAAGTCACAATATAAATTACAGGACAAAATAGAAGAAAATATACAGAACTGCAACGAATGTATGAATAAAATGGACGAAGAAAGAGTACCGTTTTAATAAGAAGATACGATCATCGTGGAAGAAGAGATGTAGGACGTCCTAGAAAAAGATGGGAATAGCTGATGGAATGCGAAGACGGAACAGGCAGAAATGCCTAATCCCTGAACTAAAGAAGAAGAAAAGTATTAGATTGGCAGATATGTTCCATCGTATTTTTTAAATAATAGTTCTGCGTACAAAATAAAATGTTTTGGCGATGCTTTTGTGTTATTCTATACAGAATTATATCATCTACAAACAGTGTGGTTAGTTTTTATATGCGTGTATATCGTTTCTTTTTTTGAGATCAATAAAATGGAGTGTCAAGTCGACAACAAAGAGCACTTTGACACCTGCTTTTTGCATATGGGCCAACCCATTAAGTATCTAGTATTCCATCAACAAATTCCATTGGAAAATATTTGTATTGAGGCACTCTAAAAACAAAAAAGAGTATTTTTTTAAAAAGTGCCCTTTCTATATCTCAGCCCTGAACATGATAAGTATAAAAATTTTGTTAAATGCCGGATTTGATATATATTTTTATATTTATGTTTAACATTTTCTAAAGATGCCGTATAAAGTGTTTCAAAACTATTTTCTCCTCTGTCCGCCTCTGGGCCGCGCCGTGGCTCAGTGGTTAGACCGCTTGGCTCTCACCAAGGCGGCCAGGGTTCGATTCCACGCGACCGCAAAGTGGGGGGACAACACGGCGCTGGGGCGGGTTTTCTCCGGGACCTCCGGTTTCCCCCGCCATCTCATTCCACCGGTGCTCCATCTTCATCTCATGTATCATCAGTGTCGTCGCCTGTGGTGCTGTATGTAGTAAAAGCGGGCGTTAAACACTACACATTTCATTTCATGTCCGCCTCTGTAGGTAGGTGGTAGCGTGTTTGCCTCACCTTCAAGAGGTCCCGAGTTTGAATCTCGGCCAGATTGAGTTTTGGATAAGGTTTATCCGGGATTTTCCCTTATCCAGAAAGATGAATGTCTGGTAACTCTAAGCTCTATGAACCCTAGGCTCATTTAGTATAATTTCATTCATCGTCCGATATGATTTAACGTTGGAGGGCATAAATTAAAGAAATAAGTAGTTGATTTTAATTAAATCGGTATTTGTTTAATATATTTTCGTGACAAATGAAAAGTAGAGCTTAAATTCTGGAATTAGTCTCAGAAGACCGTTTTATTCTGCATGACTTTTATAATAATTGATAATCAGTAAGCTATATTCAAAGTCCTGCAGCATAAAAAATTTAGAATATTTTTTAAAACACAATTTATGTCAATTTTTTTTGTAGATTTATTATTTCTGAGGTATTCCTTGTTATTTGTCTCTGTTTTCCGTTACTTAGGTACTTAGGTATATTTTTCTCAAATGGGAAGTCATTTTTATTACCATTTCTTGACCATTTAAAAAGAATGGAATTTCAAATTCATCATATAGAGACCAGCTGCAGAAGATTTGACTATCACTTAAAGCTTACTGTATTATAATGTCTCCCTTGTACCCAAATGTTTATCTCAAATAACATAAAATAAGAAGGATAAATATTTGCAAGAATAATTTCTACGAGAACGTGTATAGAAAGACATGTGATTTCCCACCTGGACCTGGAATGCAATTGTGTTTCTTATGCGTGACATATTTACTGACCTACAACTTTGGCTACGGCCTTAACGAACTGTTTCCTATTGAGCGGATATCCAGCGAAGTTTTTGCCCCGTTCTTCCTTGTGCAGTTGCTCCCGTCCTTTGGGAGTATCCCATCTCTTCTTAGACTTGCTAGCTGGAGCAGGAGGGGGCTTGGTGGTGAAGAAGAAATGGCGAAGCTCGTACAGATCTGCTGAGTCCAGCCTCCCGATCAAGTCCAGCTGCAAGCATTCTTCATCCAAACTGTAATAAAAAAAGAAATAATAATAATAATAATAATAATAATAATAATAATAATAATAATAATAATAATAATAATAATAATAATAATAATAATAATAATAATAATAATAATAATAATAATAATAATAATAATAATAATAATAATAATAATAATAATATAATAATAATAATAATAATAATAATAATAATAATAATAATAATAATAATAATAATAATAATAATAATAATAATAATAATAATAATAATAATAATAATAATAATAATAATAATAATAATAATAATAATAATAATAATAATAATAATAATAATAATAATAATAATAATAATAATAATAATAATAATAATAATAATAATAATAATAATAATAATAATAATAATAATAATAATAATAATAATAATAATAATAATAATAATAATAATAATAATAATAATAATAATAATAATAATAATAATAATAATAATAATAATAATAATAAATATACTAAAAGCAAACCAAAGCAATTTCCAAAAAATGCAAACAGCATATCCTCTTACTGAACACATATGTAACAAAACATATATGTTTAAATATAGAAAATTAAGACGTTACAAAAATCAGAGTGCCTCTATGGAGCAGAAACATTAATTTTAAAAAGAAATGAAAAAATTCGAAAATATAGAAAAAAGGAATATAAAATTATTAGACAAATTTTAGGTCCACAAGTGTTAGGTGAAGAATACATACAAGTAAAAAGGAAATAAAAAAGTATACAGACATCCTTAATGATACTAGGAAATAATGATTAAAATTTTATGGACATATTAAACCATTAACTTTAAATAGCCTTATAAAAGAAATTATGGAATTTTACGGAAATAGAAAACACAAGTAGACGCTATGAAACGGATTGTTGAATTAAAAAGGGATTTAGGTTGGCAGGAATCACTCAAGACGATATCCTGGAGAAGGACGTTTTTAGAATGAAGGTGCATAAGTGACAAGTTGACCAAGAGGACTGGAACAACGTGGGGAGACGAGAGAAAGAAAGTCCACAGCCAAAGAATAACTTTGGATTCATAGAAGAGTTAAGAAACGTCTCTAAGTACTTTGTGTAGTCCTACATGGGCTCATCGCCAAAAAAGTGACAAAAGACTAAAAAGCTCACTTCACGCTGCACCAAATATTGTCCAGCAACGCAAAGAAGGTCCCTGAAAGGAATGTGCTGCCTTACACAGTGGGACAAGGACAGCGAATGTGCGTGACAGAGAGCGTATGCTACACAAGGAGCAGAACCGCTGAAAAACATACGCTCTATTCACTCTGTACACTAAAATCGAGAAGCTTCATTCACAAAAGTAGAAGCCGTCCGAATGTTTTTGAATTGTCTGTAACTGTACTGTCATGGAGTATCATAAACCTGTCCGGGGAGCACCTTCTGCAATCCCCCTGCGTCTCTGGGCCCGGAGACTTTCTGTCCTGTGGAGGACAGTACTTTAGCTCAATGCTAACGCGCAGTCTCTTTCTTTTACACAAATGCAACACTTCGACACATCTCTATAATAGTTCTATAGCATGCATCCTATCTGCTGCTGTAATCTACACACAGGTCCACCTCTTACACGGAGCTACACACCGAATTTTAAAAACCCTAAAAGTTCGCTACCGGTTCCACAGCCTTCCGATTCCTTACTACAAAGCTGCACTTACTGCTTCCTTCACCGTTCCACGGTCTGCCGACTCTCACTCCGCGGAACCGCACTCAGCTCGAAGCATCACACTTCTTCACTACTATTCCTGTACTACTGACTCTTTCTCTTCTTCCTCTAGGCCCTGCATCGCTTTTATATAATCCTGCCGGGTGCAATAGATCGTTCCAGAATTGGAAAACTCGAAATACAGTATCTAAAGATCTTTTGCGTTGTAACAACACAATTCAGCCCCTGTCTCGTGACGTTTACGTCAGTTAGTGACTAGCCTTGAAGGCGTGTCACTCCCGCCCCTCCAGCCAGTGAACAACGAGGCAAGTCTCTGCTCCCGCTTCCTTGCAATGGTAGTTAAGTTGCACGATTCGACTTTTCCCCATTCGAAAGAGCTTTGCGTTCGCCATTGTGACGATAATGTTGATAATTATGATCATGATAATATAATACTAATAATAATTTTAACGATATATTTCATTACAACAGACTTGCATTGTATCCAATATTAGTTCAAATCTGATGTCAAGGAAAACAGGTGGTTGCCGTCTTATAATATTGGCTGCTTAATGATCGTTCTTTAACTGCTACTGGGTTTGAAAGACCGCCTCTTTGCTCAGGCTTGAGGTACTTTTTTTTTTACCAGCCGTAAATTTACGACATGGAACCATTTACTTTACTTCTATTCTAAATGAAGCCTTGCTAAGGATTTTTCTCCTCCGGGTTTGAGCTCGCAACTTTGGGAACTAGCATGTTACCCACAGACTGGTGGCGCCAGGCTATCCAAGGGGTACATTTAAGAAGTATGTAGTGTAATAAACGGTATTTTCGTGACAAAAGGGCTGCTTATGTACACTTTATGTGGAGTTCTGAATATCAATGGTTCTCCATTTTGAATGAATGGGCAGTAGCGACAGAAAGTGATAGGAAGCAACAACACTTTCGGTATATGGACAATGTGTTGACATCAGGATTAAATTAGACTGGATCCAGTATACTTATTACACAAATAAAAATATTTGTTAATTAATGTCCACTTATCTTAAGAAGTTGACGTTAATACTTCTTCCTTCTTTTTAAAAAGTAAAAAAATATATACAAAAGAATATTGAAAAATTTAAATATCAAAAAACTATTAATGATATTTCTACTCTTAAAAAATATAAAAGATGATTACAAATTTAAAAAATGTACTTACCATCCTTGGGTTAATAAACATTTTCAAAAAAAAAAAAAAAAATTAAAGAAGTTGGTATAACTTTAGTTCCTCAAAATAAATATAGTATTAAAAATTTATTGCAATTTCCTAAAAAAAATATAAAATTCCTAATAATAAAAAATCTGGTATTTATCAATTTAATTGTTTAGATTGTGATCAGGGTTATATTGGAAAGACGAAACGTATTTTGGAAACCAGAAAGAAAGAACATTTTCGTAACATTAAATATAAACAAACTGATAAATCGGCCATAGCAGATCATTTTTGGTCATTTAACGATGAAATAAATCCCGAAGTTAAATTATTAAAACAATTAAATGGTCCTATAGATTTAATAGTGTGGGAAAAAATATTTATTTAAAAAAATAAAAATCGCGTAATTAATTTTGGCATACCGACAGTTGATTCTGTTTTTAGGTTTGTTTCGTCTTCAGATTTTGGCAATACGAAAAAACAGTATCCTTGACGACGAAGTGTGTTAACTGACGATGCGAGTAACTATTATTCGTGAAATCGATTTTTTAAAAATAAGAAAGAAGTATTAACATCGACTTCTTAAGATAAGTGTACATTAATTAACAAATATTTTTATTTGTGTAATATTTATTACTCCACTGTAACTATCTTCATTTTCTATGTAATCCAGTATACTTGTTTGCCTTAGGATTAGGATTAGGATTGCATTACGGAGGGGATTTGGTACGTAGGCATTGTTCCAATGCCCCCAAGAGGGGCACTCCCGGGAGGAAGGATGAGGCGAAGGAGACAGAAGGTGGCCAACCCAAGGAGCTACGACAGCACAGAGGGCAGGGTCCCTAGAGTTTACTTGGATAGAGACTTCCCCCGACAGGCCAGGACAACGGACACGCTCCCCTACTGCGGGATGGCAACGAGCGCAGTAGCTGAGCCCCAAAGGTCCCTGGCAGGCGATCCGAGCCCCAAAGGTCCCTGGCTGGCGGTAGGGGAGGGGATCCGTCCCCTTCAGCTGCCGTGGTGCGGGCGCTGCGGACCCTTAGCACTCGTGGTACCTCTTACGTTACTAGAAGAACCTCGGGCCGAACTGCCGAGCCTCCCGTCAGGGAGATGTTCGGATTGGGTTGGACTCGAGGGGCAGTGTGTTCCCGACACCCAAGGGGAATTGGGTACCTCCAGCCAGGCCTCGGCCGCCCGGAGGGATAGAGGGTTGCCTAATAAGTCCCGGGTACTAGCCTGCAGAGCTAGTAGCAGATGTGCTAGATCACCAGGCGGCCCCACCGAGGTTTTCGGTAGTCTTCCCTGCGGGGTGACGCGCGTAAGTGGCGTATCCACTTCCACTCGTCTTGACGTTGTGCTCAGCGGGGAGGGGGCTTTTTAAGAAATCAGCTATTGCCCTATGGAAAGAGCCCCGGAGTATCCATCGCTCCCGGGTAGAAGGAGGCCCGGGTCCTTGGTCCTACGGGTCCAGGACTAATGGAAGTAGAACCTCTGCACATAACTGGTCCCGAAATGGTCCCAGCAGAGGAGCGGAGACCAGCAACCGACCTACCGGAGGAGGAAGTAGTTTTCCTCAGAGCGTATCATCCTGCCATGCACCGCCGAGACACCCGCCGACACTTCTACCCTGAAAGAGACCACCAGATGAGAGATGATGTGAAATGATAATGGAGGGACAGGAAATTCGTGGAATGTAATTAACCTACCCAGCATTCGCCTAGTGACCGGGAAAATCCCCGAAAAAACCTATGGGTCAGGTAGGTTGGCCAAGGGAATCGAACCCGGGCCTCCCGAACCATACATTATTTCAATGATCATTCGATCCATTATATGCAGCCGAAAACAGTATCCATATTCTCCTTTGGTTTGAGAGTTTGAATTTCAGGATTTTCACTAGTAATAAATAACCCTCAACACACGAGTTAAATCATATAAGTAATCTCAAACTGCGATCAGCACAATTATTTGGCTCCAATAAGTGTTCAGAGTTAATAAGGATTAAATTGCATTATGATAAGATACATGAATTACGAACGCAAGAGCAGGCATTCAAGATCTGCCTCTTACCCCACCTCCTTCACTCCGAATGATAAAACTGATCCTTCCAATCTAAGACCGGTGATGTTCTGTAATGCTAGCGTGCAATTATTTAACGTAACACACTAATGCAGGCCAAAGCACTGGAAATTCTACTCGCAAATCTTCAAAGCACCCTGTTAAACGCCATGATACAAAACTGTTGTATTTTAGAGATATAAGGAGGAAAGAAAACAGAAGGAAATAGAGCACATTAAATTCTTAGCAGTAATATATCATCCCTCGTCTAAGGACACTATAATTTTATTGGCTTGATTAGTTAGAAAGTTTGGTTAGGTTTACATGTAAACCTTGATCAGTATTTGTAAGTACTTCTTGAAGGAAAAAAAAATTACGTAACATGTTCCGATAAAAGTATACACTCAATCGGAAGTTGAATGTTTACGATGTAGCTGTGTAGAGGAATCTGTACACACAATACATATTTTCACTGTAAAACTGAATTATAATTTTATAATATTGCTCCTTTATACTTCACATATCTCATGAACTTTACTGTAGCTAAGTATAACGTAAGTATACCCTTAACATTTAATCACATAGAATTACACTAGCACATAGCATATGTATTTGACAGATGAGATTCACAATTTTATATTTGTTGCTTACATTACCTCCCACCTAAAATATCTGTATTAAAACTGCTTCCTTCTTCGCCCATTTGTGACACTGTTGAAACTCTAAAAATCCATTAAAACATTAGAAACTCTGATACAAAAACTGACGCACGAAAAGGTTATAAGGGTTGTGATTTTGAAGTGTACTGAATCGAATAAACAGCTTTGGGATTCGGTTGCTAAGTAACTTTGCTATTGATCAAATTTCCCCTCACTGAAAACATGTTTAAGATCTTTTCTTACGTTAACCAGAGCAAATAAATAACTATTTTGTCAATCGGTTATATCGCTTGTTTATATGCGGTGTAGAAATCGGTGTAACAAGACATTTAAATGTGATCCAGTTATAATTCGATTTAAATGGGCAGTAGGATTGTAAGGAATGGTGTAATACCGTAAATGTTTGTGTATAAATACTATATTATAAATGCTACATTTGTATATTTTTTCATGATAAATGGAATGTATATCTTGAATTTTCTATGAATGTCCTCAGAGGTCCTTTTCATTTTGAATGACGTTTGTATAACTAGTAAACGGTAAGAGATACCCAAAATCCTATTACACAAAATAATGTAGGTCTTGCTAAAGCATACAATTTATGTCAAATACAATATTTTGTGGAGTGACCATTTCCCAGATATTGCTTCTTATTTCCTTTTAATTTTCCTATAGTTAAACTTTTCTCAAATACGCGTATCAAATACGTATTCGTTATTTTTATCTCTTAGCCATGCAAAGAGAATGAATGTAAAAGCCACCAGCTGTTAAAACAACTGACTATCGCTTGAACTCTGTATTCCCATAATTCCCTTGCACCTTCAATAAAATGATTTGCGTATGTTTATCCATCGAAGATAGAGGAATAATTGTTTTTAGAAATAGTACAAGAGTAGAGAAAGTCATGTGAGTGCAACGCATACCAAGTTATTAAATCGGGATTTATAAAAGTATTTAATTAAGCGCAGTTGAGGACTTTTCTGTAAGTTAGTGCAATACTCACAAGGACTTTGAAACAGAATTTGTCAGTTTTAATTGTTATTTACATTTTACATTTGTATTGGAGTGAATATTAATTACAAATGACAGTTATACCTCAATTTGCCAAGCTTATCCTTAGAATGATAAAGGTTTTGTATGATAATTTTTAAGAGTAGGTATTATTAACAATTTCACATTATTCAGTACCCGGTTTCTTTTTTGTGTACTATGTGACGCCTTGGTTTAGTTCAAACTTTCTTTATTATATAAAATATTAATACGACTAGTATTATTTTCATGGGAGAACAATTTTCTATGCCGTTTCTACATGACTGACAAATGTTTGCACCAGAAATTATTCGTATAACTTCTTTTCTCCAAAAAAAAAAAAAAAAAAAAAAAAAAAAAAAAAAAAAACACGCTTACCTTCAATTCTCCTAAAATGTGAGACAAGAATTTGATTATTGGGTTAAAATAACACAGTAAACTTAAATCTTAAGCACTCAGTTACTTCAAGGTTAATAACGCAGTAGTCACATAACATGCAGACCTAAGTTGAGGTATAATGAGGTGAATTAAACGTTTCCTATTTGTTTTGTAGACAAAGGAATTTAATGACAAGCGTTTATTTTAATATACAAGGTGGTCCCCTCATCTTACTGCTTTTTGTTCGCTTTTAACAGCTCTTATCGTGTTCTTGTAGAAAGTAAAGGGATAAGAGTTTCATTAGTAATTTTTTCAGGTTTTAAAATCATAAAAGAATGGAGGGAGTATATAAATTATTTACGTGACGCTAGACTGCACACTTACTGGAATGGTTTGCACTTTGCAGTAAGCTAAGACAATAACAGACGTGATCCAACGTCTACAATGATTCAAAAGCAATACGGAAGAGGTCAGTGCGTACGTGGGTCGAAACGATTAAATATGTGCACCGCGCATGTTAATTGTGGATGCACCAAACAAACCAAACAACATATATAGTTTAGATTTAGGATTTAGTGTTCGAATCACTCAAAGATCTCATATATAACTCTGACGATATCTTTAATAAATATTTTATGCTTACTTTTTAATTTAACTGACAAAATGGTCTCTGTTTAGTTGTCTCACCTTGAACCACAGCCTTGAACGTACCGTTCACATTTAGTTTTCTCCTGGGAAGCAATGAAAAATAAATATTATATACATAAAGTATCAACATTCCAATATTCATTCGGGGATTTGCAGATTTGTTAGTGAGGAAATATAGAACTTTTGTTATATCTCATTTGTTTTCTTTAAACGAAGAATATAGCCATATTAAAAGTTGATTTGTATGTACTGTTAAGAGGCTACTGCAATTTATTTATTCATCAGAACTCTTGTTCTTGTGCAATCTAAAAAGATTGTGGTGGTAACTAAAAGGGAGCGCTTTAAGGGAAGAACAAAGCACTGGGAAAACTTGATTTTAATCCAATTTAAACCACATTTTCAGGGTTGATTAGAATGGTAGAAACTTTAATAATGATAATAGTAAAGTTTTAGAGGTCCGAATCAGAATGTTACGTGAGGAGTGTTTTGAATGGTAAAAGCAGTTTTTACAAAGCACCAATGTTACGTGGGCGTAACGTATAGGTGATTTAAATTACACTGTTAGACCTTTAAAAATGGTCACATATTAAAGTAATTACTTCCAGTTTGAGGGAATGTGGTGCATGATTTTAAGGAAGAAAAACAAATTTCGAATGTTGCGACATTTTGGGGAAAAAACACAACATTGTAAAGCTGCCTCAAAATCTTTCAAACTTAATTTTATTACACGAACTTTTCAGCGTAACATTGGCCAATTAATATTCAGTCTGTTTTGTTTGAGCCACAGCCAGATTCCCTCGATGTTTTCCCCTCTTGAATTGTGTATCAATTCTATAAAAGCATATAAACATGATGTCCTTTCCTGACACCAAGGGGTCTTGAGCCACGACTTGAATAATTAAAAGGAACATAAAGTATAAATCTGAGTTGAAATCTAGAACTAGAACGCACACTAGAATTCATAATGACACAGCGTCTTCTTGGAGGGACACTGCGCCCGTACATTGAATGACGTAGTACATCACGAGTTGTGACAAATTCGGAAATAGACTTACGTAATTCCGGGAAGAGCAGATAGGAGAAGGAAGAACCGAGAAGTTGGACTTCGAAATTGAAAGACAAGGGAAGTAATCGAGCTGGCTATTCGGGGTAAGTAAATAATTACACGGTGACTTGCGGATCGAATATATGTGACGTAGTTTACTGTTGGCTGTCATTTTGGTGAGAGCAGTAGAAGGCAAAGTACGGGGATCATAACCTAAAACTGAAGGTTAGTCTTTAAGTAGTTGAAAAACAACGGTAGCGTATACATTGTTCTTTAAGCTTCACTATATTGGTCTTATTAAGTTTTAATGTAAACTTATATATTTTCAGCTTATAACAGAAGTGTTATTTCTTCAGTAGCACTGTGCAAAGTTACGTAATAATTTTAAGCATTAATTTTTGATCGGTTTACTACCCGGCAGTAGTTTCAACGTGAGGAACTTTTGTCGTTTTGCACAGGAGTTACATTTCCGGTTAAATCATTGTTCAACTTTTTCCAATTTTATTCTGATGTTGTACTTGTTATTCAAGTCACGAAAAAGCCAAAATGGATATTTTAATTAGTTGAAAAGTATTAGGGTACAACAGTAATAAATGTAGAGGGTATAAGCAGGTACCTATAGCATATCTAGAAGTTTTATTTCTTACTATGATTACTTGCATCATATCGTATACTTGAGAATTGTAATTGACAAACAAAAGCATGGCATGACAGTAGTTAACCTATCAATTTTTTTAGACTAATATTATTTATTAATTTTTATTCTTTGAAATATTATAGTGGCAACAAATACAAATAATTCACAGCTTAATGAACAAAAGGAAATAACGATATCCATTCTTAAGTGTACTAATTACATATTACAAATTTGCAGATTACATCTATTAAGAACAAATTACAGTCAGAAATGTCCTAAAAGGAGTTCAAACCTTTTGAAAAAAATCATAGCATTTAAAGTTGATCTTCGGTCATGAGAACAAATTCACAAATTGTTTCGAAAGGAGCCTAAACCTGTTTTGAAGATTTGTCAGCATTATAAAACTTTGCTAATTTTAAAATATAAAAATTGCAGCATTATGCCAGTGAATGCATGCTTTACTTCATTTATACATGTTAATGTTTCTGATAAGTATTGATTTGGTTTAACGCCCTTCTGTCTCAGTACACCCCCCCCCCCCCCCCACACACACACACACACACACACACACACATATCACAACCATGATGGGCTTAATTGTACTGCAAGTATTAAAAATTATGTATATTAATTTCCAGGTTACCAATGTCACATTTTCAATAAACTGCCCAAAGCTGTAAAGAATATTTTCATGTAAAAAGCCATAATTGAAAAACTGTCTTGGTTAAAGTATTTTTGTTTATATAAATGTTTTAAGTGTTTCTCGGTTGTTTGTCAGTTTGAGTATCATATTAAGCTAATAATAAAGAAGATAGTAAAATTAAGGTAATATATTAACAGATTTGCAGTTCTAAGAAAGAACAATTTTGTGTTAGGGTCATTAAATGTGAAAGAAAGGAGAGAGAAAGAACAACCAGAATAAACATTTTGGATTGGTCCGAGTGAAATAATCATTTTAGATGTATCTGTCATTTGCTCTTAGGATTTCCTGGAAATTTGAACGGAAAACTTTAACTTAACATTTACACTAATATTTATTAATATTCTGTAAAGCTAACAGGAAAAAAAAAAGAACAGCAGACTTTAAGATGTATTGCACTTCTCTTTAAACAGTATATATAATACCACTGTTTTGAGGTACAAAGTTTAAGAATGAGTGACCATATTAATAGCAGTAGGAAAGCAAACATGTTGGTAAAAGCTGTCCTTTGGACAAACTGAGTAAGTAATTGACAAACAAACATTTTTATTTTGGTTCTTACATTCTGAAATGAGGACAGCAATTTTGCAGTAGGGTGGAAATTATCTACAGGATGTAACAGAATAGCTGTTCCTGGTTTTCTGTTGTGATAGGGTGCATAAAATGAAACATTTTTTCTTAATAAAGTAATGTCTGGAAATGCTTCATTTTCCAGTGTTGAGTATGAAGCAAACAGGTGAAAGCATCTCAATTACTTACTTTCAATGGCACTGTATTACAGAAAAGGTACTGACACACTAGGAACTACTCAAAATTTGTAGCCAAGAAAGTGTAGGGCTGTAAGATTGAATAACGAATCCTTTGATATATCTGTGATAAGTTACAAAGATCAACAAAAGGAAGAATAATTCAAGCAACTAATTCTTCTACTTTGTTGATGGATGTTTTACAAACAGTAGTTTTAATATACCAAATACAAAAATCAAATGGGCTCAGAGGGGGGAATGTGCTGGCCAAACAACTGCTCTTCCTATCCAGTAATTTGAAAAATGTACTTTCAAATACTTTTAACAGTTTAAGCCGAAATGTGCAGGTACACAATGTTAAAGTCTAGTTCCTCTAAATATTAACTGGATATCTTCAAGTAGCTTTAGAAGCCCTTCATGAGAAAAGTTCATAATCATATTCAATGGAGCAGGCAGACATGTAGTTCAACTATATATTGTTGCAATCAGGGTTGTAAGGGGAATGAAGGACTTACAATTCTAAGTCACAACTAGGAACGTAGCTACTGGAAGGATTGAGAATATCAGATGGCAGAGCTAATTGGTTGGGGTTGAGGACATGCGAGGGGTTGGAGAGAACACCTAATGTCAAACCACATTAACAAATATATTCTATGATTCGGTAGAGCAAAACAAGGCACTCCCTCATCTTAAAGAGATCAGAGGTGGTGCAATTGAAATATTATAACATGATGAACTGTACCTTTGGTTCAGGGGTGCGTAGGTGTCTGAACTAATGGCTATATGAAGGATGTGTCTAGAGTTGATCGTCTTCTTGTTTCGAGTTGAACACACAACAGACTTTAGACCTGAGAGACTTAATCCGTCGACTCAATAATACCAATCCAATAATCTTCCTGCGTACCAACATATAATTTAAATAGGGATTCCACCAAAATGGCCGTTAATTGACAAGTCAGCATTTCTCACAATCGCGCGGTCGTTCTGGTGGTTCCTATGCCAAGTTCATACTTCCTCCTTGGTCCTTCCTGCTTCTGGCTTCCTAATGTTGCACCATCTTGTGCAGTTACTGTTTACACGAGTTGTCTCAATTTTCCTTTGTTTTGTTGACAAAGCAGGAAGTATCCAACAGTGCAATGACTAACTCTTCATCTAGCGATGTGAACAAACTGATTCACACGTATTCAAACTTGCAATACAGGAAATGAAATGTTAAACTCCAATAATTAGAATTCTTTCCAAAATTAGTTCAGACCTTATACGCAACAATATTATTGACAATTATATTTACTGAAAATTTCCATTGATTGCAGATATTCTTCTAGGCTTTAGGATTCATGTCGCTCTAAATGTGACGTGTATTTAAAGTTGCCTCTTGAAAAATAAGCTTGTCTGTCCATAATGTGTATCAAAATCAGGCTCATTATAAGTACAGTGCCATTCTGCAAATTGTTTCATAGGTTAATCTAGGATTAATGTTTATCTTTCTGGATCTGAAAAGGATGCTTTTCATACTCGCTTAAGACTCCCCATGTGGATAATGTGACTGATAACTCATAGAATGGGTTACAACTCAAGTGCTACTTTGCAGATTTTTTTAGAGCTCTGAAACAGCTGATTTTTAAATATCCTAACATTTTGATTCTTTAGTGAATCTGGAACTGGCCACTGTCTCAAAGATGTTGACCAAGTCTTGAAAATGTATTACAAGGAATATGACATGTTCCTTAAATATTCATTTTGCAAATTAGTAATGCTGTATTTGTATCTCTGCAGATTTAATATTTGTATACCAATGCAGTTTAATAGATAAAATTGAATAAGCAGATCTTGCTGAAAATATATTGTGGCATACAACAAATTATCTCCAAGTCAGACTGAAAAATTCAATGCCTTAAACAGGATTTGAAGCACGGATCTTCTGTCTCCATTCGGTTGTTCTTAATCATTGAGCTACCATGGCAACATGCCATCATGACATTAAATTCTCCAGCTGACTTGTATTTTTCCCACTGAAGCACTAGAAGATCTCATATACATAATAAGCTCTTTTTTGTGGCAACTTAATATAAGTACATAAGTCCCAGGCTTCATAGTTAAACCACTATTAGCTTAATTGATGGAAAAATTAATATCTTCAAGTGTTTATTTCATTGGTAACAAGAATACCTGAAACATGAATGCAGCCACAATGTGAGTTCTACCTTGTTCAGTATTTTATATTAAAAACAAAGCATTTCTAGATAATACTTTATTAAGATGTAGTTGCTGGCTTATATAGACAGAACTCAGCATTGTCTAGTTGATACATGTTAAAACTCATTGAAATACAAAAATTAAATGTTTCATTCTCTCATGTAGCATGCCGTTCCAGTGGACATGTGTGCTAAAGCACCAAGCAGTACTATAGTTTACCACAGCAAAGAAAGTCTCCAGGGAATGAGGTGCAGGGGGTGGGTTGGAGAACGTTCCTACACCCTCCATCGACAAGTTTATAACACCCCATGTCAGTTCAGTTACAGACCATTCAAAAACATTCTGACGGCTTCTACTTTTGTAAATAAATCTTCTCGGTTTTAGTATACTAAGTGAATAGATTCTGCTGCTTGCGTAGCATGCATTCACACATTCGCTGCCCTTGTCTGACTCTTAGGGTGGCACATTCCTCTCAGGGACTTACTTTGCGTTGGTGGACAGTACTTCTATCACAGAAGAATTGAAAAGAGAGCAGAAATGTTTCTTTTTCTCTTCTCTTTATTCATTTAGCATTGCGACCCAGTTGTTATTGAATGGGGTTATAATGTATAAAAATTGGGATTTTCTATAATGGGTAGAAGAGATAGTCTGGTATCTGGAACTTAACTATCAGTACATTTCTCACTTAATTTTGCATTTAACTTATACACTGACAATTGAACATCCAAAACAATAATTTGACCTTTATCAGTAGACTGTGACACTTCACTGTTAACTCTGTTCTGTAGCATGTAGTAGATTCTGGCATTTTAAAGTGCTTAGCAAATTCATTTATGACATTTCATTTCTTTCTTTTGTTTTTGTTAAAGTGTCTATCTTCAGACATTTGATACCAAGATGTCCGGTTCAATAAGAGGTAAATCATCAGCAGCAAGTTTGTTTATGGCCAAGAAAAGTAGCTTTTGAGAGTGCTACAAGATTTGTAAAACTGTGACATACCCACCTGATTTTTTTTTTTTTTTTCTTATTCTGCTATTTTTTAATTTTAGCACAGTCTAATATATGCAGCCACCAAGAAACTGTCAAATTTATAAATATGTAAATCTATAAATTGTTCATGATAAGAGCTAAATTCTAATATCTCTGCAGTACTAGATATTAGCAAATATAACTAAGTAATTGTGCGAAAGTATATTTGAGAGGTAATTGCAGGATTAGCAGCAATTTAATGCTGGAGTTTTTGTTAATTTCTGAAGGACATCTTAGTCTGATTTTTAAAATGTTACTTCATTAATTCTGTCACTTAATCTAGATCAACTTTTACTAAGACTTTCACTTAGCTCACATTCTCACTTTATCTTCTTTACATTGTTATGAAGAACTTTGCATGATATAGCTTCTTCCAGATGGTTTTTTGCACTGGGGAACTGAACATAACACCTTTTTATCCTTGCCGTAACAGCACTCAGATGCATCACCATAGGTTTCACAAAATTTCTAAGAGAACAGTGCTTTTTGTGCACCAAAAATAAAATTGCTTGCTGACTGGCTCACTCAACTAGAATCCCAATTTATAAATCTATTGGATATTTGCACATGGTTCCAGATTGTTGGAGATGGCAAAACTTCCAGAAGATTCTAGTTAACTGACTATAGGGCCTAATCAGTGTTTATAGGGGTGAGCATGCAGTCTTTCTTTCTCACTACTCTGCACCTGACCTTCTGGGCCATAGTTGCTACATCAGTTTGTTAATGTAAGAGCACTTTAATTTGTGGGATCATGATCATTTCTGATTTTACATTTCCTTTCAGTGTTTTCAAGATTTTAAAAACAGCATAATGCTGGGTAATGGAGAAATTATGTTTGCTGTTACTTGGGCTATTAATCTTATATTTATCATCAAAATCTGTTTGTTGTAGATGTATAGTTTCTTAGAATTCAAGAAGTCATTACACAATCTGTTGTGTAAGAGTAAAGTCATTTGAAGAGTGAATAAGTACTCATTTGCTGTCATGCATTAAATTCTCCATTTGACTCGTATATTTCCCCGGTAAACCAGTAGGGGCTCTCGCATTCGAGATACTGTTTATGGCGACTTACTATCGTAAGTACTTGAGTCCCAGGTTTCATCATTAAACTCTTATTATTTTAGTTAATTGATGGAAATTAATCATTTGTTCACACCAGCCACATATAGGCTAAGGTTTTGGATAGATAGTCAACATGAAAACTTCAATGCCATGACCGGATTTGAACCACGGATCTCCTAGTTTCCGTCCAGTCGCTCTAACCCATTGAGCTACCATGGCCAACTCGCCGTCGTGACATTAAATTCTCTATTTGACTCGGATATTTCCCCTAGTGGTTTATCGGGTTTACCAGGTTCTACAAAATGCTGCATGTACTCATATATTTTAACAGCACAAGTGTTTCCATATGTGCATAAAATATTAAAAGTGAACATATTTAGTTATCCGCTGTTGGCTAGAAGCTGTGTGTCTGTATATACTAGATTGTGCTTTTAACATCCCATATGAACTGTTAAGTCATCTAAGTGAAGAGTAAAATGAATTATTGGTTCATGGCGCAAAGGGCCAAAATAATATGGCACAAAAGTTGCTAAACATTACTTTTCACTCTCAAGAAATGTTTCTAGAAGTAGAAAAGCAATTCAGAAAATTCCTCTTTGCTGGGAATTAAACAAGTACCTTTAATGCCTGAATAATGCAGTAAAATGGAATTTAGGAAGTTCAAATGCAAATTTAGTTCAAATCTTAAAATTTGTGTTTTACGAGTGTGGCTTGTGTCCAAGCTAAATAAAAATTAAAACTGAAATTTAGTTACAGAATGTTCATGCTTTTGAAATGCTCACAGTTCTACAAAATAGGCATGTTGCATGATTAAATAGTCACGATATGGCAAAATCTTTAAGGTTAGTGTATTTATTTCATAGTTTTATACTGACACCTAAATATTTTAAGTGGTGACAATGTAAATACCTTTTGTCACTTCCATGCATAATGGATTGTATGAACAAAAATGAGTGCTATCTCATGAGGAATTCAGGGAACACTTCTTTCCCTGAATAATATCTTGATTCTATATATTCAACAAGAAGGGACACATTAAATGAAGGCATACTTTCCACTTCACTTGAGTATGAACTCGATCAGTATCAACATGCTGAGAAGTTGCATATACCAGGCAGCTATGCTAAAGAGTGGACTCAGTTTTGTTCACGTGGAAGTGACAAAGTACTCCAGAAAATGTTCTCTCCCCATCACTTTTATCATTTTCCATTTCTTTTTTCATACCACCCAATATGCTTTATGTTCAGTACCTGAATGAACTAAGTTACCTGTGCTGCTGGAAAACCCTTAGCAAAATACTAATTACCCCACTGCTATAAGCCATTTGGTAAAAATAGGTGCTCTCTAAAATAATCTCTTGTTCATTTGATGTAATTTGTACAATGGATCAAGCTTAATTTCTTAATACAGTCTGGTCAAGTGGTTTTAATGTGTAACAGATACTTTTCGACATATATGACAGACACTGTTTCCTCACAAATATTAATGATTTTACTGTGCAAATGCCGTGTTCCTTTTATCTATAACTAAGAGGCATGGTACAGTAAATTCTCAAGAAAACGTCTTATAAGTTTTGCCTGCGGTAGCTTTATAGAATTTTAGATACTGTGCAATCACCATAGAGTAATCGTTAATTATAGTGATGAACATTAGAATTTCTAGGGAGAGTAGCTGATTGTTAGTTGCTAGTTAATTGTCAGTGTATGTGATAAGAACATGCATGTGGTTGCATAATCTCAAATTTAAAATTGTGAATAAAACTAAAAATCCTCTTGTAGTTATTCTAAAAATAATTTGATCTCTACCTTCTGGCTGCAATTAGACTAACGTATGACCTTTAGGTATCAATTCTAACCTAGCATTTTTGTGACTCTGGTTTACAGTTTTAGCTTTATCACATTAACAAGATATGCTGTGATAATTTTATGGATATTTGCTGCCTTGCTATTATAACAAAGCAATGTTTTAAGATTCCACAATTCTTTCTCAATTCAGTCATATAAACATTACAGTAGAATTTCAGTTACGTGTGTTTAGAGGAATTTATGCAAGTTAATTGTAATATTATTTGTGGTTGGTTTTTCATACTGTCACATTTTGATTTTTTGAGGGACTTATACCAGGAGCTGTTGCTTTCATTTTCAACCTCGAAGGCCCAGCGGTCATCAGTTGCTGTTTGCTGCCTCCGGTCTTCTTTCTGGTGGTGGAACATGAATTTCATTATCAAATTATGAACTTGATAAAATTTGAAATCCTACCATTGATAATTTGATGAAGTTGATAGTTCGATCACTAGAGGGAAGGTTGCAAGCAGCAGCAAATGGCAGTTAGGCCTTGAGGTTGAAAATAGAAGCAACAGCTGCCGATATTAGTCCCTCGAAAAATCAAAATGTGACGTAGGCGAAAAACAGACTACAAATAGTTTTATCAGGAAATTCATATTCGCCTTAAATATATTCAGTAGGTTTGGTAGAATATGGAATTTGATCTTACTCTGTATGTTTGCGGACAGAATATAGTGACCTTGATCAGTAACATACTTGCCTTCAATCATGCAGGCCGCGCCGTGGCTCAGTGGTTAGACCGCTTGGCTCTCACCAAGGCGGCCCGGGTTTGATCCCAGGCGACCGCAAAGTGAGATTTGTGGTGGACAACACGGCGCTGGGGCGGGTTTTCTCCAGGATCTTCGGTTTCCCCCGCCATCTCATTCCACCGGTGCTCCATGTTCATATCATGTATCATGAGTGTCACCGCCTGCGGTGCCATATGTAGTAAAAGCGGGCGTTAAACACTACACATTTCATTTTTCATTTCAATCATGCAGGCTGCACACCAAGGATCATAATGTGTGTCTTAAAGATAGTTGCCACATCTTTCTCTTTGTTCTCAACTGTTCTGACCAACCATTTTTACAAATTTTGTCATACTGTAGTGCATTTGTGTTTGATTATAGATTTAAAGAGGCATAGATTTAACAACATTAATTCAATCATAAGCTGAGTAATGATTAATCATACTTAAATTACATCTGTGGTAGTTTTTATTATTATTATTTTTTTATATTATTATTTTCCATATAAAAATAACTGAACCATTTACTATGAAGCGATGTACACAACTTTTCTTGTGTTGCAGAATGAGGTATTTATCTAAACTACTTCCCCAAACTGAAAGAACCAAATCTTGATTATGGCATTGAATGTTTCAATCTTACTCTATCTATCCAAACATCGTATGTTGGTATGAAACAATTTCCACTACTTCCCCAAAGAGGCTATAAATGAGTTAAAATATTTTGATTATTAATGTCGGATAACAAACTGATCAGCATAATTTTTCTTATTAAGACTTATTGAGTCATACTTTATTAAAACTTTAAAACTGTACTCACGTTCCTGTTCAATACGAAATTAACATCACTTTTAACAATGCTATGGTTCATAAGTATGTAAGTAATTTTTCTTCTTGGGTTTCTATTCAAAAATACAAATATTTAATAAATTATGCCTTAAGTCTTTGCAGTAAAGGATCAGGGTGTTGAGCTTCCTTGATATGTTTTGGAAATGTTACCCTAATACCACAGCCTGAATATAAAATACATATTCACTTTCGTCAAAACATCCACAAAATAAGAGCATACAAGCAGAGACTGGCAAGTTACAAAATACTGTAAACTTGCTGAATCTGACAACTGCACTTTTTGAAGCTTGACAGTGTTTCAACATTTAGGAGTGGAACGGGAAGTTTGTCTTGTTTCTCCTAGATAGATAGGTCACTATGTTCTGTTCATAACTGTAAGTGCTGTAAAAATCAATAGTGTTTTTCTGAAAATATGGAAACATTGAAATCTTTTTGAATTATTTCAGTAGCATAGACACTGCTGTAGAGTTAGTCATCTGATTTGAAAATGCTAATTGCAGGACTGCAGCTATTTGGGACAGCTCTTGTTGCTTTAAGATTCCTGTCACAGAGATCTGTAGCAATGGTAAGTATAATTCTGTTTCATTTTATAAGTATTCAAAACACAAACTTTTTTTGTAATGGCTGTGTGCACTAATGCTACTTAATTTTTTTAAAATCATTGTGCCCTACTTGGATACTGCATTGTCATTCTCATAAAGAATTTTATATTCAACCTCTCAAATGACTACTCTAACAAGGGGTGGTCTTAAAGTTTTAATTATCACCTCGAAAAAATGAAGCTGCGACCATGAAACCTGGGGGAGTGTGTGGTGTTTTAGGGCCCGTCGACAGCAAGGTCATTTGGGCCATGAAACCTGGTGATGGTATTAGTTCTTCTCTGCATATTCATCCTTTAGTTGGTGGCCGCGCCGTGGCTCAGTGGTTAGACTGCTTGGCTCTCACCAAGGCGGCCCGGGTTGGATCCCAGGCGACCGCAAAGTGGGATTTGTGGTGGACAACACAGCGCTGGGGCGGGTTTTCTCTTGGATCTCCGGTTTCCCCCACTATCTCATTCCATCGGTGCTCCATGTTCATCTCATGTATCATCAGTGTCATCGCCTGTGGTGCCGTATGTAGTAAAAGCGGGCGTGAAACACTACACATCCTTTAGTTGCAGCACACATTTCTCAGTGTTGGATGACTTGACAGACTTGTTGGTTATAGAAGTCAGCATTTTGGCTTTTCAGGAAACGTTCCCCCTGAGATCACCTCGTCATTCTGGAAATGTTTGCCGTGTTGTGCTTTCTTCATCCAAGGAAAGAGGAAGTCAATAGGTGCCATATCGGGAATATGGAGCTGAGGCAAAATTTGGAAGCAGCATGTGTGACTGTCCTGTGCAAAATGAGCTGGGGTGTTAGGTGAAGCAAAAGGACCTCCTTGGACAGCTTCCCATAAAGCTTTGTCCTTAAGGCTCCAGTAAATTCGTCAGGAAATTTCGATACTGTACTCCTGTGATGGCTTGCTCCTTCTCAGCATAATCTGTCAGTACCACACTTGAATTTTCTAGTACTTCGTTAGACTTGTTTGACCACACTGAAAGTGCTTGAGTCACCTGACCACTGTTATATGATGCAGTTTTGCTGTACACTTTCACCAACTTAGCAATGATTGTTGTAGTATTGTTCCTCTTCAAATAAAGGAAATTAACACACAATAATGGGCTACACCTTTTTTTGTTTTGGGTTCTCAAACGACCTGCTACAGTGATCTGCCGAGGGGATTTAATTGTGTACGTCTTCAGACATGTACCTACAAACTAACAAAAAATGAATTATTTAACTTTATTTGTTTGAGGTGATAATTAAAACTTTGACTACCCTTGTGTGTTGTGGTGGACTAGTAACAAAATTAATTGAAAAGTTATACAATACGAAATGGTATTTGGCAGTGAAGATTAAAAGTTCTAAAGGATACATTAACAGCCCAATTTTTTATCCTCCAGAAGTTGTCACAGAATAGAGCACATGCCTTTGACTATAAGTTTGTTATACATTATGGTATCAACGGCACAGCATCAAATATTGTCTTATTAGGAAATGTTAAAGGAGCATGAACAATTATGGAAATCAAAATAGACCTATCTCTATAGTAGATCCTCTTTTCACTGATTTTGTTTTAGTTCACCAGATGACCGTAGCTTATTTGAAGATACATGTCAGATACCACTACATGTCTGCAAGTTAAGAATACACTATTTTACTTACCTGTTAGGTATATTAATAACAATTATAATTAAGCGAGTAACTATGCTACGACATCTGTCTTAACAGACAAATAATTGTAGTATCAGTAACAGATAAACTTTTTGTTTTAAAATAAAATATTTGAAAAGCTATATCAGTTCAGTAAAATAGGTAGTTTGATAAATTTACTGCGTGTGATTATTCTTATAATTTATTTAATGAAGAGGCTTGTTGCTATCCTTTTCCTCTTCCCCTTCATCTTTCACTTGCTCTCTCTCTGACTTTCAAATTTTAAGAACAATAAAGTAATTATTATTTGAGAGCAAGTGTCCTCTGATACATATGAGCAGTTGTCATTAAGTGTGATTCTTTTTTCAAGAAAATTAGCTATGTGGGTTATCAGTTATAAACAATGCTTGAAAAATGTTAATATACAAAATGGCAGTACAAACTAATCATTTTGAGCCTAGGAGTTTGGGTTAGCAGATGCAGTATTATAGAAATGTGCCATGAACGTAGTTGACATCTTAATAAAACATCTTCATTTGCCAGTAAATATGAATTTGTAACTTACATGATAAATGTGAACATACCGCCTCAACTTATTGAGTATTGTTAAACAATGATAAACTAGTACCTACTGTACTGTACAGGACAGTATTACCATATTATGCAGGGGCTTCACATCACACACATCTAGCGACAGTAATTAGTATGTACAAGAGTATATTTGTTTATATAACATTTATTGAGTACTAACACATACACCTTGGGCTACCCCTGAGCTGGCAGGGCAGCCCTCCAATACATTTACATACTTTAAATGTGTTGACCGCTTTTAATAGTCATTACTTTTTACTTAATTTTCTCTTCTGTGCTAGATTTTTCATATTTGCCAAATTTTTGTCTATCTCTATAAATTATTACACACAGTTCTGCTTCATTATATTGTTTCACTGTCTGTATTCATTTAAACTCTTTTTTTAATACTTCCCACTTGCACATCACTCCATTTGCATTCCCTTTATTTGTTTACATCTCTTGTGCCACAAAAACATTTTACTCAGATCCTAAACATGACTGGTTTAATGTTGATACATATAATGCAGTGTAAAAGCTTTTGCGACACCTTGTTTCCATCCCCAAAATGTTTCTAGTAATTAAGCTTTTCAAGCCAGATTCAGCTTTCCATTTGTATCTAACACACAGCATTAATAAGAGCATATTCATAAAGAATTCTATAATCTTCATACATCTTCCATTGTATAACTAACAAGTTGTGGAAGCTAAAGCAACACAAGCTACCTAAAGCTTACTCTATAATGCTTTGTGTGTTCTTTTATGCAGGCTAGTACAAATCCAGAGGACTGGAAAAATGCCTCTTCAGTATATGACTTCACAGCAAAAGACATCAAAGGAGAAGAAGTATCTCTTGAAAAATACAAGTATGTTATCTGTAAATAATCTTAAAAATAATGCACACAAATAAGCAATATGTACCTATAGGACAAATTTAAAGCTTTAGATATGCACTGGTATGCCTAAACACAAGCATAGCTTTTCCTTTCTCAGTATATCATTTTTGGGTTTAGTGCAAAATGCTGGCATCTACATACATTGCATTGTAAAATACTTATTTCACTTTAATATGCAATATCACAACTGGTGATATTTTATCTTTAATATTGGTTTACATTTTCAAATACGGTAGATTGTGATGGTCTAAACTAATTGGGACGAGAGTATTTCAGATAAGGAAAAAGTTGGACAGAACAAAGATGCTGTTATAATATTGTTATTTTTTTTATTAGGTTGTACAAGGGCTGTCCAATAAAGAATGATCACTTTTTTTTTTTTTTTTTTTTTTTTTTTTTTTTTTTTTTTTTTTTTTTTACTACATATCTTTACTCATCCTCATAATTTTGATGGTCCTTCTCAAAATAGTCTCCCCTGAATGTGATGCACTTGTCCCAGCATTTCTGCCAGTCTTCAGAGACATGCTGGAAACAATTTTTTGAGAGATCCTTCAAAATCACCTCTGCAGCCTTCACCACTGCTTCTGATGGATAATGACTGCGCAGACTGCCCCAAGATCTTCTCCTAAGTGACGACTCCAGCACAGACGACTCAGACACGTAATTACTACCATCAGACTTTAAGTTCTCAATTTGTGTTACAGTTATCCTCCACATTTAGTTAGAGGAGTCGTTCATGGCTACCTCCATTGTTATGTGTCCTGTTCCTATGTATCTTATAACAAACATCTGTAAAGCATAATTGCTGATCGATGGATAAAATAAAATAAAAAAAAAAAAAAAAATGGATAATGCCTCCCACGAAGGCGTTTCTTCAAGTTAGGGAATAGAAAAAAGTCGCATGGGGCTAAATCCGGACTATAGGGAAGGTGAGGGATGCACTTCGTGTTGATTTTTGCAAGATATTCAGCAACAACGTTGACAATATGCGGCCACGCATTATCGTGGTGCAGCATCCCATCTGCTTCAGTCTGCGCCTGATATGGATTTGCAATGTTTTCACAACATCCCTGTAGTATTGTTCAGTTACTGATGTGTCTGCAGGTACAACATGCTGATAAACCATTCCATGAATATCAAAGAATGAGATGACCATAGCTTTCCCAGCAGAAGCAACCACTTTTGCTTTTTTGGTGGTTGGTGATGGAGATATCCACAGTGAGCTTTGCTGTTTGCTCTCAGGATCAAAATGATGTAGCCAAGTTTCATCAGCGGTGATTACGTTTGAAAGAAACTCCAGATCTTCCTCTAACATCAACTTTAACTGCATGCAGACCTGCATGCGAATGTCCTTTTATTCGGAAATCAACAGTCTTGGAACCCATCGCGCGCAAACACGTCTCATGTGTAATGTTTCTGTCAGCAACGTGTGGGTGGCACTCAATGAAATGTTCAGTATTTCAGAAAGTGATCTTAAGGTAATTCGTCGATCCTCTCTCATAATGGCAGCAGCAGTGTTGATGTTTTCTTCTGTAAGAGCAGTAACTGGAGCACCGGGTCCACCTTCCTTTGAAATTGATTGTCTCCCCTCTTTAAACATTTTAAACCACCTTCGAGCTGTGCTGTAGGGAAGAACAGACTCTCCATAGGCCTCCTGTAACATTGTATAGGCCTCAACTGAAGATTTGTTGAGACGAAAGCAGAATTTCAAAGCCGCATATTATTCCTCGTGTGTTCCCTCCATTGCAGCGGTAGGTGATACTGAACATGTCTGAACTTGCCTGGTTCTCACAGGCGGGAACCAGGAGTACCAACAATGAAACTACTACGGCATGTTTGTTTCACATTAAGCTAACAGAATATAATAAGATTGAATTTTAATGCGAAAAATTATGACCGTAAAAAAATTATCATTCTTTATTGAACAGCCCTCATAAATTATCAAAACAATGCTTAAAACTGTAAGAATTGCTTATTACAGTATAACTCCATAAGATTCACATGAAATGCTTAGTTATTAAAAGATAAAAGATTATGATACTAAACAAGGTTATTTTTTAAAGTCTTTTATCAATTTATATATGAAAGAAACAGTGATGTGTTAAGATGTAATTTACTTAAGATGAGTCGGTACTAGTAACATCACGTTATTTTATTCTGTTATGTTTCGGGAACATGTGTTTCCATCTTCAGAACGACTCTGACTGACCCGTCTAATAAAGTATATATGTAAAATCTGGAAACCAGGACAAAAAACATATGAGATGTTTAAACTATAAACAAATGGACAAATGTGCAGTTTCACACCATTTCTGGATGACCAACTGCAACATCAAACTAAACATTGCACTAATCATACTGACCAGTCATGCAGCAGAATTGGACCCATGGGAAAAGATCATAATTTTGAGACACAAACAATAGTTAATGAATTTTGATTTACCCTCTAGAATACATTTCATTCCCACATGATTCCACCATTACATATGATAACCACAACAGAAACATGGGCTAGTGGGATGCATTCTGAAGATGGCAACACATTTTTTTCAAAACATGTTAATGGAGATAAAAAAGTGATCTTAGTGTTACTAGTACCAACTCATCTTAAGTAAATTACATCTTTTATCAATATTAGGGTTCACCTCTCATCTGTTTTGGACATTAGTACTGCACTTGTACACAAAATATGTATGTTTATTTTCCAGTATTACTGTCAGCTAATTAGTTATCAGTTAAACACAAAAGTACTGTTCCTGAGTTCGAATCTGTCAGGGTGAGTTATCTGCATTTAGGTATTTTTTTAGGGTTTCCCCTTATCCTGAAAGATGAATGTCTGATGACTCTCTTATGGACCCTGGGCTCATTTGAACATCATTTCATGCATATCATTCATCGTCCAGTGTGACTAATGTTGTAGAATGTAATTTAAGAAAGGGTGGTTACTGTACTTTAAGTGGTAAATCACTATGTTTTTCTCATGGTCATGCAAAGAGCATGGAATTTCAAAGCCATCACATAGAAATTTGGTTTTAAAAATATCACTTTAGCATACTCTACTCTTCTGATACCTGTAATGAAATTTTAAATGCAGATTTATCTTGCTTAGCATAAATTAGAACAAGTGTTTGTAGCAGTTTTTTTGTAAGATCTAATGAATGAATGAATGCTATACTTAAGTTTTATTGTATCTTGTTTTAGAACTTGTTTTAGAAAAGAGATGGTAAACCATAATTAGCAGTACATAGAGCTAATTATTACTGTTGCCAGCTAGTTAGCACATGAAGTTGTCAACATAAATTGCATAGAAAAACAAGAGCCAGCTTTAACCATTCCTGACCGAATAGTGTAAATTGAGAGGTGACCTTGCTTGTAATAATTGCATTCATGTTTATTGAACAACAATGCCTATCTTACAGGGGACATGTGCTGCTGATTGTGAATGTGGCTTCTAAATGTGGTCTTACTGAAACCAACTACAAAGAACTGGTGGAACTTCATGACAAGTACTCAGAAACTAAGGGATTGCGCATTTTGGCTTTTCCATGTGACCAGTTTGCTGGACAGGTGATTGTTTACTTCATTAAAGTTACGATAATAATAGTAATAATAAAGTTGCATTACAGCATTGACCTTCCTGACTTTCGCTCCCAGCCTGAATGTTAAGTTTACATTACCTTACAAATAGCTACATATTATAGTGCCCACCTCGGTAGTGTAGATGGTAGCATGTCTGCCTCACGTTCAAGAGGTCCCGAGTTTGAATCTCGGTCAGAGTGAGTTACCTGGATAAGGTTTTTCAAGGGTTTTCCCTTATCTTCAAAGACGAATGTCGGGTAATTCTAAGCTCTATGGACCCTGGACGCATATGAGCATCATTTCACCCATTTCATTCACCATCCCATATGACTTGATGTTGGAGGATGTAAATTATATAAAAAAAATTATAGCTTTTCGAATACAATGATGCAAATTACCAACAAGGATAGCAATACAATACAATAAGGTCATTAAGATGTGCACTCCTATACAAGAGGTCTGCAAAGGTAGTTAACTGAAAAATTAAGTGCCATAGCTGGACTCTGAACTATATATCTCTTTCCATCCAGTGTTCTTAACCATTAAGCTACCATGGCAAAGTGCCAGCAGGACATTAAATTCTCCAACTGACTCGCTTTTTTTCTGGTATATCTCTAGGAGTTCTCATATACATGTGAGACAACTATCTTGATGGCTACTTATACATGTAAGTACTTTAAGTCTTGGGCTTTATAGTTCAGACCACTATTAGACTAATTAGGTCAATACCGGGAGATCTGTGGTTCAAATACCAGCTATGGCATTGAATTTATCAGTCTAACTCTACCTTTCCAAACCTTGGCATACACATCGCTAGTGTGAAAGAACAATTAAACTTCATTAAGAGTTCTGCAGTTAAAATCCCTCGAGATTCATCCTCGCTGATTTTTTCTTCTTCCTGTGTAATAACTAGGAAATGTAGAAAGATTAGGTCTGGAATGTTTCCTTCCCAAGTATCATTTTCCAAGTATTTTATTGCATGTATCACTAGTGTGATAGTGTATTAAGCAAGAAAGGTGTGAAACTCGTGCTGGGGGGGGGGGGGCAATGCTGAACAGCTACCAGTTCTATTCATAGAACAAAAAATCTGCGCCCCTATGCCATGTGCAGGTTTTTACCAGAAGTTAAATTTACAACTTAAAGGCTATTATTAAGGCTCTTTGGGGAAAGGAATAACATTTCTGTTCAGTGTCTTGGGACTTGGTAGGATTGTCAGTTAAGCAATGGTGGGCCTTTTCATAATGAAACTGCTGTCTCAGGACACCAGAATTATTCACCCTTAATATGCTCCATGCCATAACAAAACATTGGTAACACTGCATGCACCTTCTATTATTCATGCCACAAATACTGTCATGCTTTCATAATCAAGTGATGAATACAAAGGGCATGTAATGCAAAAAGAACAAGAGCCTTTATTCCAAAAAACTTCCTCAGATAACATAATAAACACTCAATATGAAGTGAAACTTTCACAGCCAGCATCTTGCAATTAAACATTTCCTGGGCTTGTAGGCTGAGGTCAAGTGGGTTTGAAAATTCCTGTGGAGGCAGAACAATCCGTATTTGGCCATGATGTAAGTTATAAGGTCACTGTCAGCTAAATTTAGCCTTATATGCAGAAAAATAAAGAGAACCCTTAGAAGGAAAACTAGAAGAGGAATGCAATGACGGTGACAGTTCCTGTCTGTGTCCAAGTGAAACATGGGTATTAAACAGAAAACCGAAAAGGAAAAATTGAATCAGCAGAAATGAGATTTTTAAGATCATTGGCTGGGTACTCTGTTCGATCATAAATCAAATGAAGAAATAAGAGAAGAATTTAACATATTTAACCTAAAAGAAAGGATTACACAGAATAAAGAAAACTGGAGACATGTAAAGAGGATGAACAAGGACATATTCTCTAATAATGACCGTCTACGTTCTAACTGGTAAAAGAAACCCATGTAGACCGAGAAAGAGATAGAGATATTGATTAAAGGGGACAGAACGATTCTTGGTTCCAAACCTGTGGTGGCGGCAGCAGCGAGCTACCAGGCCTGCTTACAAAGAGGAACAATGGATATTCATAAACATAATAACTTTAACTGCAAAAAAGAGGCCCTTCACCTTAAATCTTGGACAACAATATTGGAAAGGAAACTAGATAGCAGGAACAAAAGTAGTAATCCATAGGATAAGTCACCAATTGATGTGAACCAACCTGGGCATGATACTGGACAGGCTCCGCCAACTGACCATATAAAAAGGGCACATTTTGTGCTGAAAACTCATTCAACTTCTAGCCAGCTACGGAATTACCTTTGAAGATGCCAAGCGCAGACCTTGGCGAAATGTCAGGAATTTTCAAACCTACTAGACCATGTCCTATAATCCTGGGGAATATGTTTAACTGAACACTATTGTTTTTCCATCATCAGTTGCTGGTTTTTCCAGTTTGTTTTATATAAGTTACTGAAGACACAACAGTAAACACATGGCAATCATCTGCCATGATATTAAACAGCAACTGTGGGTACTAGCTGTAAATAGTAATCTATAAATACCCCAATATCAAGTGGCTCAATCAAATGATCTGTTGGGACTTGTGGCTCTGTTTGATGGTGTAAATAAGCATTAATTAAACTCAAGTATTTGTGTTGAATATATTACCATATAAGGATAAATTTAATTCTAAACTTTAGATTAGCATGAAACTACCTTCTTGCATACATTTCTTTTATGTTGTACTGTGCACTGGCCTCATGAGTTTGTTTTGATGCTGATCATTTGAAGAGGGAATGCAGTCTAGTGTCTTATAAAGGAAGTAGTTTCCTATTTGGCAGGAGGGCCAGGTAATTCAAATGGTCAAACATAAGCTATCGCCTTTTGATATTGTTGGAATATTTGAACAGTATTTGTAATACCCTGCTAATGCCCATCAAATAAAAATTACACCACTTTGGATGACAACCATCAGGATGTCAGTGAACAGGTTTCAACTCCTCTCCTTCCCTCAGCACATCCAAACAGATGGTTAATATATGCACCAGTCAGGTAGCATATCCATGAAAAAGGGAGATAAACGTCTATCAAAATGTTGAATTTTATGTTATTAATCCTTAAGACTTGGTTTGAAACCATAGTATTAATTATTTATAAATCTTCATAAAAAATTAGATCCTAAATATTATACTATCTTGTTTGAAAATGTAATTGTTTAGAGGCATTTAAACTGGACAGTTATTGAAGCTTTCCTTTTCTTTAGGAACCAGGCACCTCAGAAGAAATACTATGTTTTGCAATGAAGAAGAATGCCAAGTTTGATCTTTTTGAAAAAATTGATGTAAATGGAGATAAGGCACATCCATTGTGGAAGTACCTGAAGCACAAGCAAGGAGGCACTCTTGGAGAGTAAGTATTTTGTCTAGAAGGGTCTTATGTTTTGTATGGTTAAATATATTAATGCCCAACACTTGCCAAGTAATTAAGGTTGAGAGTTCCACAGTTTGATTGCTCTTTGGAAAATTATGTTCTCAGGTGCATGCATTACAGACAAAAAACAAAAAATGGATCTGGAATAATTCTTAGTAGTCTTGAACTAAGGTTGCACATTCTATGAAAAAACATTATCTTCGCAAGATATTCGTAAAGTGCAAGTTTACTGTTTTGAAAATGTGTGCAGTTCAGCTCAATTATTTGGTAGGAGCTTGACTCCCAGGGTTGTCAGCATCGCTAACAAAATTTGACGAATATCGGATGTCCTCGGCTGCTCTCGGAGTTGCCCTAATATTTATAAATATAGGATTTTTGGCAAGGATCTCTTGGTTCAGGGCATTCTGGGTGGATCAATCAGGGTACTTGGAAAGAAACACAGGTTAATTCTCTTATGACGATCGATTGTATTTCATTTACTCTCGAAATACATGCTAATTAGGCGATCTCTGAATGGTAGGTTTTGCATTTGCATGGTAGCACTCCCGTGTATATAACACAAGTCGTCGGATTTGCACCCTGCTATTAATTAGCGTTAATCGAACGCAATTTCTTTACCTTACTCGTCCGTTCCTTAAAGAACGCGATATCTGACTTCGTGCTGGTTAGCACGACAATCTCGGTCGAATCCAAGCCACCGACTGATTTAATCAATGCGATTTCCCTCCGCGTGCATTAGCATGGCGAACTCTATCGACTGTCAGCTACCGACTCCCAGCTACCGACTGATTTCAGATATCTGTTTGTTCCCAGCTAGGCCATATGACACTTCGCTTCCCCCTTCAGCTCATTATTTTTAATTAGTTGGTCGGTAGAAAACATATGGAGTCCCAGTTACGACAAATCTCACACACAAAGACCACCTAAGATGTCGCCTTCCTGTCAACTATGAAACTAAACAAGGGGTGACAGCCTTAGATTTATGGTTGTGGTCAGCTGTCCTAGGGGAGAGAAAATCCGACCGTTCAGAGCTCGTAACAAACTTGACATTCCACAAAATATTCCTTTCAGTACACGTATATATATTCCTTTAAAATTCAATTAATCTACTCGAGGAAGAGTACCGTTTCAAGCTTCAGGCTCCACATTAGGGCAGGACCAGTGGCAGCAATCAGGGCCATGAATGAAATTAGGAGATCAGGCAACTCGCTCAGCACAGCAATGGACCTGATCAGGCTCAAGATATTACCCGTCCTTGTTTATGGTATTGACTCAGTGGGGGAACATCTCGCATACATGCAGTTGGAAGAGAAAAACGGTGAAAGCCAGGTACCTCGAGAGTTTAGGAGTCTCAGAATTCCAGATCACAACTAGCATATGAACTTCTCAGGGAGACATTTTTAATAGATCTGCAGTATGCACCACTGCTGCCAGTGACAAGACTACAAGAAGCTTCTACAAGAGAGAAAAAAAAGAAACATAACTGTGGAATTTTATGCAACCTGCATAATCCAAGAGATCCTGGATGCAAGCAAATCATGAAATGTGGCATGTGGTTACAAGACTGGCAATTCATGGCATCCACCACAAATGTGTTCCAATAAGGATTTCCATGACACAAGTGACACTTGCATCTGTGTTCTGAAAAATGTGATCGATATCATATTGTGAAGTACAAGAATAGATGAAAATGCATTACTGCTTATAGCAAACAGAAGTAAATGTCAAAATACTCTGCATGGTGTGTGCGCATTCCTACTTTATTAGTACAGCAACAAACCTTTTGTGTCTCTTGCACCTGTTACACAAAACAGGACGGAACAAGAGAAATTAAAAATACAATACAAAATAAAATTGTTTTTAAAAATGGAAAAAAAGAATCCTTTAAAAATATGAAATAAAAATTGAGCTAATTAAAACATTTGCATGAGAATGCAAAAATCTTTGCTTTCATTATGAGTAAATACAGTTGAAAATTGATCATAATTCTTCCAAAGATTAATTTTGTTTGTGCTAGACTTGTGGATGTACCTTTTAATTTCATTACCTGTATTTATGATCTGTCGGTGATAAGGAGCACTTGACCAAATGACTTCAAAATTGTTTTCTGGCTTTGTTTTTTCTAAATTTTTAGTTTCAAACTGTTACACAAAATGTAGTTTTTGCCCATTTTATGTAAGTGTTAAAAGTACTAAAAACTCTAAAGAGAAAATATTGGTTTTATTTATTTATAAATTTATAAATCAGTTTCTGATCAGCTTTGTAAGGTCATCAAAAATTCTTTAATACAATAAACTAAGAATAACAATCTTTTTCAAATCTGTTAAGCAAATTATCATAAACAATTTTTATTTGTTGCAAAAGTGATAAAATTATCCATAAATGCAAAATTACTATGAATACTGCTGTTAAAATTAGTATGTCAAATTCTTTGTGTAAAAAAACAAAAATCAGTTGCAGAATATAGATATTGTATCAGTTGATACAAGAAGTATGTGAATGTTACATGAATGCAGATTTTGTTGCAATAAATTTTGTTTAATTTCAGCTTCATTAAGTGGAACTTCACCAAGTTCATTGTAGACAAGAATGGACAGCCAGTCGAGAGACATGGCCCAAAAACGGATCCCAGCGTAAGTGTTAATAGTTTTCATGTAGAAGAATAAAAGTTAAATAACATAATATCTAAAATTAGGCAAGTGAGTCAACCTTGTATATACTTTTCTCCACTTACAAGTTTTTTATGAAGACTAGTTTCTGGGGACTTCTCCCCTATCGTCAGTTCTGTGGTTGACTGATGATGCATCCGGTGTCTGCATCTGGCTTGGTGTTGTGCTGCCATCTAATGTCCTGGTAAGTTTGATGTCGTCTACCGCAGGAATTTCGAAATTCATCAAGAGGGGAGAAGTCCCCAGAAACTAGTCTTCATAAAAAACTTGTAAGTGGAGAAAAGTATATGCAAGGTTGACTCACTTGCCTAATTTTAGTAACAATGGCACTCCACTTTCTGAAATACTTCTTTTTATTCTATGTAACATAATATCTAGTACTGCTATAGAGTGAAGCAAAAGAATTAAGTTGACATTTTATGTAAGTACTCAGCAGTAAGAGAAAACGCTTCTGCTACTAGAAACAGTTATATTATGTTGACAATATTATATAATATAACAATATATATTTGTGTTATAGTCAGTGATACATTTGTGGTTATAACATTTATTAAAATATCCTGATGATGGGAGAGATGTACGCTCCCGAAACGTCGATTTCTAATCGTCTTTTCACCTGGGTTGTTTCCTGAGAAAATCTCAAACATATTCGTCGCCAGGAAAACTTCAGGTCTTATTTTAGCCTTAGTCAGTTTCATGGCACACATCCCAAAAAGAAACACAATATTTGCCTATCATACACAAGCTAAAAATATCCAAGGCTTCTAAGCAAAGACAAGGAATTATAAATTATTTTTCAGTTCTTTTACTTCAAATTAAATGAACATGTAATGGTCAGACCCTGTTATGAAGTAAGTTACTCCCTCAGTTAATATAAAAAGTAACATTTTGCTTCCAAACTTATAAAATAAAATATAGTGTGTGACATGGCTCTAATACTTTGTTTTATTTTTATTTTCAGAAATTGGTGTCCAATTTGGAGAAGTACTGGTAGATCAGCATAGATTTGGCTGTTGCTTATAGTCTTTAGTTCACTTCAAGACTGAATCATTTTCACATCATTACCTTCTTGCTGCATTATTATGCAATAATCTTTTTACTCTATCTTCAAGCAGCTCAGATCTTTAATGGCATTATAATAATGCCATAAAAATGGATGCATAAAACCAGTGTAACATTAGAACCGCTCCTATTTTGTCTTAATATAAAAGTTTTAAATGAATGTTTTAAATGTAATAAGAGAGAAATGAAAATGTTTGCAATAGAAACCTTTTTAACTTTGGTGCACAGAATGATTTTCAGGGCTCGTTTTCCAACAAGAAGTTTAGGGGTACTCCTCTCATAGATGACATAAATTTGAAATTTCCTGCCTTCAGTGTTAGTAAGAAAAATGTAAATGATCTAGAATAATTTACCTCATATCAGAGGTTTTTACAATCCATCAATTTCTTCTATGCCCCTCTCCCAGAAAATGCAGTTCCCTGAACTATCAAGTTAACAACTCTGAACTGTTATATTTTGAATGTACATTGTTATCCACTATTTCTTTAATTCTATCAGCATTTTCAGTTATTTGTGATATGAAGCAAATTAAACTTAACCCTCCCTAAAAAATAATACACATGCTTTTATGTGGTTTGTTCCTTAGTGAAAAATACTTCAAGCCAGGAACTTCTCCAGAAAATCCAACTCAACAGTAAGCTTTTCTGGCATTACAAATGCAAAAACTATTTCAGAAAGCTATTAACTAATAGCAAATGCTGGCATTTACCAATTCAGCGTCCTAAGATCACATACAAAGCTGTAAAAGTTAAAAATTAGAAATGGATTTTTAAAATATGTTTAAAAGAAATTAAAATTATTTCTTAAGAAGGCACAAAAGCTTCAAGCGTATGTATCCGTAGTGTTCCTTTAGAAAGAGCCCAAGTGAGTTCTAAAGATTGTGCATGTTACAACTTCATTTTAAAATGTTTTCATGCAGTTTCCAATGTATATTCAAACTTTTTTTTTTTTTTTCAAATGTTCTATTCAGTGAAATTCAAATACCTGCTAAAATTTTAAGTCAGATTAAAGAATAGGTTTTCACTTAAAGTTAATGTGCGTCTTTCCGAAACATAACTAGTAATTTCAGTTCCTTGTTCTTTAATCTGATTTAAACAGATCACAAGTTTTTCTTTTGAATATTTTTCATTTTATAAAAATATTACTATTGTGTCGAACACATAGGATAGATTGAATTTATATATTACCTTATACGCATGCACATTGTTTGAATAATATAGTCTGTTATATTCAAATACTTGGATTGTTAAGCTTTTGAAGATTCTTAAATATAAATTCCATATATTTTTAAGAATGGCAAAATAAACGATTCTCATTGAGTTGAATACACAGAAGTTTAATATTCCTTAAAGATCTCCTTCCCTGAATTTTTTTTTTTCCCTTTCTCCCAAGTGTTAGAATTCTTGCATATTACATTATATCAAAAAGAACAAATATCATTATATATAATTTACTTTAACTTTTACTCTCCTGTACTCTTTCTCTAAAATTCTCTGATCTCGCAACAGGCTCAAAATGTGGTGGGTGCTGATATCCATTGTAGTACAAAAGCTTATCACCGGTTTATATATAAAATAAGAAAAGGTACTGAGGTATCCTATGTTAGCCCTGAACCCGTGATTGGAACTGGTATAAATATCTCCAAAACTTCAGTAAAAACCTTAATTAGGGAAAAACACCAACTTGGCTGGCAAACTTGTCCTGGACAAAGATAATCCAGGAAACAGGTCTTCTCTTTCTTCATCTCTTCTGAGAATGTTTAGAACACAAATACCCAATTTCACCAACATATGTTAAAATCAACGTTATCAAATGTAACGTAACAATTGTCAGCGCTAATATTACTGTTAAATTTCTTGCATTTCACCCACCTGTTTTCTGAAAATTTTAAACACGTGTTAATGCCAAGAAACTTGTAAATATTACAGCTATAGAAGGCTGTGGGTGAGTCATTATTTTCTGAATGTACTGTGATGCACTTTTTTCATTTTCGTCTGCATACAGCTGAAAAAATGGTGGGTGAACAAAATCCTAAACAAAAGCTGTGAGACAAATTTCTCATTGATGGAGAAAGAATTGTTAATTGAATTAGTAACAAAGTGTAAGGATATCGTGGAAAATAAGAGGAAGGATGCAGTGAATGTAAAAGAGAAAGATGTCACGTGGGAAAATATTGGAAATGAATTCCAATGAATGTGTCACTACTACAAGCACAAAACAACTTCATCAGTATTACGTAAATTTAAAACAAGGTACAAAGAAGAACAAGTGACTTGAACGTTTCAATACGGGAGGTGGACAGTGTCTTATCCACACAATTCAGTGAATTATAAAGTTGCAATGTTATTAATACTTGAAGCAAAGGTAAGATCACATATTGCTTTCGATACATATTCTAACTCAGTATTACGTAAATTTAAAATGAGGAGTAAAGGAGGACAAGTGACTTGAATGTTTTAGGACGGGAGGTGGACAGTGTATTATCCACATAATTCAGTGAATTATAAAATTGCAAAGTTATTAATACTTGAAATAAAGACGAGATCGGTATATTCTTTTCGATGTATGTTCTAACCTCTCTTGTACTTCCGCAGTAACCTTCGTAGCAACTTGTTTCGGTCTATACCTCTGTAGAAATTTTTTTTTTTTGTTAACTCCTCAAAATCATTTCTCCTCATGCCGTATTCTATTACAAATGCCATTTAGACGGTCTTAAATATAGCAAATTGACATCAACAGTTGAGGTCATACCTGCCATCTTGACTATTTACAATTATTATTAAGGACTTAACAGAAATTTGGTTTGTTAGTTTAACAATAAATTTAACATGAGTGTTAAGCTAACACTTATTGGTGAAATCAGGCAAAAGTATTTGTATGTATGTATTTATTAACTGCAATTGGGTACTACCCGGTGGCAGAGTTAAGAATACAGATCAAATTACATATACTAGATTTACAACAATAATACAGTAAACAATACAAACATGATATTATTTTACTTTAGTCACTTAAAACTTATCTAATTACTTCTCTATTTACATATTATATACCATTATAATTCAAAAGTTAAACTATAAACCATCTAGATTTTTTCTAAATTTCTTCAACGACAGGGGACAGCCCTGAAAGACTGCTACAGGCAATTCACTCCATTCTTCAATGGTTCTATTAACAAAAGAAAATTTTCCTACGTCGGTTCTGTATCTTCTACCCTTAATTTTATACCTATGATCGTTTCGTCCATAATAATCCGGATTATCTAACCTTACATTAACGTCCACCCATGCCTTTACACCAGCATTAGCTTTGAATAACGCTACCAACCTATGTTTTTTACGCCTAATTCTTAAATCCTCCCATTTAGTCTCATCTCCTTTTATAGGCCCAAAATACTTGCCTCTTTTTATGAATTTTATTGCCCTCTTCTGTATTTTTTCTAATGGATCGATTTGGTTAGCTCTATACGGGTCCCAGCATGCTACTCCATATTCCATAACCGGCCGCACTAAGGCCTTGTAGGCAATTTCCCTGGACCTAGCGCTCCCCTTTTTCAATATTCTCATTACGAAATGTAATTCCTTCCACGCATTCCTAGTTGTGGAATTTACTTGTTCGTCCCATCCAGCATTACTTGCCAGGTACACTCCCAAGTATTTGCAGCTGTCCACCTGTGGAATTTGCACCCCTCCCATGTGATAGTTAACAATAATTTTGCCCTTAGTTCTACTAAAAACAATCGACTTACTTTTCTTGGCATTAATTGACATTTTGTTAGCCGCAGCCCAATTACAGATTTCATTTAAATCATCCTGAAGAGCGGTTTGATGCACTGTATTCCGAATTTTATTATAAATGATTCAATCGTCTGCAAACAACCTTATCTGGCAGTTAATATTAACAGCAATGTCATTAACAAAAATGAGAAACAGTAAAGGCCCTAGTACTGAGCCTAGCGGCACACCCGAACTTACAGTTCCACTATCAGACAGCTCTTTACCTACTTTAACTTTTTGCGTTCTCCCTTTCAAAAAATGTTTAACCCATAATACTACGCGTTTGTCAATTCCTGTATTAGCTAGCTTACAAATAAGTAAACTATGTGGAACTACATCAAAAGCTTTAGAAAAGTCAATTACCACTGCATCAGTTCTTCCCCCTGCATCTACCTCATCTGCCAAATCTTGAAATAATGAAGTAATTTGACTTTCGCACGAATACCCAGGTCTAAATCCATGTTGCGCTTCATTAAACCACTTTTTATTTTCTAACTCCTCTCGTATATATTCTGCAATTAAATGCTCCATTAATTTACATACTACTGAAGTTAGACTAACTGGCCGATAATTATTTATTTCTGTTTTATTACCCCCTTTATAAATCGGAACTATAATAGCTGTTTTCCAGTCTTCCGGTAAGGCACAGTTGTTAATTGACATGTTGAACAAGAGCATTAGATAGGGAATCATGGCTTCACCCCCAAGCTTTAATATTTCAGTAGGTATATTATCTGGTCCCCTTGATTTTCGGTTTTGCAGCATCTTAATCCTTTTGCGTAATTTGGGCGCCATTATTCGAAAAATCGTTTCTCCACTCTCCCCAATTTCCTGTTCGGAACTATCGTCGGATTTAAGAAAAACCGATACAAAATGCGAATTTAATATATTAGCTTTGTCCCTATCACTTAATACATCTATCCCATTAACGTTAAAATCTGGTATGCTCTCTTTATTTCCCCTGCGTCTTTTTACATAATTGTAAAATGATCTCCAACAATTATTTGTCCCGCTAAAAACGTTATCTAAGAATCGTTCCTGCGCTTGAAACTTTTCGTCTTGTAATTGTTTAGCTAATTCTTTAAATTTGTTAAGATGCCATTCTGATATCTTCCTTTTATTATAAGCGTGCCTAGTCTTTCTTTTAAGTTTCCTAATACATTTTGTATAAAATTCTGGATCCGCTTTATGTTTAATATTTTTAAAAGGTACGTGTTCTCTAATTGTTTCCAGGATAAGTGTTTTGAAATTAACCCATGCTTCATTTACACTAGTGGCAGATTTTACAAATATCCCATATTTTTCCCGGAGAATTGTTTGGATAGCCTCCCCGTTCGCCCTATGGAAATCCCAACTAATTACTTGTTCCGTTTCAAACCGGTTTGTCTGCCCTTTCCAGTTTATGTCTAATTGCACACACTGATGGTCACTTATACCTGGCAAGACATCGCATGCAGAAAACAATGACTCAGGTTTGCATAAAAATACGTCCAGTAATGCTGTTTGTCGAGTAACAGTTTTCACTACTTGAAATAACCCCTGCTCCCAAACCAGAAAGTTAACGAGCTTTTGAGCTTCACCTCCTATTAACTGTCCGTCCCAGTTTACATTTGGCAGATTTAGATCCCCTGCTAATATAACATTTTTTTTCCCCTTCGGAAGAGATTTTCTCCACTAGTTTATGAAGTGTAGCATAATCAGTTTCTCCAGGTGGTCTATAGCAAGCTATTATTGTTAAATTATTTCCTTTGTTTGCTTGATCAATAATTTCGATTGCCATAATCTCAACCTCTTCTTCTACCCATAATGCTTTGCTGTTTTGCTCTGATTTAGCGCAAATAAAGATTCCCCCTCCCCTTCCATCCCTGTCCCTCCTAAACACCCTGTAATCTGTTCTGAATACTTCTGAATCATTAATGTCAATATTCAGCCATGATTCCGTACCTATAATGACACTTGGATTGCATATTTCTACTAAATTCCAAAACTCAACAATTTTATTCATAATACTACGGCAATTTACCTGTAGCAGCCTTAAGGAATCAGCCCCTACCTGAAAGTCTACGGTTTCCTGAAGTTGGTGTCATTGCTGCCCTTGATGCTCGTTGCCGTCAGCCCACTTCGTCACCCTCGCGAACAAAGCTGCCAGCTTTGACGATCCTCTTCGGTTCAAGTGTACTCCATCCCGTCCATAGTCCCAGTCTTCAATCCACGAATTCGGGTCAAGAAACTGAGCACCCAGTCGCTCCGCTACCCATGAAAAAGCTTCATTTACCTGCATCACCTTTCTCCAGCTGGAGTCGCGTCGTCTTAGTACTCCACTGACGACTATTTTTGCTGAAGGAAACAGCTGTTTTGTCCTTTTAACTAAGTCGTACATGTCACCCAACACATAGTTAACACTTCTCCGCAAGTCATTGCTCCCAACATGTAATACGATTGTCCGATAGTTGCCTTCCATCTCCTCTTGCTTTCTCTCGATTTCCCTCAGCAGACCGTCAACTCTTATGCCAGGATAGCAAACTACCTCCGCCGTTGGATTTCCAGCATGTCTCACAATAGAGTCACCGACTATAAGGCTAGATTTCTCCTCTTTTACTCTTTCTTCCCCCTGCTCCTTCAGTTGACGGTTTTCAGCTTCGAGCCTCCGAATGATATCTTCCGCCTGTTGTAGCTTAATACGTAGTTCCCGTGCTTCTTCTTGAAGCTGCTCCAGTTTCCTCTGATTTGCGGTGACGGTCTTGGCTCCCCTGCATTCCTTACATTCCCAGGTTTCCTCGATGTTCATGTCCCTCTTCACTTTCTGGCAGCCAAAGTGGAACCACTTCGAGCAAGTACTGCACATAAGTCCGGTCCTCAGAACTTTAATACAGCTCCCACATCGTTCGTCCGCTACAGGTCCTGGATTAATCTCAATTCCGCCTATCACTAGTAAAGTTACTAACACAAATATTACAAAATAACTCTGTGAAGTTTCTGTAGTACCTTCACGCTGACTACCTGCTCCCCGTGAGCGCAGACCCGACCACATTCCGATCCTCGCCCGGTAAACCACCAAGTCAACACCCATTGTCTCAACTCGTTTCTACCTGTCTCTCTACCTGGCACGTCCGATCTCCTCAAGCTCCAGACACCAACATATTTGCATTAATTTCTGATCATGGTTGCTTCAGGAAACATCTATGTAAAGTAGAATTCTACAAGGATGGACTGATATGCAGAGTGTGCAACAAGAAGATGCACAACTTCCAATGTTCCTCACATATCCTCTTTGACTTCCCATTGCTGATAGGAAAGACTTACTTTTTTCCTAACCAGTGAAGATGTAAAAACGGATGTTGCAGTTGTTAGGGGAGGAAAATTAGGGAAACAAAACATCAGGTAGATAATGATTATCCGGGCTTGTGGGCCATGGTCTAGTGGAAAATCTTCTTCCAGGCATTTCGTTCTAAGCTGTGTTGAACATCCTCAATGGCATGGCCATAATACTCTTGTATTCTCGGCTGCAACTGATAGTTTGTAGATTTCATGGGGCTTTTGTGTATCTTCTGGGTGGGCGGAGTCATCCTCTGGCAGGGCCGCGCTGTGGCTCAGTGGTTAGACCGCTTGGCTCTCACCAAGGCGGGCCGGGTTCGATCCCAAGCGACCGCAAAGTGAGATTTGTGGTGGACAACACGGCGCTGGGGTGGGTTTTCTCCGGGACCTCCAGTTTCCCCCGCCATCTCATTCCTCCGGTGCTCCATCTTCATCTCATGTACCATCAGTGACCGTATGTAGTAAAAGCGGGCATTAAACGCTACACACACACACATCCTCTGGCAGGTGTGCTCCTTTCTAATTGGTCGGCCGCTGCATGGGCTGGACTATGGAGGGGACTGCTTTTATCAAAAATGGTTGATACCAATGAGTGGGTGTTTATTGTAGTTATTGCTGTTGATGGCATATGTGCCTGGGTTTCTTTCCAGACGGATTTCTGATTTGTATTCCTTAAGGCTGGATGCCAAGCTTTATACAACCCCTTAGTTTCTTCTTTCCTGTTGAAGTTATTTTTGTTTTTATAAATTTCTATGGCTTCCCGACAAGCGAGCATAATAATGGACATTGGAGGACAGGACAGCCATATCAGCGTACTGTATGAGTGTTCACCTGGGGCTAGTAAAGCTAGTTTGCTGATACTGTCGTGCTGTCCTCCAATGTCCATTATTTTGCTTGCTTAAGTCGGGAAGCCAAAGAAATTTATAAACACAAAAATAACTTAAACAGTAAGGCTAAGGTAGATAGTCAATATGACTATGGTAGCTCAATGGGTAAGAGGGACTGCAGGGAAACCAGGAGATCTGTGATTCAAATCCCGGCCATGGCATTGAATTTTTCATGTTCACTATCTACACATAATAGATGCTTCAAATGCCCTCTTGCTTCTAGGCATTCCTGGACTTGTCAAGTCATGTACTGTCGTACCCTTTCAAAAACTCTGGGATAGTGTTGGAAGTGTTTCACAGGTTTCCATGACATGTTGATGGAAAGTTTCTTTATGTGGGACAGCTGCTCCATAAACTGATACTTTAAGGTGCCCCCAAAATAAAAAGCCAAAGGATTGACATTAGGAGAATGTGCAGGCCTAGCCATTGTCCATGGTAGTTACCAATCAGTGCATCTTGAACAATGCAACTATAATGTGGCAGAGTCCCTTCATGCATAAACCACACTTTTTGTCTTATTTGCAGGAACACATCTTTGTGCCGTAAGTCTACAAGAGTGTTCTGGATAAAGTCTCTGTAGGCAGCATCTATAAGACGTGCTGGTATGTAAGGACCTTTCAAATGCTTAAAACTCCATTCCATACATTAATTCTAATTGTTGCTGATGTCTGCCTGAAGTACAGCATTAAGATTACAATCTGCTCATACATGTACGTTGTTGAAATTACTAATTCCATCTCTCCCAAATATTTCCTTGTTTGTAAACAAAACTGACAAGACAAACAATGGATTGGCTGTTTGTGCTACAAGTGATCGGCTAAAGTTCTCCCGTGGTGGATAATTGGCAGGTGAAAGGCCCTGCACACGTTGAATATATGTATTCAGCAGCTGCTCAATAAGTATTCTCCATGCTGTACTGTGATAGGTACCAGATGCCACAGCCAATTGTCTTGTGCTGATACCTGGATCATCTTCAACACACTGTAAACTTTTTCTTTGCTTTCTGGCATACAAACAACTCTTGATCTTGATCTATCAATAGTCCTGTAATGGTTCCTGACTCAGCAAGGATAAATAGTGACAAAGGTTGGATGACTCGGTTGTCTTCAGTATGGAAACTCCATCTAATGCAGTTGTGCAACCTCGTGTTCATTTTTTTTTTCTAAAATATATATATCTTTCTTTTCCTTATTTAACCGTTGTTTTATTGTTTCCATTTATTTTACTATCTGTTTTCTTTAGTTTCACACATATACATTATACACATAAACACCCATGCCCAAGGCGGGACTTAAACCCGCGACCCTCTACACGGCGGAATGCTAGAGACATATGCTTTAACGACCGTGGCTATGAGGGCTGGCAAATTATTTGCACAGTCATGCATAAAAATCATGTTGGCCTGTTCCAAAATGAATATCCAGCCATAGTTGAACAAAACCTGTACAGTCGCACAAGAGCCGTAGATGCAAACGAAGATTTGCGAAACATGTCCTCAAAATAGGTACGAAAGTGAAGCAGATGTGTAAGAAATACGACTCATCTAAAATTTAATAAAACATGTACAGTTAACTTGCTGCATGCACAAATGGAAAAGTTGTAGGCAGACAACAAATGTACACAAGTCTCTATGGCAACACTTCACTACGTACCATATTGTGACTTTGTGGGTTCGTGAAATGAAAAGTACAATTACAGCACTCAAAAATGTTCTTTATTTCCACCGACTTACAGTTAAACACTTGCCAATTACACGGAATTGCGTAATGCACACAATTACGATTCACCAGTTCGTCCGTTACAATTCCAATGTACGGTCACACTTACGTAAATTCTTCCGTTGCACATACACAGTCTTCTCGTCCTTACACTAGCACTGCACTCTTACGCTGATTGCCACGAACTCTGACTGACTAACTAACTCCTCTTGCACGACGTGTTGCTTATATAGGGTCCGCTTGCCGATCTGGAAGGTTCTCCATTAGATGAAATATCCCGTAAGTTCGAGAACACAGGTGGAACAGAAAGAGACAGCGCAGTGATGTTTTTTCTCCCAGCCACCTCCTGTCACCACTATAAGACAAACGAGGGGGGGGGGCGGCGTGGCTAACACCGACCTCCCCTGCTTCCCGCTCTCAGCTGGTCTATAGGGTGTTCCAATGCTCGGGTGACACTGCTCCCTCCTCAAAGCTGGTCGTCTCGAACAGCACCATAGTAGCGTGCCAGGCGGCCCAGGTGTACCACCAGCATCTGCTCGGAGTCTCAGCCAGTAGTAGCGCTGCCGTAGTTTGTGAATCGTTCGGTTCGCTCCCAGGTGTCCTCCTGAAGTACCGGCATGCACTTCCTCCAAGACTTCCGGGACCTTACTCCGGGGAAGGACCAACTGTTCTCTCTGCGCCTTCCCATCGGGTGACTCCCATACCCGGAACAGCACGCCCTCTCTGGTCTTCAGCGAGTCCCATTGGGCCCAGTACGACTTGTAGGTGGCGCCCCTTGGTGCGATGTCCTCCCAGGTTGGTCTTGTCCCTGCCTCCACTTCCCTCAAGAGTGGCCCCAAGTCTGCGTCCGCCAGCTGCTCCCTCCTCAGGCCTGCGCTATCCCAGCCGTCCGCAGGCTCTGCCACAACTACTCGGACTGCTGCGGCACGCTCCTTCTCTTCCACTCTTGTGCACTGGCCGCACTCTACTGGACAGGGTCTTCGGGACATGGCGTCTGCGTTACCGTGGCTCTTCCCTCTACGATGTTCCGAGGTGAAGTCGTACTCCTGCAGCCTCTGAACCCAACGTGCCGTCTGGCCTTCCAGGTTCTTAAAGCTCAATAGCCAGGTTAGGGCGGAATGGTCAGTCCTCAGGTGGAATGGCTGACCGTACAGGTACTTATGGAAGTGCTCCAAGGTCTTTACTACCGCCAATAATTCTCGTCGGGTGACGCAGTAGTTCTCTGCCTTGGATAGCGTCTTGCTGTATTAGGCTATCACCCGCTCATGGCCATCCTGGATCTGCGATAGGACACCTCCAATGCAATGGTCGCTAGCGTCGGTGTCCACAATGAAGGCGCCACCCGGTTGTGGGAAACCCAAAATTGGGGCACTGCACAGGGTTTCCTTCAGGTGCTGGAAAGCGTCTTCGGCGTCCTCCGTCCACACATAAGGTCGGTGTTCCTCTGTCAGGCGGGTGAGGGGTTTGGCGATGTTGTCGGCCTTTTCCACTAGGTCATTAAGGCGGTCATCTACTTGACCCATCCGCTTGCCCAGATTCGTGACGTCATCCCTCACGCCGGCCAACCGTTCCTCAAACTTGGCGGCGAGGGCCTCGTTCGCAACCTTCATTTCTTCCATCTTCTCCGTGAGGTTATCGTTAGCCGTCTTCATTTCTTCCAGCTTTGCGGCCAGGTTGTTATTTGCCGCTTCTATTTTTGTTGTTAATTCGGCCTTCATTTCTTCCATCTTCCCGGTGATGTTGTCGTTGGCCGTCTTCATTTGTTTCAGTTCCGCTAAAATCTTTTCTAATGCTGCCCCCATTGTGTTATGTCGCACTCCTGACACCAATTGTGACTTTGTGGGTTCGTGAAATGAAAAGTACAATTACAGCACTCAAAAATGTCCTTTATTTCCACCGACTTACAGTTAAACACTTGCCAATTACACGGAATTGCGTAATGCACACAATTACGATTCACCAGTTCGTCCGCTACAATTCCAATGTACGGTCACACTTACGTAAATTCTTCCGTTGCACATACACAGTCTTCTCGTCCTTACACTAGCACTGCACTCTTACGCTGATTGCCACGAACTCTTACTGACTGACTAACTAACTCTTCTTGCACGACGTGTTGCTTATATAGGGTCCGCTTGCCGATCTGGAAGGTTCTCCATTAGATGAAATATCCCGTAAGTTCGAGAACACAGGTGGAACAGAAAGAGACGGCGCAGTGATGTTTTTTCTCTCAGCCACCTCCTGTCACCACTATAAGACAAACGAGGGGGGGCGTGGCTAACACCGATCTCCACTGCTTCCCGCTCTCAGCTGGTCTATAGGGTGTTCCAACGCTCGGGTGACAATATGTAGTACATAGAGAAATGAAGTTATGAGGTTGGACCCTGAAGGCTATTAAATGCAATTTCCTTAAGAACATGAATAACAAGAAATCAAAGGATTATGTGACAGTGTGTTCAAGTGAACTTTTTTTCTTCTTGTGGTATAAGGAGCCCATACCCGAAGTTTAAAAAGTATTCCTGGTACATCCTGTGTAAGTCAATAAATTATAATAGTGACTAAAATTAACATATCTTTGATATTAATATATTTTATTATTAATATATTTTATTGCAAATCCATCATTTGTATCCTCACCTAGTGTATATCCAAATTTAACAATTTGTAACTTAAAACTTCACTTACAAGAAATGATGACACTTTTCTTATAAATTGTTCGGGATCATGATTTCATGGAAATTCTTTCACATCCTCAGCCGGAACCAACAAAACTGTCGTCATCATTATGAACGCTGGATGTTAATTAGTTATAATTTATTGAATAATGAAATAATTTTATTTAGACCCACAAATAGCATGCATTTACAGATACTTTAGTCCAAATCATGTGTTTTATCATAGTTGAAGGATTTGTAGGTTAATTTTTCATGTTGCAAAGATGCTCTAGATGTGCTACCTTTGCAAAGGATATAATTTGCCAATTATTCATACATTGTGTGTACATATCAATTGAAATAGACTAAATTTTATCTTTAGTGCTATAGTATATTTAGGAAAGCATTATTACAAAGAATATAAATGTAGAACTATGCACACCATTTTATATCTGATAAGCAATATTCCAAGTAGTTCTCGTTGATTTGATGACAGTTGAAATTCTTTGTGAGTTATGCATCACCCCCAACGAAAACATGGCACATTATTAACTGGATTGGTAAAAACACAAGTAATGTTTATACTGTATGCAGAACAAAAAGGGAAAATACCATGCTGTTTCTTAAGAAACTCCACATCTGGTGACCCTACTCTTGAATGTTGATGTGACTGTTTTGTCTTTCTATTAATTTAGAGTGAAGCAATGTGGAGAATGCCAAATGCAGTGTATGTCCAGTTTGTTGATCCATGAATTCATAGAAAGCTATATAAGTCATGTCAAGTTATGCACAACTGCAGACTTATTAACCCAATAAGACAAGTAAACAGAAACAATTTATTGCATAAATAGCAGAAACCAAAATAAAGCCAAAAGGAACTGTCTTAAACATACATTACATGGAAGGCAATACAGTAGGTATATCCCAGAACACATTGATATGGAGAGAAGAGGAAACCATGATGAAACTGATAATCTGATGATGAACTGATCATAAATGATTAGAGCACTAAGATATATGCATCATTAGCAACAAAAGAGATAAGTTATGTTATATACCCCAACACCCACAGTGATTTTAATGCAGTTTATCTATTGTACATGCTATGAATATCTATATACCTTTGACATGAACTTCTGGTAACATTAGGTGTCTTCAGTTATCCTTGGACAAGTTTTATCGCAAAAATGATTCTCAGGGTAGCTCTATGGCTTCAGGAGTATTTGGACTTTCACTTTGCCCAATTTCACATCTCTGCTAGAGATCTGCACAGGCTTGAACCAGGTTTAGACTTGAAACAAAAATATGAAGAAAATGAATTTATCATATTAAACATAACATTTTATGTCTTGTGAGTATCTTTAAATGAGTCTGGGGAACTTAAGTCAAAATTATTAGCAACATTTTGGAAAGCTGTAAACTATGTGAAGGAAAAATAAAGAAAAAAAACACCTTTTTTTTGGTCCAATATACAAGATGCCCAAAATAACCCAATAAGAGCATACACACATCCATTGTGGTAATGAAAGAATCCTCGTACTGACCAATTACAGGTAACATTGCAACAACACAGCAGTGGCTGCAAACTGAGCTTCCTTCTGTCCAGCTTAAACCAGGACAAATTTAATTACATTGAATTTTATTTATAGACACTCTAACTGCTACAATTCTTGGCAGATACTGGATGTGAAAATGCATTCAATTTGATTCAAAGTCCCCTTTATCAGACTTGTTTTTTTTTTTTTTTTTTTTTTTTTTTTTTTTTTTTTTTTTTGTAAAACCACAGTACACGACCACTGGCTTTACTTCTCTTCCGAAAGAAGCCAGCTAAGTATCTTTACGCCCTCTGCCTGGTTTGAACTTGCGACCTCAATAATAAGAAACTAGCATGCTACCTCTTGACCATGGCAAACGATAGGCCTGCATAATTTTGGGCAGAATAAAATAACTGGAAAGGCATACAGTCAGTAAGTAGTAGGTATGCCGTCAACAAGCAGCTTTCTACACACGGAATACAGGATTCTCAATTACCACGTTCTGTAAAAGAGGCCTCTCAATTGGCCCCTAAGGATTTGTGTGCATCCTTTTACAGGCCGCCAACAAGGGAAAAAATTACCATTTCGGCATCAAAAATGGAATCAGAGTTACTTTGAACTGCAGGAGCAGTGATACGTATTAAGTGATGATGATAGTAATAACAGCAACATGCATACCTAAATGCCTATTTTTATTTAAAACAAACTTGGGCACTTAGGACCGGGCTGCTGGTACATACAAAGTAACTATTGACTCAAATCACACTTAAATCGAACCTAATATTTTCGATGTGCAAAGCATTTCACACAGTGGCACTAAATTCCCCTTTCCCTTCCAAAACAAAGTTGAGTAAATATTTTATTTGAGTCTTCCGGTGGGATTATGCATTTATATGTTTTTATTAAAATGCTAAATTGTGCATGTGCAGATTTATCTACAAAAGCAAATTGCTAGGTTTTCTGAATTAAAAGTGCTGAAAAGAACTACCCCCCTAAAAGTGAAAGAGACATCTTCGCTCTGTATACAAAGGGTATAGTACTCTTTGAGAGAAAATAGCATAATTTAAGAACTATTATTTTTTCAGTGATAAGTTTCATCTATTCTTTTGAAAGTATAAAATATGCAGTGTTACTGGATTTGTGTTTTTTTTTTGTTTTTTTTTTTTTTAAATTACGTCCTTTAACTTTTTTAAGTCATATCGGACGATACATGGAAAATGTGAAATGATGCTCAAATGGGCCCAGGGTCCATGGAGCTTAGAGTTAACCCGACATGCGTCTTTTAGGATAAGGGCTAACCCCGGAAAAAACCTTATCCAGGTAACTCACCCTGACCGAGATTCAAACTCGGGACCTCTTGAACGTGAGGCAGAAATGCTACCATCTATGCTACCGAAGCGGGCGTTTCTCTTTTATACTAATATTTAAAATTATTAGTTAGCTATGTTGGAAAGTTTGGCGATAGCACAGGCGATATCTATTGCTTTTTTTGAGTAAGCAAATAGCGATAGTGGCGACATCGGTAGACTACGGTCGCATGGTGGCACTACTGTGGAATATAAGTTTGGCGATAGCACAGGCGATATCTATTGCTTTTTTGAGTAAGTAAATAGGGATAGTGGCGACATCGGTCGCATGGTGGCACTACTGTGGAATATCCGGAAGGTTGCGGTGAAGCGTGTGTTAAATACATTGTGCAAATTTTATTAATTTTAGAAACAGAAAACTTTTATCATTTAATTGACTAAGGATATTGTTGCCAAAGAATAATAATGGATGATGAAGCGGAAACATACAAGCTCTGGCGTATTAGAAAAACTGTAATGCAGGTATGGATTAATTCCAATATTTTTGGATTTTAGGTTATGTTGCGCTTACTTATATTGGTTTTATGATTAACAACACATTGAGTAGTTAAAAAATGTGGGCAGTTATAACCATATTATGCATGAATTACTCTGAATTTGGAGGCACAAATTTTAATGGAACACACGTCGAAATTTTGGATTTTATGTACGAGGTTATAATTTCAGCGGGCGCACACAGAATCCTAAATCATATGTTATTTGCTAAGCTATCAGCGAATCACTAGTGTTATTATTATACCAAATTATATTGTATTCATCGTAGATTACGTAAGAAATGGAAAAATATGAAATGTGCAGGAATAAATTTTTAAAATGTGTACGTTTTATGTGTAAGACTATTTTAAAACATTCTACAATTTTTGTACTACTTTAATTTTTCAGTTGTGTCACGATCGTGGTTACCTTGTAACTCAAGATGAATTGGACCAAACACTGGAGCAGTTTAAAGAACAGTTTGGAGATAAACCAAGGTAAGCAAACTACAGAAAGGGGGCTTTTTGTGATCATTGTTGCTTTAAAGAAAACGGACGCACTATAGTTGGTTATTTTAGTAGGTACTTAAAGCAGTTAGAATATAAAAGCTTCACTGCTTTAGCAATGTGACAGATCTTTCTGAATGTGTATGTCTTTGTTACCTGTGATTGCTGGAGCTTGTTTGTGCAGGTGTTTGGCACCAATGACAGAGCAAGGCACCAATGACAGTGTTTGCTCAGAAGACGGGTTGCTTTTCCCTCATCCTCCCAGTAAAAGTCTATGCCACAAATTAATATTAGGTGGTAACTGAAAATTAAAAAAAGTATGCTGCTTTTTGTACGTATCAACATGTATTCTTGTATTGATTATTGGCTCCATTCTACTGTAGTTTTCAACAAGGCAAGAGTGCATTAAATAAACAAAGAATAACTTTCCGCTTGGCTGACAACCACTACACTAGTGTAATGAACAACATACTTTGATTCTGAAATCTTCAGATACATTTCCTAAAATTATATAATGAAAATAAAAGCTGAAAAATATCATGTAGAACACATACAGAAAGAACCCTATCTTCTAGGTTGGTTTTAATACTGCAGCTAATGAGAGAGTGAGTGAACTAACAATGGTCTGTGCAGTGTTTTTCCACTGGGTATGTGACACATGATTCTGTGTTGTTGCTGTAAACAAGGTCATGTTTATGTTTAGGTTCTGTTGTTACAGTGCAGTGCAGTATTGAGTTGACATGTAAGCATAGTTCAGTTATTATGAGTTATTGTATCCTGTACTTATGACATTGGTTATTGTTTAAGAGATTTACCCCCAAAATTGGTTAGGCCCCTCACAGCAGACAGGTGTTTCTTATGGTTTTGTGCAAAGGCCTACTAAATTGAGGAAGTTAGAACCATATAAAATAACTGGCATATGCTCTTTAACCAAGTAATCCTGTAATTAGGCACACATTTAGTGAGTGGTGTTTCAGTGTTATGTGCAGTGATGAAATAGACCTATGTTTAATATTTTTCATGGACAAAGCTTGGTTCCAAATTCATGGAGACGTGTACACAAAATAATTGTTATTGGAGCTTTGACAAACCTAATGTTCATAACCAAAAACCGGGATTAAGTTATGAATTTTTAAATCTCAGCAATAAATGAAGTATTAAAACTTAGTGCCCCTAACACCAGATAGCAGAGGGATCAGAGCACCTAAGTAGTGGAGGAGGAAGAAGGTTCCTTTAGTCACCAAATAGCTGAGGATGAGATCAAATGATCTTGAAAACATTTCAATTATACAACATAGTAAGTGAAGTTGAGTGTAAACATAGTGACTCATAAATCAAACTCAAACACATAATATTGTTCATTAAGTACAACTCTGTGAAAAAAAAATATATCTGCCAAGAAACTGCTGCCACCATTTCCCAATGTGAACTATGGATAGCTTTTCTAAAGACTTGCCAAAAATGAACAATAATGGTTGCCAGTTTCAGCATTTCCTTTCATAAACAGTTTAAGTAAAGCCTTTAGAAGTAGCTTTAAAAATACAAAATTGAATCGAGAATATATTGACACATTGCTTCACTCACACTGTTTATTCACAGGACATGTTTCAAGAGCTCTTGCTCCTGTCCTCAGCTGATACTCGACTAGTGCAAGTTGTAGTGGTTTCTTCTTTCTCCGTATTGTCAATAGATGGCGTGATGTACTTGTCAAAGATGTCTGGTGGTGGAGTTTCAAAATTCATGACTCTATGACGATTTTTGTTAATGAAGATTTTTTCCCATACGGAAAGGTCTATGGGGTGATTAACGTATTTTATTAGAGATGTTTCCAAATTGATGTCATGTCTAGTATTCAAAAAATGAAAAGCCACTGCTGATTTTTCTGTTTCACCATTTTTAATGTTTCTCATATGTTCTTTAGTTCTGATGTTAATATTTCTTTTTGTTTTTCCTATATAAATTTTAGGGCAAGTTTCACATTTGATCTCATAGATTCCTGGTTTTTCTTTGGTAGTGATTGAATTTTTGGGAGGGCCTTTTAACAAATTTCTGATATTAAACCTATTTTGAGGTGCAAGAGTTATGTTGTGTTTTGAGAAGATTTTTTGGAATTTGTTATAGGCTGATGGGTGGAAGGTGAATTTTTCTCTTTTTCTCCTGTAGGTTCTAGGGTGGTGGTTTCTTTTATTTTCTTAGCTTTGTTGAGTCTGTTAACAGTTTTGTCTACTAAATTTGGGTTGAAACCGTTGGATATAGCTACTTTTTTTATGTGTAGGTATTCTTCTTGATAATCTTCTCTGTTTAGTGGAAAGTTGATCATCCGAAAGATTAAACTGTTGAAAATGGCATGTTGGTGTTGTTTTGGGTTGAAACTGTTGTTCTTAATGTAATTATCTGTGAATAAAACAGTGTGAGTGAAGCAATGTGTCAATATATTCTCGATTCAATTTTGTATTAATTTGTGCTTCACTGTCCCTACGCTTCTTTCAAGTTTATACTTTGAGCTTTAAAAATGTTGTATGGTTGCATTTGTGCCATTCCGTTATAGTGACAGATGGCAACAAGCGCAAATGATGCAGACAGGAAAAATACAGTCCAGCTAGTTCTTAGTTCACTGACTCTCCTGATATTATTCCACTTCTCTATAAAGAAAATCCATTTTTCTTATAAGTGATTTCCACTTCACATTTATTGCTGCCAGGATTTGGCCTTTACATGTAAAAAAGATAGTCTATAGTATAAAGCAATTGATGTTGAGATTGTCGAAATTATTAAATGTTAGGTTTTTTACTTTGTATAGAAAACTTTTTTATTAAGATTAAACATAGGCTTGCATAGCCGGAGTTGGTAATTCTTGAAGAATCATCCAGGCTTTAGTGTGCTTGAATAAGAAGGTCCAGCAGTCTACGGAAATCAATCCAGAAGATTCTTCTAGAATTACCATTTTATACATTATGTTATCTGCATGTAAATTATGCGTAAAATATGTAAAGATAATTTACTTGCCCACTCAAAATTGCAACACATTAGATAAAGAGGCCTATTTGTTTAGAATCTTCTCCAAAAATGACAGTGTTAGTAACACATGTTATTTTTCTGTTACAGTGAGAAAAGGCCAGCGAGAAGTGATCTTATTGTTCTAGTAGCTCACAATGATGATCCTACCGGTAAGTTTTGGGTCATGCTTTAAGATTCTGTTAAAGTATATAGTATATTGCGGTTTTCACTGCTTTTGATATATTGTATAATTTCATGTCAAAAGAATAGCATTTGAGTTAGAGTTAGAGTTGTCACCTGTATTATTTTAGCAACCTTATTTTATATTCTTAGCTACATATGCTAACTTCAGAATAAATAAGGCATGAATGTAGAGTATCTTGTCACATTGAAATTGCTGTGTTCTGTGGATTTACATTTAAACTAAGGTAGTTAGGCACTGGTCTACCAATTCCAAATGCAGTATGGATGGATGGTTTTTAAGTGTGCTTGAAAGCAGCAGCCACATATCAATAGATTTACTGATATGTAATAGAACTCCCGTGGGATGAAATTCTGCCTCACCAGTGGTTTTTTTAATTTTATGTCCAGCATTGTCATATTGGACGATGATTTAATGAGTGAAATGATGCTCAAATCAGCCAAAGGTCCATGGAGCTTAGTGTTATCTGACATTCATCTTTCAGGATTAGGGAAAACCACAGGAAAAAAAAACCTTATCCAGATAACTCACCCTGAACAGAATTCGAAGTCAGGACCTCTTGACTGTGAGACAGACATGTTTTACCACCTATGCTACAGAGCCGAGGTGGTGATATGATCCTGGCAGTTGACAGTGTCGTTAACAAACAAAATGTTTATTTTATTTTACCAATTATGGTTGGTTGGTTACCAACATGCCCCACATGGCAGCCTTGGCCTTTGGGGTAACCTCGCACCACCATGTGATGACCGGACCCATTTCTCAGGTGGAGGCACCCAGAGGGCGGTGTCCATTACCTCCAATGGTAGGGTAATAGTGAAGATGACGGTTAGTCAAGATGACCTACAACTTATACAGTGGACTCCGAACCATGTTGGGCATAAGGGACACTTCACATGTGATAGAAGTGAAGGTGTGGATAGGGCCGACTTAAAATCACCAACCCCACAACCAGGAATCAAACTCAGGACCCTTAGCACGGGAACTGCGAACAAAACCACTGTGCTACCCAGCGCCCTTTTACAAATTATAATTATTAGCAAAAATGTTTGGTTTTGACCTTTTTCTTGTTTTTATATTTTGTAAATTTGTAAGTTCAGCTTCATATCTTGTAATATTACATAAATAAAGTGCTTGGGTTCCTAGTCAGAAGAGTTTTAGATTGAATCTCAGTAAGATATATAAATACTCAGTTTGTGTGCTGTAAATTGAAGGATTGTAATAAACCATGGATTGAACCTTTCCTGTCTTGTAACGTATTTTCTGTCTTTTCTGGAACTATCAGCAGTAGAAATCTCTTTTGTATTTAGAATACATATTTCAGGTAATTGTAAATAAGAAAAAGAAAATAAATAAGGATGGTGCTGGTAAATTAGGAGAAAAGAAAAATTGAGGAAACTTTAATGTATCATGTTATTGTCACCCATACCGAAAATCTAACATGTTCTATGCTTGCTTTGATGGTTGATTTCAGATGTACTCTAATTAAATCTCAAGTCATTTGTCTTCTTGCATGCCAAAAGTTTTTCACAATGTAATCTGAGGTTGAGCATATGGGTCAGGTGATATCCATTCATTGCAACTTTCTGAAGATAACTGCATAAGATAACTGCGAAGGCTGTGACAAGTTTTACATTGGAAAAACTATAAGGAATTTGAACATTAGGCTTAAAGAACTTTTAGGAACATCAGGAACAAAGAAACAGATGAATCGGCGGTAGTGTACCATTTTTGAAATGATAATCACAATATAAAATTAGAAATCCACATATTAAAAGTTATTCAGGGTCCAACTGCATTGAACCACATGGGAAAACTGTTCAATTTTGACACCACCTTTGAAAATAACACAACTTCAAGTTCATCAAGATATCAACAGAGGCAACCCTGTCGCCTCCAAGGAGTTCGTCAAACCAACATTCAATTGTCAGCATTAACTGAGGATGTTAGGAAGGTCCTAATGAAATGTGTTCTAGAAAAACACTAGTAATATATGGGGCATTGAGTACTAGTTCAACTCAAAATTATATTAATTCTGGAGATATTTAATAGTTCTTTAATTATAATTGTGTTCACTTAGTCTAAAATGAGCTAGCTATGGCTCTTTTCAAGGGAGGTCTGGAATTTGATACTTGGTTTTAAAATTCTTTTTTCTATTTGCTTTCAATTCTTTGCAGATCCAGTTTTTACATTGTCTATAAGTCATTTTGCTGATTCAAATGGTAGTTTAAGCAATAAGTTAAAATGTTGGTGCCTTTTTTTGGCTGTTGTATCTCATTTCCATTTGGGTCACAACAAGATGGAAACCATATATCACTTTTGGCTTGTTCAAATTATAGAGTTGTCTAATTATCTCACAAGTTAGATAGTCAACATGAAAAATTCAATGCCATGGCCGGGATTTGAACCACAGATCTCCTGGTTTCCGTCCAGTTGCTCTAACCCATTGAGCTACCATGGCCAACGTGCCGTCCTGACATTAAATCCTCCAGTTGACTCATATATTACCCCGGTAGACCACATGGTGCTCTTGCATTCGAGATACACTGTTTGTGGTGACTTGCTATCTTAAGTACTTGAGTCCCAGGTTTCATCATTTAACTCTTATTATTTTAGTTAATTGATGGGAATTTAATCATTTCTTCACACTAGCCGTGTTTAGGCTAAGATGTTTGATAGATAGAGTCAACATGAAAAATTCAATGCCATGGCCAGGATTTGAACCACGGATCTCCTGGTTTCCGTCCAGTCCGTGGCATTAATTTTTCATGTTGACTATCTATCAAAGATCTTAGCCTATACATGGCTAGTGTGAAGAAATGATTAATTTCCATCAATTAGCTAAAATATCTCACAAGTTTACTTGATTTCTTTTGTTTGAGTCTTATTTATTTCCTATTGTTTATATGGTGCTTTGAAACTGGATAAATAGAGGCTCTATTGTGATCCGTAGATCTATTGCTTTATGACTGTCCAATTTTAGTACTTGGCTGCAATCTTTCTTTATAATACAGTGCACCAAGTTTTTCTGTGATTTTTCTATAGTTTCTGTAAAAAAATATCCTGGTTGTGTTTTAAAATGTGTTTTAGCTGTATAATTATCTGAAAATATAGCAGGAAAATTGTGCAAGTCACCTTGACTCTAGCAGACTCAGTTATGATGTACTATAAAAGTTGTTTTTAGCTTAAGCTTGAATAATTTAGTTTTTAAGGCTTAACTTTATGTGTATTAAATGTTGTTTTGACTTCCTTTACAGACCAGATGTTCGTCTTTTTTCCTGATGAGCCCAAGATTGGTATAAAGACTATCAAAACTTACTGTCAAAGAATGCAAGAAGAAAATATACACAGGGCCATTATTGTAGTTCAACAAGGCATGACACCTTCAGCAAAACAGGTGAGTCAGAGAGCAGAATGGTTTCTGTGACATCTGTTGAAGTTTGTTACTTCCATTACTATTTAAGTACAGAAAGTGTTGCATATAAAGATTTCCCCAACAGTTGCACTGCATAATTCTCCAAGAGGACTTATAACATGTCATTGAAGATATTTGCTGCAGTTTTAGATGAAATGTCTCAAATTCCTATCACAGCATAATGGCCCAAAATAAATTTAACTTACATCGACTTTGATTGTAAAAACCTACATTTCCTCTCGAATTATTAATGACTTTTGAATGAAGTTTGTTTATAATTTAGTATAAAAATGTATTTTTAGTCACCCAAAATATGTTGGTTTTTTAGTTATCTCATAGATCTTGTCTCATTGATCTAAAATCTTGTAAAGGTAAGCAGTTCGAGGGTACTCTGAAGAAGTATTTGATAGCAATAAGCCTGTATTGTATTGATGAATTATAATCAGTGTATCAAACTAATTTTATTTTTATGTAAATACATGTACATATATGCAATGCCGAAATTCCTTAATTTGTAATTGAAAACAGTTGTATTTATGTATGTGTATAAATTTTGACAATGTCAGAAACTGCAAAATCTATTAATAGTAATTTTTTTTATTATTATTATTATTATTATTATTATTATTATTATTATTATTATTATTATTATTATTATTATTATTATTGTCATCATCATTATTAGATAATGGCAGATTCTTTATGTTTGGTCTGTATTTCCTAGAAATTCCATACAGAAGAGAAATACTGTAGACCCACGACAAGAAGGCAAGCTAGAGGAATGTGTAGTGCAATCACTTTTGCTGTCCCAATGGTGTTTATGCTCACCTTCCCAGTATGACAAGGATGGAAGGTTCATTTATAACACACAAGTGTTGTCACATGGCCCACCTATACATAATACCTTTCACTTTGTTTACTGCAACAAACATTAGATGTGGCAGTATGGGTGACTCATATGCACTCTCACTCATTTCCTAGTAAACAGATCCATTACGGGAGCAGATAAACAGTTCAAGCTCCTCTGCCCTTCATGCCCCTCTAGCCTTCTTGTTGTGGGCATACAGTACTTAAGTGTTTGTATATTTTTATTTATTTATGTGTGTCTATAATTTATTTTTGAACTTGTGCATAATGCTTGTTTCAGTCACTGGTTGATATGGCTCCAAAGTATATATTAGAACAGTTCCTGGAATCTGAGCTGCTGATTAACATTACTGAGCATGAACTTGTACCTGAACATGTGGTAATGACACCAGAAGAAAAGCAGGAACTACTTGCCAGATAGTATCCTTTATTTTATTTACTTTATCTAACACTACCTAATAGGTGAAGGATATATTGTATTTTACCCATAAATTCATAATAAGAATTTCACTTGAAGTACATGTTTTGAAGCCTGATGAACCCAAAAAAGAATTTTGAGCAAGAGACCTTATATATGTATGTGAGAGAGAAAGACCAGACGGAAAGGCAGAGTCAGACTAAAAATAAATAATGTAATAGCCAGTATTTGAACCACTAATCTCTCGGACTCCGTCTGGTTGCTCTTAACCATTGAGCTACTATGGCAATTAATGGAAAGGAGAGCAGACGACAACAGATGCTATTTGGAGAGACGTTGAAAATGGAGATAATGGCTTCAGAAACTAGTCCCTCGATAATATAAAAATGTGACGAAGTTTCAATAAACCAACTACAAATATATCGAGATTTAATAGCAGCTCATTTCTGGTCTGAAAATCATGAAATTGAAGATGCACAGAATTACTAAAATACGTACAAAAATATAGTGAACTTGTCATATGGGAGAGAATATACATATAAAAGCATAAAAACCAACTAATGAACTTTGAAATCCCGCCAGAAGAGAATCCCACATTTAAGTTCATCACTAAATCAACAGATGGCAGCAGCAACTCCAGAATTACCCACACCCACCACACCACTGGATCAAGCTTTAGTCGCATAAGAGCAGAAGATGCAAACGATGATTTGCGAAACATGTCCTCAAAATAGGTACGAAAGTGAAGCAGATGTGTAATAAATACGACTCATCTAAAAATTAACAACTACAAATAGTTTTTCCCATCACTGTAGGTGTTTGAAATGGTCACCATTAACATCCATACACAGAAAATGTCACTGAACTGCAGTACAAACTACCAACTGCAACGTGTTCAGTTGGATATCAGCGCACGAATGTATCATACATTCTCAAAGGTCATCCAATGTGCATGGCTTTTGTCCATAAACGACGTCCTTTATATACAAATATAATAATTTGTAACATAAAAATTCACTTATCTTACATGAAATTATGAAAGTTTTCCTATTAATTGATTAGGATCGTGATTTTGTGAAAAACTTCTTCAGATCTTCAGCCAGAGCCTTAAACAGCCTTGTTGTCAAGGTCACCCTCACATCCTTATGTCGAAAAAACTATTTGTAGTTGAAATTTAACTGTATTGGAATATCACAGTGAAGCTAAATAATTATTAAATTATAGATGAATCATATTTATTATAGTGAAGCTGATATGTAATAAATATGGCTCATCTATAATTTAATATTTGTAGTTGGACTTTTTTTAATACTTCATTACTTACATTTTATATTTTTGAGGGACTAGTTTCGGAAGCTATCGCCTCCATTATCGACCTCTTTCCAACTTGAAATTTATAATATCTGGTTTTAATAATTGATAAAATTGGTAAAACAAGTTGTAAAAATATACTGTTAAAAAATTGAAAATTCTAGAGAAATCTGAGGGTGTTAAAACCCAAATAGGTTTATTTACTTAAGATGAGTCAGTAATAGTAACAAATAGGTGTATTAATTCTATGTATGTATGTATTTTATATTATCTTATTTGATCTTATTTTTCTAATACTGTATTTGCATTTGTAGTCTTTGCATCATTATCCTTCAGTGAAATATTTATGTAAGTTTATTTTTCCTCTTAAGATTTCTTCCTGGTTGTCTTTCATAGAACAGTACTTCTGTAAGTATTAAAGTTTGAGCTGTTTTTAGAAAATAACTTTTAAAATTGCATGATTTGTTTATCCCTGTTGCACTGTGGCTCAGTTTTCTTTTTCATCTTTATAATATTTTAGTTTTCTTATCTCTCTTTTTTATTTCAATAGCAATTTTAAGCATGATTCAAAATAACACACTAACAGCATAGCAAGGAAAAATCTGAAATATTATTAGTAACATCAGTTGCTTTCATTGAAACAACCTTTTCATAATAGCCATACGTATGCTGTACCAAGATTGTGAAAAACAATTTAAAGATCTCTCATAAGCATGGAGGATCTGAATCTTGGATACCAGCTTTCTATCCTTGGACTCATGGGTGTGCGATCAAGCTTGGACAATCACATCAGTACTTCTATTTGTCTCAGCAATCACTAAATTTTTGTATGTGAATATTAATGCTTGCTTTCCAGATTTTTTCTCTTTGGGTTGTTTTGGCTCTGTAGATAAATGTTAACTCGTTAGGTAACTGGTAACAAATTATGAATGGAAGTAATTGATGTAGCACCATATTTCCTACAAAAACAGAGTTAAGAATAAATCATATTACTATCATAATACTATTTCTAAACTATTTGGAAAGCATTGCAGTTATTTGGAGAAACATATGGGTTTTAGATGTGATTACACATATGCAAAGTTTATTGAATTATTTACCCAGAATTGTTTTGAGATATCAGCTGAAATATTTAATTCAATGAAATTTGTATATGTGTGACTGTGTCTAAAGCTTTTATTTAATCATTTTCTTTCTCTTAACATTTACTTTTATTTCTTACTGTCTATTAACCTAAAGGGTTGAGCACCTTTTTTGCATGTAATGTACTTAAATAATTAGTAGTGATTTCTTTTGCAGCTAACTATAACTTTCATAAAAATGCATATATGGAAGTGATCTGGAGTTAGTGCATGTCAGTTGTCCAAATGTTATGCTTCTATCTGAGCTTTTTTTTTAAAGTTTTTGTGATTTTTGTGATTAAAAATGACTCAACATTTCAGCTGTATGAACAACCGTAGAGAGAAATAGACATAGACCAAGCTTGATATTTAAGTCCATTTTCCAACATGAAGGGTTTCATAGAATTCCCCGCACCCCAAGCTGCCTTCAGTTACTTGAGAATTTTTTTTTCCATTTTCAGCAAAGTGGCTCTGGAATATTGACTTAAGATATATTTACATGGTTAAAAAAATTTATAACTTTGAAGCTTTTTGGAATAGGCATTCTCCTTAATTCAGAATTAGTTTGGTATAATTTTGTATTCACAAGAGTAAAAATGTTTACTAATGGAAAACAGTTGAAATTCAGCCTTTGGCTCTCCTGCTCTCCAGTGTTTTCCAAATGCTGCGAGATTAAATCTAAAAACTGAAGTTTTTTTAATGTGGTTCTGATTCATCTCGTGTAGAGTACACAAGGGAATAAGTGGGGATGAAATAATGTTTTGACAGTTATGAAAAATTGGAGTTCTTATGAACATGTAATTTATGTCATAAATCTTTATGTAGTATTTATTACTCGTTCTTAAAATATTCATTGTTACATATTTTAGTTTTCCCAGGATGAATATTGTGATGTATAAAACAAGGTATTCCAAAATTCATTTTGAGATAACAGGTTGTGGAAAAACAATTAATCTATATTGTTTGGCCTAATAATAAAAAACTTTAAAGCATAGACTCATTAAAACATGTGTTAATTGACTATATATTTTAATGACATTAACTGACAACAGTACTAGATACAGTATAATCCGGGCTTGTGATCTGTGGACCACTGGACTCCTCCTTCCCAGACATTTTGTCTGTGACAGACATCTTTAGTGACAGTAGCGAGGTCAAAGTACTGTGGTGGAGGTTTGAGCTGTCTGCCACAGTTGCAGACGAAACGTCTGGGAAGAAGGAGCCCAGCAGACCATGGAACACAAGCCCAGATTTATATTGTATATTGACACCAGCCGTGAAAGTCCTAGAACTTTGATGAACATTGTAAGTCTCCATTGTGATTAAAATTATTGGGAGTCGATTACTGACACTAAACAACACTTAAATTTTCCCGGAACTAGTTCTTACTGAATGCTGTGACTGTAGTCAAATTTATATTGGAAAAACCAAAAGAAATTTAGAAACAAGAGCAAAGGAACACTTTAGGAACATAAAATACAAACAATTAGAAAAATCAGCAGTTGCCACGCATTTTTGGGGAAAAAAAACACAACATAAATCCAGAACCAAAATTACTAAAACATACAACAGGAAAAGAAGAACTGTCCACATGGGAACAAATCTTTATTTCAAAAAATAGGAACAAAGTATTCAATTTCGACATCCCCCAGAAAGATTTGTTCAGCAAATTCCTCAAACTGCCACCAGAGGAGACTGATGACAAAATATTGCCAGCTACACCAAGGAGAACCAGTCGATATCCGGCTGAGGATAGAGGGAAGGCCTCTGAAACTAGTTCCGGGAAAATTTAAAAGTAAGTGTTGTTTAGTGTCATTAATCGACTCCCAATAAATTTAATTTATACAACAACACTGTTTTCAACACTTCCAGGAAAGGATTTACTCCATTGTGATGTTATTTCAGATTGAATGTGAGAACGCCTTGTGTTTTACCGGAAAAAAAAGTGAGTAATTTGGGAAATAATGTCAATGTCTGGGATGTTGCAAGTTATAGATTAGTTCACCAGAACAACAGCGTGGAAATAATGGTTAAAATCCCAGGTATGGCATTAAATTTTCACTCGATTCTACCGTAGAGCTGTAGCCAACACACAGGAAATATGGAAGAATAGTTAAAAGGAATGTATAGAAACACAAGGGAAAATTGAAACTAATCTGCATGTATAATTAATCAAATATTTTCTTACACTGATATTTCTAAACTGATTGAGTTTTTCAGTGTAACTGGCATTGAATTGGTTTGTGTCTTGGTGTGTTTGCTTTTGTGTGCCCTTAACCAATGTTCAGTAAGCTCAAGGAGAACCAGTTGATGAGAATTCAGGCAGGTGATCCCGTGGCACGATACTTTGGATTAAAGCGAGGCCAGGTATGTGGTTATAGCACATAATTAGTATCAAATAGAAAAGAGGACTATAAGCCAATAGTGTTAGAAGTATTTGGAGTTTAGTGAATCTTGGAAAAATTTAATTTATGCAATGTTAAATATTAGTTATACTGGTTGTTGTTTTTAAAGTAATTTAATGCAGCTGTTAAAGCAGTGTCATTAGATAATTTGGATGATCACAGTCATTTTATGTAGCATGAACTGGTCGTATATCATTTTTTGTTCTCCAGCTATTTTTATTATTATATTTTTTAATTTGGTTTCTATTCAGTAGAGCTAAAATTTTGCGCTGTTGAAATGTCTTACCCTAAATGTCTTCTTATTTTTCTGCTATTAGTTTTCTTAAAAGCTATATAAGTGTTGTATTACTTCTTTTTCTTTTTTCTTTTCCTTAATGTTGAAGTAACCTGAAAGAGAATCACCTACCAAGAATTCAAACAAGTGATCCAATTTGTCGCTACTTTGGCCTTCGTCGAGGCCAGGTAAAATAAGTGTGCCGACTTGGGAATGTGATTTGTTGTATAAACTTAACATTGTTTATAGTGTTTTAGCAGCCTCTTAACACACAGTTTGTGCAACTTCAGAATAATATATTGTTTGCTTGTAATAACATGTTCAGTGTCCATAGTATAAAATTTCTATTAATATTTGTGTTCTCAGTTTTACATATCTCTCTAATTTGAGATCATAAAAGTCAAAGGCATGCCAGGATTGCCTGCATGTTATTGCATCTTTTGCCCTAGTCCACTTAGCAGGTGTGATAGTTTTTTAATTTTAATTTTAAATGACAACGCAGTTGCCTTTCAACAAAGATAAAATATGAATATCTTAACCAAAATTGTACTATATAAACAATGCACTTATTTCTAGCTAAGTCTTACTGGGAAGCTGGGTCTTGGCTGCTAATAAATCTCAGGCCAACGTTTGGCAAAAATAAGGGGCGAAATATTGGCAAGAGAATTATTAGTAGTTAGCTTACATCCTTCCCTGGAAGATTTAGCTATATTGGACATCGGCCACTGAAGCCTTGCAGTAAATGCACCTATTTGTCACAAATAAGAATTCAGTTTCATGAATTTAGATTGAGTAATTTTGGAGAATAAAAGTCACCATAACTGCAAAGAAGCATGATTTCTGCAACAAAATTTGTAATCTTAAATTAGGAATTTCTTTTAAAATGTGGCAATATTAAAATATCTATAAAATTTGCTCTGCTATCATTGAGTCAGAATATTTCATGTCACTGTTGTGTATTCTCTTTCCTATGCTGCATCCACCATTTTTTGGTGATTTATGATTAGACAGTTTGGTTGGTTGCTTGGGATATTGCACGTTGAATGTGAAAGTGTCATATTATTGCTTTACAGCCATATCAAACAGAGGACTCCACCATGCATTGAACTGATTCATAATATTGAACTGATATTTTATAGCTTCAGGAAGGATAGAGCTACTCAGTTTCTCTAGTTTGAATCTTATTCAAAGCCATCAGATGTTTTAGGAGCAAACTGGTCAAAAATGGTCCTTAGTATTTTTGATTGTAAGAAATACTATCTCTTATCTGAACACTTCAACCAGTCAAATTTGCAACCCAGATGAAATCCCTGTTTCAAGCGAGCCAGTATTCCATCAAGAAACTTACTCTGTTGCACAGACTGTAGAGACCTCTGTTGAACCTCATGTCATGCAAAGATGTGTATGGTTAGCAAGTCGATTTCTTGCAACTGCCAAAGCCATGGTTTTTATATAAAGTGGAACTTTTTTAATTTCAATTCACTTTTTCTGCTGATGTGCAATGTTCGGGGCCTTCTTTTATAATTATCTACATTTAATCGAGTGAAGTGCCTCTGCAATGGCATGTGAGGTTTGTATTCAAAAGATCTGTGGTTCAAATCCCACCAGGATCATCTTCCCTGACCAAGGTTTTTTTCAGGTCTTCTCAGTCATAAGTTGGCAAATGCTAGGCTTAGGCCTGAAATTTTTTCTTTCCAAAATTCTTTTCCCAAATATTATTTCATTGCATGTATCATGACTTGGTGCCCTTCACCTTTAGTGCCCCATGTAATAAGAACAGGCATTAAATGCTCATATTATGTACATAACATTTCTAAGTTTTACATTTATCAGTTCCTTTCATGTCGGTCTGGGTGGCTGGTGTGCTGATCCCATAACCTTTAAGTTGGTTAAAAACGATGGCGCTATGTCAGTAGAGTTACTGGCATGTAAAAGAACAGATGAAAATCCTGCATACTGTCAGCACTGACATGATCCTGGTAATTGACAGTCATTAGCAAACAAAACAGTTGAACCTGGTTTATACGTAATCCAGTTATATGTAATTCCTATTTATACGTAAATATTTGCAGGTCCCAGAAAAACTGTAATTTAGAAATGTGTTAATAGAACCTTATTTATATGTAATTCACAGTTATGCTTATTAAATTTCAGTGAAATACAATTGAATTATACATAATTAATTGAGCATATGGCATACCCTATCTTAAGAGAAACTCAGAAAGCATCTTTCTTATCACTGCTGACAAAGTCGCAAGCTGAGCAAGCCACTGAAACAAAAGACAAATATGTTAGCTTGTATAAACCTTTTGGCGCAATGATGTCATAATAACGAATGAAATATAAAGATAATTTTTGATACAAAAGTGAATCGAGAAGATATTGACACATTGCTTCACTCACACTGTTTATTCACAGGACATGTTTCAAGAGCTCTTGCTCCTATCATCAGCTGATACTCGATTAGTGCAAATTGTGGTGGTTTCCTCTTTCTCCATATTGTAAATAGATGGCGTGATGTACTTGTCAACATGTCCTGTGAATAAACAGTGTGAGTGAAGCAATGTGTCAATATCTTCTCGATTCACTTTTGTGCTAATTTGTGCTTCACTGTCCCTACGCTTCTTAGAAGTTTATACTTTGGATAATTTTTGATACCTGATGTTTACTGTTGAACAGTGTTAACAGAGGAAAAGTCAGACAGGCACATGTTTTGAACATTCATTAACCAATTCCATCCCAAAATTAGCACAAGAAATCTTTCAGTCTTGTGCACATAGAGTAAATTATTAAAACTAAAACTATATAAATGTACTAATGTCCATGCTTTGAAACAAGGTGACCCAGTATTACGAATGCATTTTTGTGAATGGTTTGATCAATGAATGATGGTTTAATTGATCCACAACTTCTTGTCTTGGTCGTGTCAACACTCATAACAGTTGATACTGGGCCTCTGAAAAGCCACATCGAATTCAGAAAATCCCTCATTATGATCGGAAAGTTGGAGTTTGGTATGCTGTTAGTGCTAGACGCATAATTGGTCCAATATTCTACAAGTAGACTGTAAATGCAGAGAGGTATTAAGTGACATTTTGGTCCCATTTTATCACAAACTGTCAGAAAAAGAGATGTAATGAACAAGAAAGTCCAATGAACTATTTGTTTAAATATTGTGGTGTAACATCTGTATGTTTCTCTTTTTATCTACAGTAAGCGGTTCTGTTGCCAAGTCTAATATGTGCATTTCAGTTATTTAAACAGTACTCTAAATACAGAACAGTTATCAGAAAGAAGTGAAAGTTGAAACTTGTGTTGCAAGCTGTCGTAACACTGCATGGTGTGACCCTTCTTCAGTTCTTGGAAATTGTGTTTTATACTTGTTTTTATTTGGTTTGATTGCACAGAAATTTCACATTATGCATGTTTTGCTAGTTATTATTTAACACAATTAAATCAGAAATTACAGGTTGAAAAGAAAGTTTTATTGTACCACTTTTTTTTTTTGGAAAGGGATGCTTGTTTGAAAACCATGTTCAATGTTTCTTTCTTAGTTAGGACCTAGAAATCACTAAAGAAGTTTTTAGAGAAAGTTCCTATTTATAGAGTACTGAAATGACATTTGAATGAAATCTACTTTTCCAATAGTCTGTGATGCTGCTATTGCATTTTCTATAAGTATTGGACTTATCGGCGGCCATTCTCCTTTGGAACGTATCAAAGTTGTTAACTCGTATTCGTTAGGTTTTAATCGTTACATCACACACACATTCACACTCTCATTCATACTTCCAGACTCTGTGGAAGATGGGGAATTATCTTGGTCGGAGAAAAATCCCCATCCCCACTGCCGGGAATCGAACCCGGGACCCCTAGTGCGGCATGCAGGTGTTCTACCGATTGGACTTGTCCAATTTTTAAAATACTTATTTTTGGTTAAGAAAATCCATACCACTTAATGTCAGACCATGGTTCTCTGGGTCAGCCTGGCTGTTTCATATGTTTAGGAGCTGTCCTACTGATCCCAAACTCAGGGTTCATACTCAGGACACACTGGTGTTTTGATATGATTCTAGCATTGTGTCGTTCACAAATAAAATATTTATGTGACATCCAGATCTTTCCCTCAACATGAAACTGAGTGGAATGGCTCAGTTGATTTCATCTGTGGCCCGCATTCGGAAGGTCCGGCTTCAATTAATGTGGCTGACCTACCTACCCATGGGTATTTTGGAGGTTTTTCCGGGTTGCCAGACAAATGCTGGTTAGGTTAATTACAATCCCCAAATTTCCTCCATTTCATCTCCATTATCATTCCACATCTCTCATTTGGTGTTCTCTTTTGAGGGAAAAGTGTCAACAGATGTCTCGCTGCTGCTTGACAGGGTGATATGCTCTTGGTAAAACTTCCTTCTTTGGTAGAATGGTCTCCAAACCTGGTCTGGTGGACTGTTTCAGGAGCATGGTGCATGGGATGAATACAGCCGCCCTGGCTTCTGAATCTATAACCTGGTTCCTGACATTTACATAATAACAGATTGTATTTTCCTCTTATTAATCTTCCACAGTCATTTTGTTTAAAGGACAATACATTTTGGTCATACCCACCCTGTGACTCCACAGGGTGGTAGTGGATATGCCACTGACGTGCGTCAACCCCGTAGGGAAGACTACCAAATAGCCTTGGTGGGGCCGCCGGTGATCTAGCACACCAACTACTGGCTCTGCAGGCAATCACCCGGGACTTCTTAGGCAATCGCCTGGCTGAAGGCACCCAATCTCCCATGGGTATTGGGAACCACTGCCCCCTCGTGGCATACCCAATCCGAACTGCTCCCACACGGGAGGAGCTGGAATGTTTGGTCCGAGTTTCCTCTAGTAACGTCAGAGGTACCATGAGTGCTCTGGGTCTGCAGCACCCAGTGCATGGGAGCTGGTTGTACTGGCCTGCCGGGGAGCTTCCAACTGATTAAGTGGAGGGACGGCTGCACTGTCTATCTTGCCTCATCCTGCCCCACTTGGGGACATAGGTACAATAGACCAAGTTTGGTACTCTGTGCCAAATCCCCTCCATAGTGTTCCCTCAACATGAAGGTAAAGAGCTTTATGGTCTGAGACTCCTAAATTGCCATCCATATCTGCTTCATTAACACTCCTTTTTCAAAAATATTTGTCAGCTCTGCCATTATGAGTTTATTGGAAAACGTAAGGTTGTTAAATATTTACACTGTGGATGGGTGAAACACAAAGACATATTTGCCTAACTGACTACAATGGCCGAAAACTCGACATTCATAAACCTGACACGGCTGATCACCCACGAAGCCTTGATTAATAATGCTCACTGTAAAAGCTTCAAGTCTTACAACTGAATAGATTCTAATTTAATTTTTATCTTGCCGACCAAATTAAACAATACACCAGTGGTTTCCACTACTTGTTTCTATACAGATTTGAATTTAATAGCAGTTGTCTCTGTAGCTTCATCATGAATTGATTTCACATTACCAATCACTTCTTATGTCTGGCTATGCAAGACTTCTGTGCAGCACTGATGGTCTTATTTAGTTTATTTCTATTGCTGTGGAGCGTTTCTCATGATGTCATGATGCTTACTACCTACCAACAAACTCAAGCAATCAAACCGTACCACTACATATCATGGTTACATTGTTCTGTTTGTATCATTTGAACCACATATATGTTTTCAAACATTGTGCAGCAGGGCAATTACTTTTGATTTACTCACATCTTGTGCGTTGCAGCAATTGCAGGACAGCTATTGGATAACTAAAATAATATTACTTAAATTTTCATAAATAAAAATGATGCAGTGACTTTATATAAAATATATAACCATTCAGTAAAAAGTAGTGTGGGGGTTACTTTTGTGGTTTAGTTGTAGAAACCTTTAAACCAAAAATTCCAAATTAATTTTCCAGTTAGTATAATTATTGCAAACATCTTTTAGTGCACAACAAGAGAATAGTTTTGACTTTTTCATTTAAAACTAAAGGAACAAAACCTATTGGCCAAAAAAGCAGTAAAAGAATTAACATTAGTCTAATAAGTTTTCAAACCTAAAATCATTGTAATGGTTTTAACCCTTTATTGCATAGTTATGCAGATTTGGAGCAAAATGTTAAGTAATGGTTTTAGAATATCTTAATAGTATATTATGTTATTTTCAGTATTATATTAATATTTTGCAATAAAATGTATTTGTAGCTACTTTAGATTGCACAAATATTGAATTATATCAATCCTTAGTTTCTTTTAAAGGAAACGTGTTTATTTACAATGAGTAGCAGTCAGTGTCGTCCATGAGTAACATCACACCAAGAGATCCGTGGTTCATATCCTGGCCATGGCATTAAATTTTTCAGTTTGACTCTATAGCAAACCTAAGCCCATACATGGCTAGTGTGAAGGAATGATTAATTTCCATCAATTAACTTAAATAAGAGTTTAACAATGAAGCCTGGCACTCAAGTATGCCACAAGTGGTTTATCTCGAATACGAGAGTCCTAGTGGTTTACTGGGAAAATATATGAGTCAATTGGAGAATTTAATGTCATGACAGGACATTGGCCATGGTAGCTCAATGGGTAAGAGTGACTGAATGGAAACCAGGATTTCCATGGTTCAAGTCCTGCCATGACATTGAATTTTTCAGTTTGACTCTATAACACCAGTTATTTTACAGTTATTTAGTTATGACCCTTCCTTTACCACAGGCACAATTGACTGCGCTCCCAAGGATTTGAACTTGTATGCTTTGAATGTAAGCCCAATCCATTTCATCTCATCGTAATGGTTGTGGCTATTGAAGCTGGTTTTGGAATTAGAGGAAGAACTGCACATTTAGCATAATTTGTGCAATAAAGGGTTAAGTCCGAAAGGCTGCGAAATTAATGAAAATTATATGAGTGAAGCTCATTTTCTTGTGACCCAAAACGTCCTTTCCAGGGATCCTTATTTTTCACAATCTGCAACATTTTAAACATGTGTTACAATGAGTATTGCATTTCTTATAGGTGGTGAAAATCATTCGGCCATCAGAGACAGCTGGGCGGTATATTTCTTATCGGTTGGTATGCTAAAACTGCCAATGGAAGAGTGCTTTTAAATGTGTGTTCTCTTGTTCTTAAAATGTTTTACCTCTTGTACAGTATGTTTTTATAAAAAAAGATAAAAAATGTTTTAACTTTTAAATTTGTGTTCTTTTATCTTATACTTTGAAAGCTTCAAATATCCAGAATTGTCCTTAAACCCTAAGCTGCCCTCTGCACTGTCATGTCTCCTTGGAACAGTCGCCCTGTGTATCCTATCGTCTCATTCTTCCTTCACAATAAACCAAGTGCAGTTTCTCTGCCATCCCCTCCGAACTAATCCAGTTGTCCAGTTTCCTTAAAAGCATTCATTCCTGCATGCAGTATTACTATACCATTAAAAGGGGTATACACTAAGATTTAAGTTGTATTTGGTGAAACCAGCCCTTGGAAGTGATTCTGTGCATGGAGATGAATGAAAAATGTTACTGCTTTTTATCACAACTCCCAGTGTGCTGAAGCAAGCTTGACTAAGGGACTTCTAAATGCAAACTAGATGGTTTATGAACAGGTGTGCGTAAAATAGCATAAGCTATTCATATAGTATAAGAGTGTGGTATTAAAAATCTTGGAGGAATATTGGTGACTAGTGGCAGTCTTTGAGATGTTATTCCAGCATATACAAAATAGCTTCTTCATTTTTTTTAGCACTATAACTCAAATGAGCAAGTACTATTGAAGTATATCACAGAAGAACAGCTGATGTGCTTTTCTATCCCATTTCTCTTTAAGTGATCATTTTTGTTTTGCATATATCTGTAAACGTGTGCTTCAGGTTAAGTCAAATATTTGTACAAATGATTTAGTTCATATTAGCATCTACGATGGCTGTTCAATAAAGAATGATCATAATTTATTTACGGTCATAATTTTTTGCACTAAAATTCAATCTTATTATATTCTGTTAGCTTAATGTGAAACACACACGCCGTAGTAGTTTCATTGTTGGTACTCCTGGTTCCCGCCTGTGAGAACCAGGTAAGTTCAGACATGTTCAGTATCACCTACCGCGATGGAGGTAACATGAAGTTAAAGTTGATGTTGGAGGAAGATCCGGAGATTCAAACGTAATCACTGCTGATGAAACTTGGCTACATCATTTTGATCCTGAGAGCAAACAGCAAAGCTCATTGTGGAAATCTCCTTCATCACCGACACCCGAAAAAGCAAAAGTGTTTGCTTCTGCTGGGAAAGTTATGGTCATCTCATTCTTTGATATTCATGGAATGGTTTATCAGCATGTACCTGCACACACATCAGTAACTGGACAATACTAGAGGGATGTCCTGAAAACATTGCAAGCACATATCAGGTGCATGGGACCACATTTCCATGAAGCAGGCTGGATGCTGCACCACGATAGTGCGCGGCCGCATATTGCCAATGTTGTTGCTGCATCCCTCACCCTCCCTATAGTCCGGATTTAGCCCCATGTGACTTTTTTCTATTCCCTAACTTGAAGAAACGCCTTCGTGGGAGGCATTATCCATCATTAGAAGCAGTGGTGAAGGCTGCAGCGGCGATTTTGAAGGATCTCTAAAAAAATGGCTTCCAGCATGTCTTTGAAGACTGGCAGAAACGCTGGGACAAGCGCATCGCATTCAGGGGAGATTATTTTGAGAAGGACCATCAAAATTATGAGGACGAATAAAGGTATATTGTCAAAAGAAGTTGTAATCATTCTTTATTGAACAGCCCTTGTAGGTACACTGAATGAAATGGGTGAAAAGATGCTCAAATGAGTCCGGGGTCCATGGAGCTTAGAGTTACCCGTCATTCGTCTTATCAGGATAAGGGAAACCTCAGAAAAAACCTTATCCAGGTATCTCGCCCTGACCGATATTTGAACTCGGGACCTCTTGAACGTGAGGCAGACATGCTACCATCTACGCTACCGAGGTGGGCGAAATGATGCTCAAATGAGCCCAGGGTCCATACAGCTTTTAGTTACTCGACATCCACCCTCCAGGATAAGAGAAAACACGGGAAAAAACTTAATCCAGGTAACTCACCCTGACCGAGATTCGAACTCGGGACCTGTTGAACGTGAGGCAGACATGCTACCATCTACGCTACCGAGGTGGGCGAAATGATGCTCAAATGAGCCCAGGGTCCATACAGCTTTTAGTTACCCGACATCCACCTTCCAGGATAAGAGAAAACCCCGGATAAAACTTAATCCAGGTAAATCACCTTGACCAAGATTCAAACTTGGAACTCTTGAACGTGAGGCAGACACGCTACAATTTACGCTACCGAGGTGGGCGGCTCAGAATTGGAGAACGTAATAAACTTTCACATCGTCTGTGTATTTTTGTTTTCAAGAGAGACCTAGCCCGGTAATTTCTGTAAGGACTACACCCCTGGCTAAACCACATAAAAGAAAATAGCGCCATCTCAAGGCATTGTTTGCTGGCGCCCAGTTTTAAATGTGGTTCCGCGACTCGACTGAAACTCTTCCAAAAATATAATCATAAAATTGCGGCTTGAGGGGCTCCACTCTAATTTTCTGTTGATTTATAAACACTTTTTTACTTTATTCCGCCGAGGGGGGCAAAACTGGAAGCCGCCAGTAAATGCTAATGGCCTAAAGCAAGGAATTGGGTTAGTGGTTGGCCCAGAACATTTGATAGCCGCTGGCGCCAAAGGAGTGTCTTGCCCATCACTCAGAAAAAACCTTCCGTTCCCTTCAGCTGCCTGTAGTACGTACACGTTTTCAGAAGAATGCACTAGTTTTTCTCCCTTGGAAGGCAATACAAAACAAAAGACGCATCAGTGTACCGTTAGAATAAAAGAATGACGACTAATGTGCCTCGTTCGACACCGCAATTCCTTTGTTTACTTGTCGGACAGGATTGGAAGTATGTACTTCAGGCTACTGCATCATATTTACTGAGGAATTAGAGCTTTAAGGGTATTCGACATTGAATTTTATTAAAAATACTGAGAAAAATTCCTCAAATGCTGTACAATCATAGATTTATGCAAATAGCCCGAAATTTTGTCGTAATCGTGTATTCTTAGCTTTTTGTTAGCCGAGCGTGATGGCTCAGATCTGGTAGCGCATTCGAAGGGTCATGGGTTCGAGTCCTCTAGCTAAATGTCCTAATTTTATTTTCCCGGAGAACAACTACATTCCCCGTATTTCCTGTTACCTCTATTTCACCTCGCTTCTATTTTACTTTACCTTTCATAGTAATGAAAAAAATTATAATAAAACTCTGTAATAACTCTGTCACATAATTTCTTACACCAGGGCTAATATGCCAGACTTTTAACATTAGTACTACATAAGCATAATTTACAGATACACTATAAAAATAAAACATATACAAACTACAATTATTATAGAGCATTTATAAAATAAAGGAAAATATACAAAACAAACATAAATTTTCTTAATTTAATCTAAGTAAAAACATACAATTACATTTTATTCATATCAAAATCGTTCGTACAAAATTAAAACTATCAACTATGAACAACAAATATATAAATTTAAACTATATATTATTAATTATTAAATTAATTTTATTACTATTAAATCTTGCTATTTTTATTTTGTATTACATTTATTTATACTATTATAAATTGTTATTAAATTTATTATTATGCCTGAAACTATTTATATTGTTATAATTTTTAATTAAAATTTACGTGCTTGTTAAAATACCGTAGAAAAAAACAAAATAATCTGCTAACCAGTTTCTTATTTTGTAATTTTTTGTTGTAATTTACGTCCTCCAACGTTAAGTCATCGGACGATGAATGGAATGGGTGAAATGATGGTCAAATGGGCCCAGGATCCGTAGAGCTTAGAGTAACCCGACATTCGTCTTTTAGGATAAGGGAAAACCCCGGAAAAAACCTTATCCAGTTAACTCACCCTGATCGAGATTCGAACTCGGGACCTCTTGAACGTGAGGCAGAGACGCTACCATCTACGCTGTCGAGGCGGGCGAACCAGTTATTAAACACATTTAAACTAGGGTACTCTAAATTGCCGCCGGTTGCTGGTTGCTTACCGCATATACTGGATACCAGTACAAAATCTACAGCAATGTGTAATACAACATTCAAATTCTACATATCCCAAAATTTTCAAGAGTCAAACTTACAACAAAAAATCCTGGTACTCCGGATCGGGAGAGGTATTCGTTTCTCGTGGTCCTTAAGGAATGAGTAAACCCACAGAGGGTAGAGTCGGTTTTAGAAACGGCCTCTGGGGCTATGGTGTTAGTGACCTTGCTCTCTGTTGTCATCTCACCCCAGCCTCTCGGTGGGTGCTCTCCGTCCCTTCTCACCTCACTCCCCGGGGGGACGGCACCTTGTAATGGCCTCCTCACCCACGCATCTAGTAATATGTCAGCATACCTCACAATAAATTAATAATAAAGGCTCTAGCGAAATGACTCAAGCAATATTATTGTTACTCGCATTTGGGAGACCCGTATAGCCACTGTCTGATGTAATAGGTTTTTCCAGGCTTCCCTCAGTCGGCAGGAGTATAATGGGCTGTGCAGTGAAGACCCATAGTTACAAGGTGATAAGATCGGTACATAGGTACTATCGTAAACAGTGTTCTTTCTGCGGAATTCTGTACTCTGTAAACAATGACATTGTACAGAGAGATCTACTGCTAGTTGGTTTTCCCTCGCCACACCGGGCTGCATTCCCTACACGTCTGGATGTGCTGCTTTCTATGCGTCACTTCTTGAACTAGCGGAGTGCTTACTTAAATCTCCTTTCGATGCAGTTCGCTATTCTCTTATCCCAGATAGGAAAGATCGTGTTTATAAACACCAAGGGGTGCGCACTCAATATGCCACATGTTGGGCGCTACGTGTTTGCAAGATGGATATGGGATAACTCTGAGCTCTATGGACCTTAGTCTCATTTGAGCATCATTTCACCGATTTCCGATAAAGTTTAACGTTGGATGACGTAAATTATAGTATGGGAATGCAAATATTCCATTGCTAATAAAAGTTTTGCTGCAAATTATTTAACAATAATGACTAATATAGTGCAACTTTACCGTTTCCTCTGTATTTTTGTTGTAGTCATTTCATTTGGAATTCACGAGCCTAGAATATATGATGGTCCGAAGGACGAACATACAAGTCAAATGTTATGAATTTTACAGAAGAGCACTTTTTAAGTTTGTAATCTTTTCAGACCTAACATAACGGATAAATTTTTGTTTGAAAACGGTCGAAATTATCTGCTCTGTGTTTAGCAGGTTATGTTATGAATAGTGTTTAACAAAATGGGTGTACAGTATTATAGAAAATGGGTTAATTCGGCTATCTACTCAAGCTATAAGAAACCTATCTAAGGGTATGCATGGGTGTGGAATATTCAATGAAAGGATGACACTGGTTCTTTTAATTAACCGTCTACACTTATCGGAGAAGTTGCTAGCAATGTAAACTATTATATGAATGTCCGGTGTTAAAGTATTTTATAGCTCTGCCAGGCGATAACACGCGGTTCTACCATTGAGACAAAAATGACCCCTAATCCATCTTGTCCCATCCCCTATCAGGCCAGAAGTGTCTTAGATTATGTTCAGGATGTTCTATTAAATCTTCAAATTCTCCTAATAACGTCCCCTTTGGTAATAACTCTCATAACCCGCAATCCTAGCTTCTAATACGATATTGCCACCTTGTTTCTAATTTTCTGATATTTGCTGCTTTACAACTCAGAGTCAATCAATAAATATCTAAGAAAACTACCTCACATTCCAAGAATACAAGAAACTGTACTAGCTCATTGGCTGCAATTCTGAACTTGGCATGCATAATAAACTATTAATACATAAGCAGGTGTTAAAGCTAGTCTGGACTTAAGGGATACAGCTATGGGGCTGTTCCAAATTGACTAACATAAAGTATATACAGACATTCCAAAATAAAGTTTTAAGATCAATAGTCAATGCACTATGGTATGTGCGAAATTATCACATGCGTAGAGATCTCAAGATTGACACTGTCAGAGAAGAAATAAGAAAGTTCGCAGTGAAACATCGTTTACGAGTGCAAAACCATGAAAATAAAGAAATGCAGGATGTGTTTAGCAAGAGTGTAATTCGACTACTGAAAGGGATTTAAAGTATGACCGCAACACTTAGGTGTAAGCTCTGGGGGTCTTAAGTGGAAGACTCACCTACATAAAGTTAAACATTTAAGAAAGAAATATTACTAGATAGGCTGTAAAAAAGCTTAGTTGTAATTTGAGTGTAATGAAAGAAAAAAATTCCAAGAATCCCAAGCTAGCCTATTTTTTTTTTCTTTTTGTAATTAACGTCCTCCAACATTAAGTCATATCGGACGATGAATGGAATGAGTGAAATGATGCTCAAATGAACCCAGGGTTCATAGAGCTTAGAGTTACCCGACATTCGTCTTTCAGTATAAGGGAAAACTCCGGAAAAACCTTATTCAGGTAACTCACCCTGACCGAGATTTGAACTCAGGACCTTTTCGACGCAAGCTAGCCTCCCATACCTAATCTGACAACCTTGGATAGTTTCACTCGCGTAACCACCCGAACTACTTTCTACGAATTTGCCTGAAAACTAGCCATAGCTAATTGTACTTAATGTCATCTTACCCCAAGCCAAAATATACTCATAATCTACTGCCAAACCTACAACCCCTTAACATTTAATACAACTTCGCAAATTACTTAAATTTAATTTTATTAGAGGTTATAATTTATTTAACTGGCCCATAATTTCTTATCAGTGAAGACCTGTCTTTTGTTGTTAATTTAAAACAAAACATCGGGTCACTGATTTCTAATATCAGCAATTTTCTCTCTCCATATCTGTATTTTTATTGCATTTTATATTCTATTAGTACGCTGATTAAAATATGGGTGGGGTGACTTTTTAAAATCGTATTTTATCTGTACTTGTACCTAAAGCGTAAGTGTCCCAAGTTTTGTACAGACTGATCAATTGGCTACCATGTGTTGACAAGGGATTGAAAAACATGTGATGGTTGTATGATATCCTATTAATGTTCATCACGTGCCCTGATTTATCAAGAAATATAGTTTTATCTGTATGGGGCTGAAAATGAAAGTAAGGGCAGCTTTTGAACATTTCGAGCACTAGTAAATCAAAATGAGAATCAGTGGGCTTTGAAAGCTGTATCGTGAACTATAAATTTTGCGAACTTCCATGGTGCAATTGTGGTAGTTATGGGAAAAAGGTAGGCTTAAGCAACAGTCAATCTTTTAATAGCTGGTCACTATGTGATGACTTGAAATACAGCTCTCTTTGGATAATAATGACTGAAGTGTTGGACAATTCAAACCAATAACAAAGGAATATTTGGAAATAGTTAACTCAGATATGTAATTTAACATAAATTGTTGTATAGTTTCTGTGTAGTAAGAATTTGTGTATCTCTTCAAAAGACGTTCAGACCGGACTGAACTACGGAGGGTATTCTGCACGAGGTCCAAACTTGTTCTATTGTGCCTATGCCCACAAGTGGGGCAGCTCCGGGAGGAAGGATGGGATGATAGGAGACAGAGGGTGGCCGTCCCAAGGAGCCACAACACTGCAGAGGACGGGATTCCTACACTTTACCAGTTAGAAACTCCCCGGTAGGCCAGTGTAACCGTCAAAACATCCGCAAGGCCGCACCAGACCGGTTTCGGAGATCGGAGATAGTCCTACCGAGGAGAAAGTTTAACCATGAGCATATCATCGTGCCATGCAACGCCGAGATAACAGTCAACCCTTCTACACTGAAAGGTACCACCATTTGAGAGATGATGTGAAATGATAACGTAGATGAAATGTAGGGACAGGTAATTTTGGGATGCAATTAATTTACCCAGAATTTGCCTGGCAACCTACGAAAACCATCGAAAAAAGGCATGGTTCAGTTAGGCTGGCCACGGGAATCGAACCCGGACCGCTCGAATGCAGGCCACACACGAAACCGCCTAAGTCATCCCGCTCGGTTACCATGCCCATTAAATTCAAGATTTACATTTAATTTGACACGAAAATATCTCAAAATAGGATATTTTAAGCAAAATTATTAGCGCCATTTTTGAGGAAAGAAAATTTGTTCAACAACTTCCATATAAAAGTTAGACAGAATTTTCTTAAAGATGAAGGAGTAACCTCAGAACATGCATTAAGGTGCAGCGAAAATCCCTCTCATTAAGGAGATTAGTACCTCTTTGTTTCCCCAGGTCTTCGTGACGTACACCATTCAATAGTCATTGATAAATATCACATTAAATATCAGAACGTACGCAAACCTTTCGTGTCGTTTTCAACGTTCAGTTTTTTGTCAAACACGTTTCACAGTGGAGAGGGAAGTGATGTTCAGTTGTCAATGAAATAGATAGTTGCTGTATCAATATAACTCGGTTATTAAACACTAGAGCAACAACCTGTTGCTTCGGTGTCCCGAATTCGATTCTCGTGCACTCAGGTGGCACGTTCGCTTTGAGCTGTAGCCGAGGTATGCCTAAGACATTTGAAATATAAAACAAAATGCATTTTTAGACAGTTGATATTAAAAGTGGGACTTATAATAGTTCAGGACCAACGCAAACAGAATCGGCAGAGATGAAATTTTTGAGAAGCGTGGCAGGTTATCAAAGAATAGACCACGTAAGAAACGAAAAAATAAGATAAGAGCTTGGGACTTTTAATTTAAACAGTAAAATAATAAAGAACAAAAATGAATGGAAAAATCTTATTTTAAGAATGGACGCGGAACGACTTCCAAGAAGAGTTTTAGATTATATGCCGAAGGGAAAGAGAGATGTGGGACGGCCAGCACTACGCTGGAACAGTAGGCTCTTGAAGAGAAGGAACGGGTCACAGGGCCCAATCCTTGAATATGATGATGATGATAATGATAATAATAAATAATAATAATAGTTCAGGACTGTGTTAAAAGTAGAAAATTCTTTCGCTCAGTGTTCTAAAGCTTTTAACACTCCGGTAATGCCGACTTTGGTTTCTTGCGGAATGTGATAATCGCCTCATTCAAGAAGGCCGTTAAATAATACTCATATACAATAGCGGGTCATTTGAATTGAATATAGATTACGACTCTACAATACGCCGTTTCAGGTTTTTCCGGGTACCCCGCATGGCTTGCGGGCACCCGAAATAACACTGGAGGTTTTGCATCCTGTACACAATTAGAGGAGCAAATGCCTTATAATCTTTCTTCATCCCAATATCCCATACCATCCTGTACATACCAAACTATTTCAACCTGTGGTAAAAAAAGTGGGTACGCAGTAAAAACCTTCGGGCTGTAAACAGCCTGCCACTACTCGTCGTCATCGTTGAATGTAGACTATATCGAAACGAGTGGGATGGCTCAGTCGGTTTCGTCTGTTGCCCGCATTCGGGAAATCTGGGTTCATTCCCGTGGACGACATACCTGACCCATGGATTTTTTCGGGGGTCTTCCCGAGTCGCCAGGCGAATGTTGGGTAGGTTAATTACGTCCTGTCCCTCCATTTCATCTCCATTATCATTTCACATAATCTCTCATCTGGTAGTCTCTTTCAGTGTAGAAATGACGGTGGGAGTCTCGGTGTTGCATGGCAGGGTGATATGCTCTTGGTAAAACTTTGGGTTCCGGTAGGACGTTCTACGAACCCGGTCTGGTGAGGCCTTTTCTGGACCACAGTAGGGTGAGATGTCCGTTGTCCTGGCCTGCCGGGGAGTTTCAAACTGGTAAAGTGTAGGGACCTGCCCGCTGCACTGGTGGCTCTTTGGGACGGCCGACCTCTGTCTCCTCTCACCTCATCCTTCCTTCCGAGAGTACCCCACTTGGGAGCATAGCATAGTTACAATTCACCATGGAAATTAATTTTTCTTTCACACTAGCCGTCTGAAGGACGCACTATGAAAGGGTAGAGCCAGACTGAAAAATTCAATGCCATAGCCGGGATTTGAACCACGGATCTTCTGGTCTCCGTCCAGCCGCTTTAAACCATTGAGCTACTATGGCCAACGTGCCGATATGACATTAAATTCTCCAACTGACTCGTGTTTTTTTCCCGGTAAACGTCTAGGAGTTCTCATAAACACATGGGACAGCTACCTTAATGGCGACTTACTATGCTGTAAGTACTTTAAGACTCGAGCTTTATAGTTCGGACCACTATTAGGTACAATTAATGGAAATTAACTGTTCTGTCACCCTAACCGTGTGTAGGACGCACTATGAAAGGGTAGAGCCAGACTGAAAAATTCAAATGGTTTAGAGCGGCTGGACGGAGACCAGAAAATTCGTGGTTCAAAGCCCGACTATGGCATTGAATTTTTCAGTCTGGCTCTACCCTTTCACAATTCACCATGTTTGCACCTTACTGCCGTAAAGTAGTTCAGTCCACTCCAGTAGACCATACCGAACCTATTGAAATTTTCAAGCAGCGCAGTGAAATTAGAATTATTACCATAAAAATCAAGAAACCAACACGACACTGCATACCACAAATTCCTGGACTGTTACAAGGTAAAGAACTTATAAAATAAGTATGAATAAATAAATAAAAAAGACAAAATATGTTGTTAGCGTTCTTTGAAGAATAAGCTAAAATTTGGGCATCTTCAACAAACTGCTCAGTGACAAAGCTGTTCTTAATGTAAACAAGAACCACGACATCAGTAAATACTAACAAATTGACACCTTTATCAGTACAACACCAGAGGGAAACTACTGAATGATTGAGGTTGTTTTAACAATCAATATTTCAGTTTTCTCAAAAGGTGAATGTTTGGAAAAAGCTGTAATGTATTAATTAACTTTTTGTTGCGTTATTTTCATTGTTTTATTTCCACGGCCCCTTTATGTTTAATGTTGTAATTCTCTAATAGTCATGTTGTCAGCACGGATGTTACGCAAGATAAATGAAAATTGCAACCGGATGAATATCATGAACACAGAAGGATAAAACAATACCATATAGGTATTTATATATAATCTATAATACGAGGCATGTTTTTTTTAAGTCAGTACCGTTTTGGAATTAAAAAAAGACGTGCATAGATATCGCAATAATTTTATTTTTACATGAAAGCCTGTACATTAATCTACTTTTCTACATAATTTCCGTGAATATTGAGGCACTTGTCATAGCGTGCACCAGTTTTTGAATACCCTCATAAAATTCTGCCGCCTGACGTGTTAACCACTGTATCACAACTGTTTTGACTTCGTTATCGTCTTGAAGACGCTGACCGCCCAGATGTTTCTTCAAGTGCAGGAACAAATGGTAGTCGCTTTTCGTCCACTTTCTGCACCAAATCTTCAGTAACGACCGAAGGACGCCCAGTCCGTTCTTCATCATGCACATTTGTGCGGCCATCTTTAAATGCTCTCACCCATTTCCTTACCATTCCACCACTCATAATGTTTTGTCCGTAAACTTAACAGATCTCACGATGAATATCGATCGGTTTTACGCCTTTAGCACTAAGAAATCGTATAACAGCCCGTACTTCACAATCGGTGGGACTCACGATTGTCGGAGGCATCTTAAACACTCAGTAACCAACGTATGCAATGAAGAATCAGACTGTAATGGTGTCAATGCGTAGACTAGAGATGTAGGTAACCAGCGCGAATGCGCGGAACGCCGACCGTAGTATTCGTATATCTATGAATATTCAGGACTGTCTAAAGTATGGGATATTATTTTGTTCGTAGGTCGCAGTATGTAGCCTCGTTTCGGAATCACACCTACTCGCAAAATAAAATGTTCCTTTTAACCCTTGTACCATAGGATTAGAATTAGGATTTCATTGCGGAGCGGATTCGGTGCGTAGGCCACCATGCTGGGCCCATTGTGCCTATGTCCCCAAGTGGGGCACCCCCGGAAGGAAAGATGAGGCGAAGGAGACACAGGGCGGCTGAGCTCAGGAGCCACGACAGTACATAGGACAGGGTCCCTACAGCTTGTACCATACATAACTATTAAGCAAAGCTTTTTCCTATTGATAAAAAAATCCTGTAAGTTGGATTCACATGCCTTTCTCTATTCACTAAGAATTTCTCGTAATTGATTGCCAAAAATATCCGTTTGATATACTTTAACGTATTCCATACAGGGCTGGGCATATGTAGGTATATCGTATTGACACTTTATGTATGTGCATTATACGATGTACGTCCAGAAAGTAAGTTCTGTTTGGTATTAAAATTAAATTGTGTACAGATACAGAAAAATTATTTGTTGCACAAAATTCTACAACTCTTAAACTACTTTTCCACATTAACTGCCGAAATTTTGCAGGCATTTGTCATGGCGAGGCACAAGTTTTTGTATACCTTCTTCACAGAAGTTTGCCGCCTGTGTCTTCGACCAGTTGGAAACGTTTTCTTTCAGCTCTTCGTCATTGTTGAAGTGTTGACCGCCAAGGAAAGATTTGAGATGCAAAAAACAGATTAAAGTCGCTAGGGGTTGGTCAAACCTGTCCCAGCCAAATCCCTGTAGGATGTTTTTCGTCGCATTTGCAGTGTGTGGTCGTGCGTTGTCGTGAAGAAACACAACACCTTTTGACAACATTGCTTGGCGCTTATGCTGTATTGCTCGGCGCAATTTCCTAAGTGTCTTGCAATAAACTTCTACTTTCATTGTTTGACCACGCGGTAAGAAATCAATGAGTAAGATGCCTTTCCTGTCACAGAACACTCCCCGTAGGGGAAGGGATCCGTCCCTTTTAGCTGCCAAAGTGCGGGCGCTACGGACCCCTAGCACTCGTGGTACCTCTGACGTTACTAGAGGAACCTCGGGCCGAACATAACGAGGACCTCCCGCATGGGAGCTGTTCGGATTGGGTTGGTCTCGAGGGGGCAGATGGTTCCCGTCACCCACGTGCAATTGGGTACCTCTGGCCAGGCCGCCAAGGGCCGCCCGGAGGGGGTAGAGGGTTGTCTCATAAGTCCCGGGGACTAGCCTGCAGAGCTAGTAGCTGGTGAGCTAGAGACTGGCGGCCCTACCAAGGTTATTTGGTAGCTGGTTCATTAAGGACTGGCGCGTATGTGGCGTATCCACATCCGTCCCGTTTGCCGTGTGCAGGCGGGGGGGGGCAGCTTATAAAATAGGTGCTGTCCTAATGGAAATAACAGATGAGGCCCGGGTTCCCGGTCCTACGGGGCTGGGGCTTATGGGAAGTAGACCTCGGTGAGTATGTCCCAGAACACTGTGCACATCATTTTTCGAGGTGTCAAGATTTGTTTCGGCGTAACCTTTGCTGGGGATGAGGTGTGCCTCCATTCCATTGATTGACGCTTACTTTCAGGGGTGTCATAAGAAACCCAAGTTTCATCTCCTGTGACTGTGTCAGAAATTCTTCGCCGCCTTCATAATAACGGGTCAAAAACTGAAATTGCACTACCCATCCGTTTTGTTTTGAGTTGCTCAGTAAGAATCTTTGGCATCCAACGTGAGCAAAGTTTACGAAATTTCAGTTTTTCGGTAACAGTTTCATGAACTAGTGATCGTGAGATTTGGGGAAATTCCATAGCGAGAGCACTAATTGTAAATTGCGGTTTTCCTGGATCTTGTCATCAATCGCGTGAACCAGTTCTTCTGTAACCAAAGATGGACGCCCACGTCGTTCTTCATCGTGCACTTCACTACGTCCTTCATTGAACTGTCGGACCCATCTTCTCACCATCGTATTTTGTCCGTAAACATCGTAAATTTGCCGATAAATTTCAATTGGTTTTCCTTCCTAGCATTCAGAAAACGAATCACAGAACTGATTTCACAAGCGGCGGGATTGTCAATCAACACCGACATTGTAAACAAGCACAACAAAGAGTACGTGGCTGACAGCGATCTCACAATGGCGCACGTTTCTTCTCTTTGATACAGAGCGTCTACCGCGCATATGCGGAACTGTGATCGCTGCGCTGCATAGGAGATAAATTGAAACAGAACTTACTTTCTGGACACCCCTTGTTTATGCATTATATACAGCCTTAGATAATAAAAAACAGCTACCAGAAAGGCTCGATTCGGAAAGCATCGGAAGCATTCGATGACGCTGCGTTCACAATATACACTTTGATACCATTCGGGCTTCATTTGTAAGCTATGCCATGTCATAAATAGTGGCTTGTTGCTACACTTGCAAGGTAGCCGAGCGGTAAAACACGTGTCTCCTAAGTGGACCAGTATGAGTTCGAGTTTTTGATCGAGCATTTTTCTTTTTATTATTGCTACTTTAATAGCAATGACTTATGTTTTCCTTGCAGAAGAAAAATAATAGTTTAAATACAGTCATTTATAAAAAAGGAAATAACATAATCTTACCGTTTTCAAAATAAATGCAGTTTTATTAGAAAATTGTTTAAATAGTTGGGCTCATTCGTCTGTTATGAATGGTGCTGGCACATAAATGCAAAGTATCCTCTCGTGAAAATTTCACTAGGCGTTTGTTCTCATCCAAGCCCCGCAGAATGAGGGCAGTAATAGAAGGACTGGGTTTACACACCCGATACTAAGTTAATTTATATTTTATTTGTTTTTACGCATAGGAATAAAATATTTATTTCATTTAGTAACAGAGTGTCTCATAAAATAAAACCTGAAGCTTTCCTGGAGACGAATATGTTCAAGTTCTTCTCGGGAAGCAAGCAAGGGGAAAAGACGATTAGAGATCGACGTTTCGGGAGCGTACATCTCTCCCATCATCAGGATACTTTTAAATGTTATAACTACAAATGAATCACTGGATATAACACAAATATAAACAAAGACAAAACTATCAAAATTCGCATTACTGAACAAAAGACTGTTTTCAGCAAATTAAATGCCAGGTCAGGAGATGGCGTGAGTATAGGAAATTAATTGGGTCAAAGAAATGTAACTTCTTAACTTGGTTATCAAGCTGTATAGATATGTGCTCCTTCAGTTGACGGATTTCCATTTTTAAGGCCGGTTTCCAAGAGGAGCTGAACTGAAATCCAGCATCACGATTAAGCGTGCTTCTCTCGGAGGAAACGGCCAAAACCTCCTTAACTCTCCACGCACAGTAACTGTTGCATTTTGCCAAGATGGTCGTCTCCCGAAATTTGGCTCTATGGTCGTTATCAAACCAATGCTCTGCCAACCCAGACTTCTCAGGTTGCATTAAACGAATGCTCCGTTCATGTTCGTTTGTTGTGGTAGCGATGGTCCTTCCGGTTTGTCCTATATACGGTGTCCCACATTCACAAGAAGTGCGGTACATTCCCGGAATTTGGAAGTCCAGTTTGTTTCACTGGTCTCAACAGATGTTTACACTTCGGAGGTGGCTTGTGGATGGTCCTGATGTTGTATTTGGCAAGAATTCTGCTGATTCTGCCGGATAGGTTACCGGTAAACGGGATGCGGGCTGTAGCAGTAGGTTACAGATATCCTGATGATGGGAGAGATGCACACTCCCGAAACGTCGATTTCTAATCGTCTTTTCACCTGGCTTGCTTCCCGAGAACAACTTGAACAGAGTATCTCAGTTTTTATGTATGAGCATAAATGCCATAAAACCAAGTAAACCTTAGCAATTGGAATTATATTACGATGTGCGTAATACACATTTCGCATTTTTACAATTAAAAAAATCAAAGTGCTCGGATTCGAACCTTGGTCGATCTAGCTCCTACATGTCTATAACCGCTCCGCTGTCAGTGCACTTTTATAAACTGAGACTCAATTATGGTAGTCTCAAACCGGCCGTGGAATTTTTTTATATCAAAGGTTACATATTATATATTAAACATATGCAAAGAAAATCACTGCCGTACAAACATAATAACAAAACATTCCAACATTGACGTATTGCTATTACTAATGTAAATATTATAACGGTGACTGGTCGACCACTTTTTTGTGCATTACCGACAGGCCCTGTCTGACGACATTTCTTGTAAATTGTGAGCCTGGATGGAGAAGGTGATTCAAATTATTCCCGCCATGTCTCTCGAACCCGTTCGCAATTTCCTGTTTTCCAGTAACGTTCTAAAATCCAGATTCATAGCTTTTTAGTGAAATTGCCCGCCATTATGATATAAGATTGAAAACAACGAATGGACAAAAGACAAACTCAACAAGGATGTGAAATTTAATAATGAAATAAATAGCTATGCAAATCAGAATTACTCATCATCCATCAAATTTCCCGTCTCCGTAGCGTAGATGTTAGCGTGTCTGCATCTCTTTCAAGAGGACCCGAGTTCGAATCTCGGTCAGGGTGAGTTACCTGGATAAGGTTTTTACTGGGGGTTCCCCTTATCCTGAACGACGAATGTCGGGTAACTCTAAGCTCCATGGACCCTGGGTACATTTGAGCATCATTTCACCCATTCCATTCATCGTCCGATATGACAACGTTGGAGGACGTAAATTACAAACAAACAAAATTCATCAAATTTATTAATAATATAACTGAATACTTACATATGCCCACCATGTATATTTGTGTGGTAAGATTTTGACTATCTCTTATTGTCTATCAGTTGTACCCACAAAGATCATTCAGAATGAGACGACTTCCAGGTTAATCCCATTTGGCCAGACATTTGCTGTCAATATTATTATTATTATTATTATTATTATTATTATTATTATTATTATTATTATTATTATTATTATTATTATTATTATTATTATTATTATTATTATTATTATTATTATTATTATTATTATTATTATTATTATTATTATTATTATTATTATTATTATTATTATTATTATTATTATTATTATTATTATTATTATTATTATTATTATTATTATTATTATTATTATTATTATTATTATTATTATTATTATTATTATTATTATTATTATTATTATTATTATTATTATTATTATTATTATTATTATTATTATTATTATTATTATTATTATTATTATTATTATTATTATTATTATTATTATTATTATTATTATTATTATTATTATTATTATTATTATTATTATTGTAATAAAATCGTTAGAACCGTAAAAAGGATTTTTTTAATTTTAAATTTACGCCCTTCAACTTTTAAGACAGATGGGACGATGAATGAAATGACGTTCAAATGAGTCAAAGGTCCATAGAGTTTAGAGCTACACACATTCATCTTTTAGGGTAAGGGAAAATCTCCAGCGTTAAATCATATCGGACGATAAATTAAATGAACCCAGAGTCCACAGAGCTAAGAGTTACCAGACATTTATATTTCAGGATATGGGAAAACTTCCAACGTAAATCATGTCGGACGGTGAAAGAAATGATGTTCAAATGAGTCCACGGTCAATAGAGTTTAGAGTTACCTACATCCATCTTTTAGGATAAGGGAAAATCTCCAGCGTTAAATCACATCGGACGATAAATGAAATGAACCCAGGGTCCACAGAGCTAAGAGTTACCAGACATTTATATTTCAGGATATGGGAAAACTTCCAACGTTAAGTGATATCGGACGATGAATGAAATGATGCTCAAATGAACCCAAGGTACGTATAGATTAGAGTTACGACTTCATCTTTCAGGATAAGGGAAAACCCTGAAAAAACCTTATCCAGATAACTAACCCTGAACGAGATTTAAACTCGGGACCTCTTGAACCTGAGGTAGACATGCTGGTACCATGCTACGGAGGCGGGCATAAAAAGAATCGGTTTGGTGGGTGGATTTCCTGGTAAATATTCGTCTGCCATCCTTAAAGGATGCTATAGTTATATACCAAATTTGATTTTCGTTTAACTTTTCGATTTTGAGTTACGCTAATTTCCTAAAACAGCTTTTTTTTTAATTCGTTGAGCGTTAAAGCGAATATTTCGTGAAGTCCAACAATTGTCTTTTTTCACTTGTACGTAGACTGAAGAATAATTCGTTCTTACAGCATGAGTTTTTTACTGAGAGAGATTCAGTTCTGGGATCTAAGGTTCATTTCCTGGAATGTTTGTACCAAATCTCTGATACAATTTTTAATGGGGCGAGCAAATAGTTCCACTTGGGGCTACAGTTTGAAACAAATAGTGTCTAGCTTAGGGTAAAGCAATGAGGTTTATCTCCGAGTATGCGTGGATATGTATGAGAAGGATAGTTTTAATTACACTGGAATGCTCGTTTCAAACTGGTTCATTGACTGCTTCTTTTTATCAGAACATCGAACTTGAAGTTGCCGACCAGGGATTAGCAATATGTCACTGTTCAGAGAGACTGAAGGTGGAATGCTTATTACACCATAAACTTAATTCATTCTTCACGTACATATGAACCGCCAAATATCTTCTCTCACCACTTCTGGTCTGCCCTCGACCAAGACAGAAGAAGTGGACCGCCCTAATCGGCTCCCAGCCACGATCTGTTCTCCACAGTTGTGCGTGGGTGTATAGCTTTCACTTTCTGGAAGCCCATTATTCAACCAAAGATTCCCTTTGTGCCTATTTTGTCATGCCATTAAGAAGAGTCCGAAGAATACCTTTACAAACAAAGTCAAGTGCTATCCATTCAGGATTCTTACTAAGAAAACCCTTTTTCTCCCCTGTCTTTTGTTAAACAACTCAACCAACTGCAGCTGTTCGTGTCGTAACAAATATACAAGACTCCTTTGAAATCCATTACGATTCTTTATACATTGCATCCCTTAATTTCGGTATCATCTCCTTAAAGAGGCATCCGCAACCATTTTTGAATTTAAGTTCTCCAACGTTAAGTACGATGAACGAAATGTGTGAAATGATGCTCAAATGCGCCCGGGGTCCGCAGAGCTTAGAGCTCCCTGATATCAGCTTTCAGGACAAGGAAAACCCGCGGAAAAAGATCTTAGACAGATAACTCACCCTGACCGATATTCGAACTCAGGATCTTTTGAACGCGAGGCAAACACCTCATGGCCTTGTTGAATATAGCCATGTGGATGTAATTATTCTTGTCAATCACTTGCAGTGAAACAGTTTTTGCTGTTCGGAGTGCAAAGTCTGGTCAAATAAATCGATCTGGGTGCTACATAGAGGCAAGCGCGTCACCATACTTGAGTAAAATTGCGATTCTCTCTTGGTCTTATAGCTTGATGGCGTAACTGGAGACATGGAAGGGTTTCTCGAATGTCAAGCGAGACTCAAGTACCTTATTCACCTTCAGGTGAGACGTAATCGATAGCTCGCTTCAGTTTCGCCAAAGTAGCCACACTTCGAGTCAAGGCGATTGCGAAGAAGTGGAAAGTAAATCTTCCGTTACGTTACGTGATCACTGATGGTGGCTGGGTCGGAAGAAAAGTCTTCTTTAAATTGCTGTTCCATCGTCCATTAACTAATGTTTAAAGTTATCCTTCCGTTAAAGTAATTAATGATTGAGGAGTTGTGATGACTATCCTTGTTTGAATCCCTGTGCAGTATTTCCAAAACGAGAGAATCTGCAGTTTAGGTTACATTTAAATTGGACAATATTTTGGAAGAAATGGAAAATTTGAACTTTTTGCTTGTTACTTAGATTCTATATTTTCATTTGGTGGCTTTTATTTACGCATCCTCTAACACGATACAGTAATGCATGGAATAAAATTGTTCTATGTTCCACGTTGGGAAGCTACATTTTTGTAAGTTGCGTGTTGACATTTTTATGCGTCGCAAATTTGCATTGGGTTAATTTTGTAATTTTAAGGCAAGGCTACACTGAAAATTCCAAATTCTATAATAATAAACCTATCATTATGAAAATTTAGCCACATAATTAGAGTATCATTTTAAACTTGCATGCAAATTTTATGTTGCTACACCAAATAGTTAATTAATTATTAATTAATTTTTGTGAAAATATTGTAAAAATTAAACATGTTCTACGCGTCAAAAAATTTGAGATTTGAAGTTGAATCTTTGTTTTTGGTTAGTACGCAGCAATTTTAAAAGACCCACATTCTTGTTGTTTTTTTTTTTTTTTTTTTTTTTTTTTTTTTTTTTTTTTTTGAATACTCTTGTAGCATTTGTTCTAAAATATTTTCCAGGTGTTAGCTCTCAAAATTTTGAAAATATTAACTTATTTTATTACTTAACACCATATAATTTTCAAAACATGAGCATTGAAAACAAGTGGAGTGTGAACTTTCTTATTTACATGTTATGGAACTATCCTGGAAGTTTCACCAAGTTAAATAGAAAACTTTGACGCGTGGGGCATTTTGTATACTGAAAAGTGTTAGAAAAAAAATTTCTCAGAAAATCAATTTTAAAGTCATGATTGTTACTTTTAAAGATTGTTAAAGGTCTCTTTAAATTGTCACATGTTGGTCTAAAATGATGCAAATGATAAAAATAGCATGCCATCTATTACTACATACCCTAAGCTACCAAAAATGCCAAAAAGGAAAATTCCATGATTTTCAACATTTTCGGCGAATTTTCAGTGTAGCTTTGCTTTAATGTGATATATTAATTTTGCTTTTGTTTCTATAGAGTGATGATTAGTTTTCAAAATTATGGAGCTGTAATTGATCTGTAGTCATTCGAATTTTCTTTCTCCCAGTTTAGTCCTAGTTGGTGCGTGAAATTCTTACTCAAGATTGAGGTCTCGGATTAATCCATTCTTTTAGGATCAGTTTCTTAGAATAATGACGCAAATTATTTTCCGTAGATAATACGGTACTTAACACTATTACACACAAAATCTTTTTTAAAAACTCTCCTACACGTCCACTCCCGTGACCATAAAACTTCTTCTTAGCGTCTCTCCCTGAAGATTATTAATTTCTTTTTTACATTTCTTTAGAAACCGTTCGTTTCCACATGGCCCACTATGAATTTTATTTTCCATTTGTTGATTATACTTCTCCACTTTCTCAATAAAATGTTTTAACACGTTTTAAAATTTCAAATATAACACATTATAAAATAATATAAACAATATCACAAAATCTAGAAGCAAAGATTATGTTCGGGGCCAAACAAAAACAACTGTTTCATGCACATTCCAATTTTAATTTTCCTTTTTTTTAATACAATTTTTCATTACTTGAAACCTCCACAAGGCAAAATTTATTTACCCGCCTCTATAACTTCGTAGCAAGTGCCTGCCTCAGTCCAAGAGGTCCCGAGTTCGAAGTTCAGTCTAGGTGAGTTATCTGAATAAGGTGTTTTCCCGGTGTTTTCCGCTTATCCTGAGAGATGAATGTCTAGTAACTCTAAGCTCTATGTACCCCGGATTCATTTGAACTCATTTCACCCATTTCATTCATCATCCGATATTACTTAGATTTTATGTTTATTAATTATTTCCATAGCCTGATATTATAAAAGTTAAAAATGTTAGAATACAAACGGATTATGATTCTTTTCTAGCATAGCTTCATTTGAATTTAAAAAAGAATTACAAAATAAAATCTTTAGTGTGATATAAGAAAGCGTTTGACACGCGATGAACTTTGAATTAACACACATTAATTAAATCCAGCGCAAAAATATTGATAGCTCTCAAACAGATGCAGATATTTGATTGAAATTTTATATTTTGGTTATATTACATTATCAGACTGCGATACTTTCGAGACACTCAAATAAAAGTTATGGATATTTCGCTTTTTACAAAGTGATTTGCAAAATTTAATGGGTTTTTTTTTCATCGCATCAGTACAGTTGGATTCATTCTGTCTATTATCTATTCATTAAAATGTTTACGCATTGGAAACATATTTTAGGGGCACTTTTTCTTTCTCGAAGGATAGTAGTTAATAAGCTAGGATCCTTTGCACTCCGCCCAAAAATTTGATATGGAAGCCCGCGTGTCCGCGCTCATGTCTACGGATAGCATAACTCATAAACCAAATTTGGTGCTTAAGTTGAGTATCTTCCGAAAACTTGACACAAGTATTTTCAACAAAATTCCCCAATTCAAAAAACAGTTCTAACGATTTTGATTAAAATACCGTATGTTTAAGACATTTGCATAAAAAATAAAACGTATACATTTAATTTTCTGGTAAGAGATTGTAATGTCCACTTTATTGGGAAGGGATTTTGTATAATCTTGAGTAACTGGTAAAACTTCATCGATAGCCTAAAATTTATTACGCAAAACGAGTTGGCCCCTTTAAAACAAATCATTTCATCTTTTCGTGGCATAAGCCGTTTCTATGATATCAGTCTTTTGAACTTTACAGCTAATAGCCTCCAGTCCTTAAACATTTGATTGTCCGTGATCCTTTTGGGTCTCGTGTAATGTAGCCTTTACTGCAAAGATTTAGCTCGATTAAAATAAAATAGAAAACCGAGGTTTCATAAAATATATATTTATACCCGCCAATAAGCGAAAGAGGGCATAGAAAGCCATATAAATGTAAGCATCACGGAAGAACCGCCTCTATAAACACCCACAAATTTCCTTCCACCAACCAGCAGCCTAAAAGCAGCCCATTAAAGTATCTCCCTCTTTGTCCCTCCTATATGAACAGAACAGAACGTTCTCGTTTGAGACAGAATACAAAAGCATATAAATATACCGAGTTATACAGAAATAAAAACAGGCAGCTAACAGTTCAAATGGCGGGAAAATTAGACAAGGTAGGGATTACCTCATGGTTTGCGTGCTGTTCAGATCTAAATCCTTGTGATTAGATATCTGTGGGGAATGTTCCGAGATAAGCTTACGCAACAATTCTCCTTACCTTCCACAAATTAGAAGACAGTATCCAGCTTTTATATATCAATATTTAAGGTGCATTCAGTTTAAATCGTATGGCCCAATTCGGCCAAGTAAGAAATTCCTATTCTCTCAGGCTTACGACTGTCATGTGTAGCAAGGTTGAAAAAAGTTGTTCTTATAACGTCAAATCCGCTGCATTTTGTCAGAATTCCGAAATTAAAACCGTATACTTCCTTAGTCTTCCTTGCAGTTGAGTTGTTTTCCCTTCCAAATGTTTCAGCAAGTAGATAATAGGATCAACATTGACAAATAAAACTACTCAGCTATGTATACAATATTACTCTAGTCAACAGTTGTAGCTAATTGAATATCATTTGGTAGTGTAGGAAAATTGGCTTTGAAAGATATACATAGGCTTTCTTAATAGTTACTGTTCCTGCATCTCATGCGTATACGTATGGATTAACTTAACTAAAATTACCGTTGTCTATTAGCAAATAGTTTTTCCATTTTCGTCTGAATTTTATTTGCTACTAAGCTGCTTTACGTGACATTGCATCGGATTACAAATTTTGTTACTGCAAGCGAGAAAGGTAGCCTGTACGTTAAATTACTCTGTAGCGTAGGTGGTAGCGTATTAGCCTCACGCTCAGGAGGGCCCGAGTTCGAATTTCGGTCAGCGTGAGTTATCTGGATGAGGTTTCTTTCCGAGGTCTTCCCTTATCCTGAAAGATGAATGTTTGGTAATTCTAAGAATCTATTCTGTACTTCCTGGGCTCGTATGAACATCATTTCACCCATTTCATTTATCGTCCGATATGACTTAAACGTTGGAGAACGTAAAAAGAAAGTTGGACTATTACATGAATGACCATCATTTCTAAACAAACACATATTTCTAAACTGGGAAGTCTTCTAACGACGGGTAAGAGGAAGAAGATTACCTACCGATCGTCTTCTTTTCTAGTCCTTCTGGTATGCCATTTCATTGCACTGTAGTTTAACTTAACCAGCAGGTTATGAAACGGTGACCTTTATGTCATTAAACAATTGCTTGACCAAAATGAAGGTATATATGATTGTCAGGAGAAGACTCGTGGTGTAAGGAATAGGAAACGCACTTACTTCTGTGTATTTCCCTGAATATCACGTGAAGTTTCAAGTTCTTTAAATTCTGCAATGCATAAAGTAGATACACTTTTTGAACTGTGGTATAGTTATCGATCAGACTAGTTGAGTAACTAGTTAAATATTACAGTAGATGAAATGTTAAAGCTTTGTACCTTTTCTTTGTGCTCTAGTTATTTAAAAAGCGAAGCTACCTACCGGCCGCCGTGTTAGCGCATATCCACTCGATTACCTGAATCTTGGTGCAGTTAATGGCCGTACTCCTTTAAAATAATATCTACTGTGTGTCGCTCCCGAAGATTCGTTTTGGAAGTTTCGAGTAGGTTTCTTTTCTCCTTTTATATTCAGGGCCTGTATAAGGAGTACCCTGGACAGTTCGTATTGGATTAAGTAGAGTTTAGTGGACAGTGCTGAGTTCGGTTGCGCTATCCCTTTTGCTATATCCATACACAATACCATAAATCGTTTCTCTTGAGGCGTACGAACAGCAAGGAATATGTCTGTAAATCACTATCTCACTTGAAGAGAAGACAGTTGACTGACTGCAACTGACAGAGAGTTTGTTGTCGCATAAGAACCATACAAGACGATTCTGTTAACTGGAATACACGGACGCTTTGCACTTATAACAGCAATAATATATTGTAATACTGAAATTCGTTGTCTCTCAATGCATCAGTCTTTGCACGAAGACTTCGTGTTTACTGATAAGACTGCCCACGGAGAAGAGGAAAAGTGAAGAGGGAATCTTCCAGTTAGAAACAGCGCAGTTACGGCCACGCGTCGAAACGAATGCTCCGTACTTATAACAATTAACGAAAAAATAAATGCGATATTGCATCTTACCCTTAAAATAAAATAGGGTAAGGACCCTATATCTCGGATACAATTTTTATTTTTGGGCATTCTACATGTTATAGTACATCAATAGACACGAAATTTTGTGACAACGTTCTTTATTCATATTAGCTCACAGTCCCTTAGTAAAAAATGTCTTATAAAGTAAGTTCACATAAGACATAATGAAAACCATTACAGAACATTTGGATTAGGTGCCTAATTTCGGATACTTTTGTGGACTGCGATAAGGCAGTTGAGAGTGTCTTTTCATAAAATCCCTAAAACATTTCTTTCCGCTATTCGAATCAAATGGATTCTTTACATTATTGATCAAAGCTAGCTGGAATGCCATCCGTCTAATATCTTTGTTTCTAAGTCCGAAATAGCGATCATCCAAAACCGTGCAGTATGCAGCCAGTTCGGTTTCCATCTTCTCACCAAGTGGGCACTCTTTTCCGATGTTTATAGTCAACAAACTGTCAATATCTTTCTGTTTGTGGTTTACATAATTCTCTAGTGTGGAGCGAGGTACGCCACACCATTTGAAAGATTTTAAAAATGCCATTTCCTTCTCCTTGATGGCCTTTACTTCTTCTCTCATTGCTTCTTCTGACCACCTCCTTCTGCGCCCTGGTGCCATCTGATGGGCAAAAAGTCTTTTAGATCGGTAAAATATTGTTTATTCCTAATTTCGGATATCCGAAATTACTATGCCCTGTGGTATCCGAAATTAAAAATTCCGCCATATTAAATAACAACTTGGATTAAACAAGATATAAGTAATTTCAAATGTTAATACATATAAGAAAACTATCATATACTAACATATTGCAGACAGTAATTACGTGATTTAGGACCTCACCTTAAGCCCAATAAATCGCTCTGAAAAGTGCTCTTCAAACACTCTGATCGTGAACAAAGCAACTTACGAATGCAATGAAATGAAATGTGTAGTGTTTAACGCCCGCTTTTACTACATACGGCACCGCAGGCGGTGACACTGATGATGCATGAGATGAAGATGGAGCACCGGTGGAATGAGATGGCGGGGGAAACCGGAGGTCCCGGAGAAAACCCGCCCCAACGCCGTGTTGTCCACCAAAAATCTCACTTTGCGGTCGCCTGGGATCGAACCGGGCCGCCTTGGTGAGAGCCAAGCGGTCTAACCACTGAGCCACGGCATGGCCGCAACTTACGAATGCTACTTCACCGCAACTAACTGCATAATGGCTAGAGGTTCACTGTGTTCAACTGGTACATCCTCCTACTTGTTCACTTAATTTCCGAGGGAGTGCAGTAGCTCACGGAGTAGAAATCTACCATCCGAAATTAGGCACCTATCCCAAATATGGTGCTCTTAGCCTACAGTTACTTTGCAAAACTATTAACTGAGTTTTGGAACCTGGTCTAAACAGAACACTTCAGTTTTATTATATATATATATTTTTGTGTAATCCCAGGGATGCATAGAACATTGTTAGAGATTTTGGCCAATTTTGTGAGATTAGTTGTAGTGTTACTGCATTTAATTCAAGGGACAACCTTGATATTTCTACCAAGCTCATTGCCGGGTTATTACCATTTTTCTATAAATATATTTTGTCCAGTCGTATGCAGGAATGATTTGCCCTTACAATCCCCCGAGGACATGAACAGATAGATGTAATGATATCTTTGCTCGAATGGCTTTATTGGAATATGTATGAGCAGATGTAACTTACAGCCTTGCCACAGGGGTTCACGATATTTTTATATTTGGGGTGCTCATCGACCGAACATGCTTTCGGTTTGCTAACCAAAAAAGCTAAAACCTCGATTACTTCAATAAATTCTGTTTTATGAAAAATAAATAAACCTCGCTTTTTTTCCCGCTGCGGTATGTTCCATATCTTTTATTAAAACGTTTTTTACATTGAGCGAATATTGAATAAATAGTGTGCAGATAGATTGCGACAGCGTAAACGATTCACTCCCTACCACCCGCTTTAGAAATTGTATAGTTTTCATTGATAGTATAGTGCGATCCCTATAAACCTGAACCATTTCAATAAGCCATAACTTTTGAACCAATAATAGCACACACGTACAACTTTGGGAGAATATAATACACAATTTGGAGATCACATTACACTGTTTACATCTCAGAGAAAATGTTGGAAGTGTCCTCCACCAGCATCTATACATGTTTGTACTCGTCTCACCATATTCTCTGAAATTTTACGGAGAGTATCCTCGCAAATGTTACTTACTTCGGTTCCAATGGATTCCTTGAGAACATCAATTGTCCGTGGCCTATTCTTGTACACTCTATATTTTATATACCTCCACAAGAAAAAATCTGGTGAGGTTAGGTCACGGTATTTGGGGGGCCACAGACATTTTGAGATCATGCGATTATCAAACATTTGGTTACAAGTTCCATGGTGTCATTAGGTGTATGGCACGTTGCTCCATCTTGCTGGAAATAACCTTCTCTCAATTCGATATCATCCAGCTGCTCCACAAATGTCTTGAAGATACCCATATAAACTTCAGTATCTACAGTCGTATCAAAGAAAATTGTCGACAATTGTCGGTGTTGTCAGTTCTCCCAGAGTCACTGAGATCATTAAAACAGATCTCTACATTCTAAGAGCTTCAAAGGGAAATTATAACCTATTCAGAAATGGTTCAGGTTTATATGGATCACACTGTAAATTGTGAACTTCTCTCCGACAAACTGATAGCCACTGATAATACAGATAATATATGTTGTGTACATTTATTTTTTGTTCTATAGCGGTTGTGAAAGGGTAGAGCCAGACTGAAAAATTCAATGCCATAGCCGGGATTTGAACCACGGATCATCTGGTCTCCGTCCAGCGCTTTAAACCATTGAGCTACTATGGCCAACGTGCCGACATGACATTAAATTCTCCAACTGACTCGTGTTTCTCCCGGTAGACTACTTAGGAGTTCTCATAAACACATGAGACAACTACCTTAATGACTTACTATGCTGTAAGTACTTTAAGTCCCGGGCTTTATAGTTCGGACCAATATTAGGTACAATTATTGGAAATTAATTGTTCTTTCACACTAGCCGTGTGTAGGACGCACTATGAAAGGGTAGAGCCACACTGAAAAATGTTGGCACATTGGCCATAGTAGCTCAATGGTTTAGAGCGGCTGGACGGAGACCAGAAGATCCGTGGTTCAAATCCCGACTATGGCATTGAATTTTTCAGTCTGGCTCTACCCTTTCATAGTGCGTCCTACACACGGCTAGTGTGAAAGAGCAATTAATTCCATTCATTGTACCTAATAGCAGTCCGAACTATAAAGCCCGGGTCTTTAAGTACTTACAGCATAGCAAGTCGCCATTAAGATATTTGTCTCATGTATTTATGAGAACTCCTAGTGGTTTATCGCGAAAAACACTAGTCATTTGGAGAATTTCTCATGTCGGCACGTTGGCCATAGTAGCTCAATGGTTAGAGCGGAGACCAGAAGATCCGTGGTTCAAATCTATGGCATTGAATTTTTCAGTCTGGCTCTACTCTTTCATAGTGCGTCCTACACACGGCTAGCGTGAAAGAACAATTAATTTCTATAGCGATTATTCGACACTGCAAATACTATAAGTTTATATCATTCAACACTATTAAGGGTAATATGATTAGAAGAATTAGCAAACGTTATTAGTGATAAATTCCAGTTCTTGACTGATAATTTCATGATGCTCGTCTCCGTAGCGCAGGTGATAGCGTGTCTGCCTCACGTTCAAGAGGTCCCGACTTTGAATCTCTATTAGGGTGAGTTATCTTGTTTTCCGGGGTTTTCCCTTATCCTGAAATGTGAATGTCTGGTAACTAAGCTCTATGGACTCATCTTAGCATTATTTCGTTATTCGTCCTACATTTTGTATGTTTTTGTATTTTTTTAAGTTCTACTTGTTTCATATACATATTGGTACTTGTAAATCATTATTACATTTATAACTTATATCACATCCAAGATAATCACAATTATACAGCTACTTGATTCTATGATATTTCACTATTATTTTTGCTCTTCTGGCTGTTTTCTTGAAAATGGCACTACTTTCGTTTTACTTACTGAAAGTTTTAGTTCATACTCTTCTAAGACAAAAATTTAAAAATGTTATTTTAAGAAATTTTTGTAATTATTACTATTATTAATAATTTTATATGAACTAGTTTTGATGTTAGATAAGTAAACTTGTCAAACTAGGGTTCGCGGTTCCTACAGCGCCATTGCGGCGAAATCGTGCGTGAAGCACCTTGCGTCCATGCTCCACATCGACGTCGATGATGAGGACCTGTAGGGTAAGCGGTATCAATGAACTGGCGACGCGGAGAGCCTGTTTCGCCAGAGGTTCCATCGATGAAATTTAAACCTTGCTCGTAGAGGCCCAAAGGGGTGCATGCATGGATCGGTTTCGAGCATGGCCGCGTTGCTATGTAGCTTCCTTTTGTTTCCATACAGGGGCTCACCGGAAGTACCGTTCAGTTATCAGAGTGCCTAAAGCCCAAGTTGGGACATCCTTTCCAGGAAAACTGAGAAATTAACAATAAAACCTCTAGGGTAGAAAATGTTCAACCTAAAGCGTCATTCTCGCAGGTATTTTGGAGTATTCAATGACACCGTGTCTTCTCTGCAGTAATTTTGTTTGAGTTGATTTCTAATGTTTCAAGGCCTTAATTCTAAAGATATTTTCATTTGTAGAAGTAAAAGATGATTATAATATAAAAGAATTTACTTACCATTCTTGAGCTAATAAATTTTTAAAAAGAATTTTGTATAATTTTGGTTCCTTAAACTAAATATAGTGAAAATAAGTAGTATTTTTTTTTCTAAAAACGATGAAATTTCCGATAGTAAAAAAAATCTGGCATTTTCAGTTTATCTATTTATATTGCGATCAAATTTACATTGAAAGAACCAAACGTAATTTGGAAACTAGAACGAAGGAACATTTTAGAAATATTAGGTAAATAAATAAATCCAGAAGCAATATGCCCACCTCGGTAGCGTGGTGGCAGCATGTCTGCCTCACGTTCAGGAGGTCCCGAGTTCGTATCTCGGTCAGGGTGAGTTACTTGGATAAGGTTTTTTCCGGGTTTGCCCTTATCCTGAAAGACAAATTTCGGGTAACTCTAAGCTCTATGGACCCTGGGCTCATTTGAGCATCATTTCACCCATTCCATTCATCGTCCGATATGACTTAACGTTGGAGGACGTAAATTAAAAAAAATTAAGCAATATGGACCGATAGATTTAATGGCTTTGGAGAAAATGTTTATCTTAAAACAGAAATCGCGAGAAGAATTCTAAAATACCGCCAATGGATTCTATCCATAAATTTGTTTTACTTTCAGAGATTGGTAATAAATTAAAAAAATAATCGGTCACCTAGTGGCAGTAACGATAACAACGGAAATAAACAGATGAACTGAAGATGCGAATGAATATTTGTTCTCCTGAGTTCTGTGAAGTATCTACCAAATTCTTAAAAATGTAACTGAAGTATGTAACAAATTATTATAATTTATTGTAATGCTTTTCAAACTTTAATTTGTCTAACATTTTACCCAACAGTTCTGTGGTGGAAATACGTGTAAAAACTATTGAAAAAATCTTATTTATGACTTTTTCTTCTCACTTTTGTCCAAACTATTTTTAAAAACGCCTATTCTTTCATCCACTTCATGTTTATCAAGATAAACCTTTGTATAAATGTTTTTTTATACGGTTTCTTACACGTACAATATGATGGGAGAGTGCAGTAGGCTTACGCAATAGTTTAATTCAATACTTCTATCTGGTATAAGCAGTGCTGGGATATAAAACTGAATAATGTCCAAGAATTGTTGAAGAAAATACTAAATACTAAGAAAGAAATGAAATGTATTGTATGCATGATAATACTGTGTAACACAGTGGCGAAGCGTGCGATGCAGCGCTGGAAGCGCCGCTTCCCCAAGAATTTCAGGGAAGAAGAAGAAAAACAAGAAAATTCATGCCAAACTATAGTTTATTTTCTCTGGATACATTTTCAAAATTTATGCGCGAACTTCCGCGGTGCTGCGGACAATTTGAAAGCTGCTGCTTAATGCTCGATTGACCAGTTCCACGAGATCATTCAATACTGAATGTTACTGTATTTACGCAATCGTAAACTTGAATACCATGCTTCGTAGGTTTCCGAAAACATTCGTGACTCTTCGATAGGAAGCACTGACAAATTTTGTGAAGTCCCTGCAGCGTGTGAAGAAAATTTTATTATTATTATTATTATTATTATTATTATTATTATTATTATTATTATTATTATTATTATTATTATTATTATTATTATTATTATTATTATTATTATTATTATTATTATTATTATTATTATTATTATTATTATTATTATTATTATTATTATTATTATTATTATTATTATTATTATTATTATTATTATTATTATTATTATTATTATTATTATTATTATTATTATTATTATTATTATTATTATTATTATTATTATTATTATTATTATTATTATTATTATTATTATTATTATTATTATTATTATTATTATTATTATTATTATTATTATTATTATTATTATTATTATTATTATTATTATTATTATTATTATTATTATTAATTATTATTATTATTATTATTATTATTATTATTATTATTATTATTATTATTATTATTATTATTATTATTATTATTACTATGTGGCACTTTTAAATACAGATGTAGAAGAGATGTATTTTTTGTACGTGGCGCATGACCTTGCTGGGATGTGCGCGAGTGATGTCATGCGAATCAATGGTAGGGGTAAGATCTCTGCTTTCACCAGCGGATTGCTGATAAGCTAGTGAGTTAGATGACAGAACACTAACCTGACACCCCTTTTACTTCTAAATAAACAAGCGGACTCGATCATAAACTACTGCGCAACATTACATCATACGCCACGTCTAAAAAATACATCTATAAGTATATTTGTAAGTATATTTCAATAGCATTAGCATTAGGTTGGTATTTAGTGGTGACAAACAGGAAATTCTTGTGAAGTTTTAAATTATTAGCAGAAGTGTGTGAACTGCATACTTTCTCCATGTTAGGCTAACAGTTCATGCGGTGTGGGCCAGCTGTAGGAAAAATTGGAACGTCTGAGTGGAGAGGGGAAGCAGGAATATGTCTGCTTGTATTGTGAGCAGTCTTGCAATGCAAGAAGGGCCTAAGTGTGACTGCAGAATAGAAAGAGTACTGAAGAGTGGCCTTAGTTTCATTCTCTCTTATTATAATGAAAATTATTATTTGGAGTTTCCCTCAATTTGAAAGTCACGCCTCGCCACTGATAACAAGGAAACTTTAATGTTGCGACGGATTGAAAATCTGCAAGGCATTTAAAATGTGGACATGGAGAAGAATAGTCACATAAAATCTGTAATAAAGTTGTTTTAAAAGAGTGGGAGGAAGAATGATGTTGAAGCTCTTAGGCAGAAAAGATCAAATTGGCTGGGACATAGGACGAGAGGGAATTAGATGTTAAAGTTCGGGGTAGAAAATATCAGATAACATACAATATTTAGATTAACGATTTCATATCTGGAGAGGAAGAAAAAAAGCGAAAATGAGAAGAAAAAACATGAAACCATGAAACATCTGTAGGTGTTTCCAGAAATTGTGCTCTCTTCTGAGATAAATTTATTTACCATTGATAAGGCGTTCAAAGAAGAAGCTTTTCTAATACTCCATGGTAAATGAAAATATAAGGCACAGAGGTTTTTGATGTTCTCCGTATTTAAGTCACGAAAACTTTTCAGCTGCAATTAGATTTTACTTTCTCTGATAGGTAATTGCAAGAAGACTTGAGTTACTTTGCTTACTTGCCTCCCATGTACGACTTATCAGGGAGGATATCCAGCATTGGCTCATTATTACGATACCTGTTGTAAGGGCAACGAAGGAGGTCATGCGAAATAATGGCGAAATGGATGAAAGGAAAAGTGATCGTGGAGCAGGTGATGGACTGACTGGCGGGGGAAACCGTATGACACATAGAACACCCCCGCCCAGAGGACACGTTGTCCATCACATTCCTCACGCGGTTCTGAGGTCAAACTCGAACCTCTTTTGTGAGACGCAACCAATCTAATCACTCGGCCACAGAGTAAGCAGTAGAAAGTATTGTATTCCACCTACAATTCCATACTGAGACTTTGAGGCAGTCTGTCTTTAAATAGCTTAATTAAGAAATAAAGTCTGTTAAATTCCAAATTTGGCATTTAAGTTCAGCATTTTCCAACGATGCAATATAAACATTTTCAAAGGCTCCTTCCCAACCTAAACTACCCTTTACATGGGAAAGTTTTGTAAATGTTTTACTTTACCAAAATGGCTTTAACGATTTTGATTTAAATACCATAGCTTAAAGATACTCAAATGAGAAATTAAATATGTGTCTTCATACAAGAAATCTTGTGTAATGTTTTATAGCTTGTCAGCTGACAGACATACTACACAAAAAATGTAGACACATTTAAGACAATTTACTCCAAATAAAACTCTTTTGTGTCATAAACCATTTCCGAGATATTCTTAATAATGTTTCGAATTGTTCAAGACTTGACCATTCTATTAAAGTTCTTTCGATATTCGCTTTTTTCTCACAATGCATGGAAAGTTATGGGATTTTAAGCTTATACCGTCCAGTTTCTAAATTATTTGAGTATCTCTATTCCCTTTATATCTATATATAAATCTTTGCATCTACGTACTAATAAACCTCTGAGAGTTGAGAAAGTAATGGAGTGTAGCACATCAGATTTTAGGCTTTGATTATGCAGTATCACTCAGCTCGAAACGATACATCATTGTCTAGGCATCCCGTGGTTTATGTATCGTACATATTGCCTCGTTGGACAGAGAGAGGCCACTTCTCTGGGTTGAAGGGTTGTAAAATATTGAGGCAGCCTGTACAGTGGCAGCCACCCCAACCGTAAGGAAAATATATAGATGAGTAGAGTGTAATTTGGCTGGGGATTAAACTACTGGTCTAGCTGGCACCATTTTGCTGCAGGCTACAAATAATTCCATTGTAAATATGGTTCCTGTGGGGGGAACAAATGTTTAGGATTCCAGATCCGCCTTTTTCTTGCCAAATATTTTCTTATAACAGCCATTCCAGCACTTCTAGCTAATTTTTTGGCGTTGCAGATGCCCTACATTTGGCGCTCCGGGGGTTTGAAGATAGAATTTTACTCCTTCTGTCATTCGAAACGTAATGGCAACAGCATGGTGTTTCAGCGATGCTGGTGGCGATAACTTGAACCTCACTAGCTGACAACAAAAGGTAAGTAGAATGGATATGACAGTTATTTTCGGTAAATGTTGTAACCATCGCTAACGGTTAGTACAGGTAATGGTTAGTACTACATGGCAAAACATGGAAGCGTATCGGAAAGTATGCGAAAGGAGTTGTTTACTTAAGCCTATCGTACATACACGGCGAGACATTGTATGTATTCTAAGTTCAGGTGCAATCACAGCAACATGTCATGCATCGACAGGCACGAGAAATTATACTAACGTGATTGAATATTGTAACGAGGAGAAAAAAAGAGGCAATCAAAATACCTTTGTGTTAAGATTTGTGTATAATAATTAACTGGCTAAACTTTCATATCAGACATACAGCTCCCAAGTGCTCCATTTGTGTTGCGTCACTGTATGCCACGTTACTAATATTGCGTTCTTCTATAAACAAGATAACAAGCAAATGTAGCACTTGTCATTGAAGTTCAATACTTCTCAACACTCTGCCAAGTAATAACGATTAAGCTATTTGTTTTCATAGCTATATAGTTAAGGAAAATACTTTACACCCAATATAAACATTAATTTGGGCTTATAATAAATTAAATATTAACTTACGATGGTAGATAAAACATGATAATGACATTTTGAACGACTATATTACTAGAAAAGAGAAAAATTAACGCCCAAACACAATTATCGTCTAACATCACTAAAGATGCAAATAATCCCAATTGGTTACACAATTAAGTATATAAAACAGATAATTAATAAACATTTCTCTTGCCAGATGGCATATTAGATCCAAATGTCAGACACTGTCTCTTGCGGAAGCGATTAGCACTGCAGAACGAGTTGAGGTAACTTCTTGATAAGCGATAGTAGTTATTTCACCCAGAAGGGGTTTCTTCGTTACTTGGTAACTGTTGTTGGAGAAGTGGTACTTTTCATTTGAGACTTCAGAAATCGTTATATTAGATCATTATGTTATTTTCTGCTTATACATAGTAAATAGTTATGATTCAACGTATGTTATCTTAGAAACTTGTGTTAATTGATAAGTAGCAACTAATATATTTTAGATCAGGGTTTTCTATGTATTTTTAATGTCATTTACACAACAGGAAAATTTTTAATTGCAATACATGAATTATTATCGGCGAGAAATTAGCTCCTCTTGCCACGTGGCTTATTCAGTACGCGTTTGCCATATGCATCCTTCCATTGGCAGCGGCAACAACAATATGTGCGAGATATTGTGAAAACATGTTTACTTCCCACTGAACCTGTAGCTGTTGAAACGCCGCTGACAGCAATTCATTCTTGCTAGCTAATTGGTCATTCACTTGAAGAACCTCTGTCAGCTGTACAAGTGGCACAAGTGTACGTTAATCTGCGAAGGAAAATACAGTCCAATTTCTCATGCTTCTCCAATGTCTGCGTCTTCGTAATCCAGTTCTTCGACTCTTGAAATATTGAGTCACTGTTATATTACAGTCCGTGTCGAGTCACGGCTTCTGTCATCAAACAGTTGACTAAAAGCTTCCTAAATCTTAGTATCTTAACAAGGAGCCATTGTCACCCGGTGTTATGGATCAAGTTAGGATCTTTTTTCCGTGAAAGTAGGTCGAAAGTAGGGTCCAAGTTGAGAAGACAAAATTAGCTAAAAATACTAATGAATCATTGCAAACTTTTCTTGTATGCATATGTATACATATATTGTGATGCAGCGCTATGGCCTAAAGTTATCTGGAGTTCCATGTGGCACTGTCTGAATGGTAAACAAATAAGCAGCACCTTCGCTTAGTGTAAATTTCGGAAGCGTTATCGCCACATAACCAGAATCTTCTGGAAGTTCCCTATCTTGAACGTTCTTAAACTCTGTGGCCATCTCCAAAGGGCGTGCATTAAATGTATGTGTAGAAGCATATAATAGAATCTCAGAAATAGAAAACAGGGACCTCGCCTGGTCTTCCTGAAAGTAGACCTCAGTCCCACAATGATCTACTTACCACATTCATGGCGATGTAGAAATTGCATCCTCTAAGCTAAAATACAGATATACAAAAGTAGCTGAATGCTTCTCAAAATTTTCATCATTTTTATAGTTTATTTACATTAAATTTGATACAAAGGGAAACACTGACTAAAGATTAGAAATCAACATGGCCAAATCACTATAAATCAGACGCTTTCAAGTCAGTCCCTTAATTTTTTTAAAAGATTGTAAAGTTGGTTATATTGCATGATCATAATTAATAGCACAATTTATTAATTTGTTGCTTTTGCTCTTTATTGTAGGATTAGGCATGTTGTTCTTTGAACGTTCTAGTAACTTAGTTGACTCTCATTTTATTAGTATTCCACTGATCCTATTATTTTCCTTCTATCCCAATTATCTTTGCTTCATAGCGGAAATGGTCAAAATTACATAAATTTTCAGCAGTGCTTTTCCTAGTAATTAAGTAGCGTACCTCCTTTTTCTCTTGGAGTGCCCGCCTCTGTAGCGTAGAGGCAACGTGTCCGCCTCACGCTCAAGAGGTCAGAGTTCGAATCGGAGTCAGGGTGAGTTATCTGAATAAGGTTCTTTTCTGGGTTTTCCGTTATCCTGAAAGATGAATGTCAGGTAACTCTAATCTCTAAGGACCCTGGACTCATTTGTACATTTTATTCATCGTCCGATATGACTAAACGTTGTAGGACTTAAGTTAAAAAATATTTCTTTTGAAGTCGTTGTATGGTGAACATTTGTATAAAAGATCTTTGTTTTTATGTCTGGGAAACAAAAATGCTTCCTTTTACTTTACTTTGTTCATATTCACAGCCTTCTAGACTAAGTTACTGATGCTGGCTGTAGATTTGTAGGAAAAAACCGATATTAGATGACTGACATTAGATGAATGAATAAGAATAGTCTCTAAGTATATTTCGATTTGTGGAAGAAAGACCATCGTGTGCAACATTCATATAGCTTTCTCTACCCAGTAATGTTAAGTTGTAGAAACTATTCTTACAAAAGCTTATTTTCGTATTTAGTTACGTCTAAATCGAGTTAAATGTTTACAAAAATTGTTTCATTACACATTTCGCTGTAGATACAAGGGGTATAGAAAGCTGAAGCAATAGTCTATCTCTAAAATGTAGGTCATTTCCTAGCCTTGAAATTCCATGAGTCTTCCACGATGTCGAGATAAACAGTTGAACGGTGAGGTCGCTTCAAATGTGAACAAAACAATAAACAACTTGGGAATAGTTTATGGCGTAAAAATATTTGGAATGATTTGTGTGGTTCAGAGATTACTTTTTCATGCAGTAGGTTTTTTCCCTGGCTCTTGCGGTTTACTGGTAGTACAAAATTAGGTTTATAAGTTATTGCCAATAACTCCAGTGCTTATATAAATATACTTAACATATATCATATCTGTGTTTTTTTTTCAATTTACGTCCTCCAACGTTAAGTCATATCGGACAGGAATGAAATGATGTGCAAATGAGACCGGAGTCCATGGAGCTTGGAGTTACCCGACATTCGTCTTTCAGGATAAGGAAACTTCCTGGAAAAAAAGCCTTACCCAGGTAACTCGCCCTAAACGAGATTCGAACTCGGGACCTCTTGAACATCAGGCAGACACGCTACCATCTACGCTACCAAGGCGGGCATCATATCTGTGATATTTTAATAAAAATCATTAGTATTTTCTTGAAATTCTTTAGCTTGGGACATTCCGAACTGAAATGCCGAGTATGTTACGTTATGTACATCATATTTTGGATTAATGCTCTTCACACACATGCACACTCAAAAATCTTTTATAGAAATCCTCAAAATATGCAGGTGAAATATCGATATCAAAGTTTTGTATAGAAGTATTATTTTTAGGTAGCAGAAATAGTAAAATTGACTGATCTGCCACATTCTATTCGCTATTGGTTTCAGATTACAAAAAGAGATGAAGGTGGGCTTAAAATAGTTTTTTTATTGCATACTTGGTTCTTCGATAAACCAAACCTCTTTCCATATCCGGTTTGACTTACAAAATCGTGCCACGTATCACTAGAAAAATATTTTTCAGTATAATATAGATTAGTATTTACAAGACTAGCCACTTATCGAGTGTGGGTGTCAGTCACTGCTTGAACACGATGTTTTATCAATAATTTGTGTAGATGTTTAGCTGTATGTATACTATACTTACGTTTAGCTTTATGAATGTGAAAATTTCGCTTTTGGAATTTAAAACGGGAATGCAGTGATTTCCCTTAGCAGCATAGGAAAATAAAAATATTAAGGATGATGTTGTTGTGAAGTTTCGTAGCTTTGGTGTTAACTGTTAGATAATCCTCCAGCATATCTTCAAAAACAAACATTGAATTCTGTTGAAATCTCGATATTTAATATTGGAATGAATTGTAAAGATTCCTTTTACCTTAAGTATAGGTAGGTGACAGAGAAATTAAAAGTACAGTGCAACATATTTAGTACGAAAGTGAATGTATTTCGTAACAAGGAATATGGCGACGAAATAACATTTAAGTGTTGGAGGAGACAGAGGAGAACAAAAGACATTCGGATCCTATTCATTCCCTTAAGAAACGTCGTACTGCCCATTTCTTTAATTAGAACTTGATTCAGACACAACAAATGTGTACAGTATTTAGCTTCAACACTCCTTTATAACTGTACATATGCATATAATGAATTTATGGATGCCAAACTTTTGAAGGAAAAAAAAAACACTTATGTGATAAAGGGTAATTGTACTTACTTCACATTCTGATATCATGTTTATAATTAACAGTCGAGAATAATATTTTTCTTGATGCTTATAAATTAAATGTCAATTCCAAAATGTTTCAATCGATATCTTGGGTTACCGAGTGGGATGACACTGGCGGTTTCGTCTGTGCCCACATTCAGGAGGCCTGGGTTCGATTACCGTCATCGGCCTACCTGAGCCATGTTTTTTTTTGGTGATTTTCCTGGGTCACCAGACGGATGCCGGTCAGTTTAATTAATTCCCCAAATTTCCTGCCCCTCCATTTCATCTCCATTATTATATCACGCCATCTCACATCTGGTGGTCTCTCTCAGGTACCACCAATAGGTATTACTTCAGGAAGAAAGGCAACGATTTTTTTTTTTTTTTTTTTTTTTTTTTTGTAATTTACGTTTTCCAACGTTAAGTCATATCGGACGATGAATGGAATTGGTGAAATGATGCTCGAATGAGTCCAGGATCCTTAGAGCTTAGAGTTACTCGACATTTGTCTTTCAGGATAAGGCAAAACTCCGGAAAAAACCTTATGCAAGTAACTCACCCTGACCGAGATTCGAACTCGGGACCTCTTGAACGTGAGGCAGACATGCTACCACCACGCTACCGAGGCGGGCTCCTTCGCCTTGAGGATTGAAGTAATCATTGTAGACATAACATTCCAGTTCTCCCTGGACTCCAGCATAAGTGAAAGAATATTGTGCAAAGTAACAACCTGACCAAGTTGGGCGTAACAGCGATGACGGATGTCAAGCCATTGAAGGCAATCTAAAATTGTATGCTCCGGGGTGTCTGTTTGTACACAGTACGAGCAGAGGTCGGTGTCATTGAGCTCCATACGGTTCTCTTTCAGGGTAGAAGTGTCGATGGGGATCCAGGCGCTGCGTGGCAGGGTGATATGCTCTGAATGAACCACTTCCTCCTCCGGTAGGACGGCTGTTTCCGGGCCGGTCTGGTGGGCGTTTCCGGACCACGATGGGCAGGATGCCGGCTGTACTGGCCTCCCGGGGAGTTTCTAACTGGTCAACGTAGGAACCCTTCCCTCTTCACTGTCGTGACTCCTTGGGACATAGCTACTATAGAACAAGATTAGTCGCAGTGCCGAATCCCCTGCATAAGAAACTATCTTCTATCTTATGATATCTTGGTTTCGGAAATCATCATATTCACAAATTTTTCTCTTATTTCGTTGACTTTGTTGTCAAATGTTTCTGTATTGTATAAATACTGTGGTGGTTTTATATAAGGGAACGTGAAAACATTTAAAAATTCTAATAGTTACTATTATCTAAAAATACATCTAATCTTATCTCACGTTACTTTCTCTACAAGCTAAAGCTACAAACACTATTCTTCTAACTTCTTTGTGTGTGTGTGTGTGTGTGTGTGTGTGTGTGTGTGTATGTGTGTGTGTAGTGTTTAACGCCCGCATTTACTACATACGGCACCGCAGGCGATGACATACTCACCGAGGTCTACTTCCCATTAGTCCCGGCCCCGTAGGACCTGAACCCAGGCCTCATCTGTTATTTCCATTAGGACAGCACATATTTTATAAACTGCCCCCCCCCCCCGCCTGCACATGGCAGACAGGACGGAAGTGGATACGCCACTTACGCGCCGGTCCTTAATAAACCAGCTACCAAATAACCTTGGTAGGGCCGCCAGTGTCTAGCTCACCAGCTACTAGCTCTGCAGGTTAGTCCCCGGGACTTATGAGGCAACCCTCTACCCCCTCCGGGCGGCCAATGTTAGCCTGGCCAGAGGTACCCAATTGCCCGTGGGTGACGGGAACCAACTGCCCCCTCGAGACCAACCCAATCCGAACAAATCCCATTCGGGAGGGGCTCGTCATGTTCGGCCCGAGGTTCCTCTAGTAACGTCAGAGGTACCACGAGTGCTAGGGGTCCGTAGCGCCCGCACTTTGGCAGCTAAAAGAGGCGGATCCCTTCCCCTACGGGAACCGCAGGCGATGACACTGATGATTCATGAGATGAAGATGGAGCACCGGTGGAATGAGATGGCGGGGGAACCCAGAGATCCCGGAGAAAACCCGCCCCAACGCCGTGTTGTCCACCACAAATCTCACTTTGCGGTCGCCTGGGATCGAACCCGGCCACCTTGGTGAGAGCCAAGCGGTCTAGCCACTGAGCCACGGCGCGGCCCTTAACTTCTTTGTGTTAATCGAGAAGTTGTCATCCTAAGTAGTGTCTAAGAGTATGAGCGTAAACGTGTGTTTGTTTGTGTGTGTGTGTGTGTGTGTGTGTGTGTGTGTGTGTGTGTGTGTGTGTGTGTGTGTGTGTGTGTGTGTGTGAATGTAATGTTTATAGTATTACACAAACAGTAAATGAGCGAACATCATTGCCACTGAGCAAATGTATATGACCTCAGATATCAAAAAGGGCACATAAATTTAGAAAAAACGAGGAGAAAATAAAATTGGGAATTAAGTTTTATGCAGGGGTGCTCTTTAAATCTATGTTTGCTTAGAGGCCTTTATCAAGCTTGATGTTCTTTTGTGCTGTAAATTTACGACACAGAATCACTTGCTTTACTTCTCTTTCGAAGAAGCCATGCTAAAGATCTTTTCAGCTCCCAAAATATTCATCGCCCTCCGTTCTGTTTGAACCCGTTGTCTGCGGAGCCAAGGCTAGCATGTTACCCATAAACCACGAAGGAGGACTTCTGAGAGCTGTTCCATTTATTTTGGATGACCAAGAGGAGGAGGAGAGGGGAGAGATAAAACAGGAATGACTTCCCATTTGAGGAGGAAGGGGAAGGCGATTTGAAAATTGAAACTAATTACAAGGAATACATCCGAAATGGTTAACTCTACAAAAAATTGTTTCACATAAACTGTGTGCTTTAATAAAACCTACATTATTTTGGGAAGCAAAATTTTGTCTATCAGTTACGCAAAAGTCATCCACAATGAGGATACATACATACATACATACATACATACATACATACATACATACATACATACATACATACATACATACATACATACATACATACATACATACATACATACATACATACATACATACATACATACATACATACATACATACATACATACATACATACATACATACATACATACATACATACATACATACATACATACATACATACATACATACATACATACATACATACATACATACATACATACATACATACATACATACATACATACATACATACATACATACATACATACATACATACATACATACATACATACATACATACATACATACATACATACATACATACATACATACATACATACATACATACATACATACATACATACATACATACATACATACATACATACATACATACATACATACATACATACATACATACATACATACATACATACATACATACATACATACATACATACATACATACATACATACATACATACATACATACATACATACATACATACATACATACATACATACATACATACATACATACATACATACATACATACATACATACATACATACATACATACATACATACATACATACATACATACATACATACATACATACATACATACATACATACATACATACATACATACATACATACATACATACATACATACATACATACATACATACATACATACATACATACATACATACATACATACATACATACATACATACATACATACATACATACATACATACATACATTTCGCGTGTCTATCTTACGTTCAAGAGGTCCCGACTTCGAATCTCGGTCACGGTGAGTTATCTAGATAACATTTTTCTTTCCGGTGATTTCCTTTATCCTGAAATATGAATGACGGGTAACTCTAAGCTCTATGAAACTTGGGCTCAGTTGGGAATAATTTCATTCATCGTTCGATATAACCGTGCGAGATGGCTCAGGCGGTCTCGTCTGTGGCCTTTATGCGGTAGGCCCGAATTCGATTCCTATGGCCAACCTACTTCATCCATTGTTTTTTTTTTCGTGGGTTTTCCTGGATTTTCACTTATCTTTTCAAGAAATTCCAAATTCCTCGCAGATCTCAGGAGGCTGGTTTCGCAAATATTTGAATCATCAGTCAATTTGTTGATTTCCGTATTACTGCCGTTAGGTGAAGGATTATTTTTGTATTTATTACCAACCTCTGAAAGTAAAACAAACCATCCAGGACATATTTGCATGGGATGGCTTAAAGGACTCAGTGGAATTTTAGGTAACGAGAGAGCTGATTGCTTGGCTATGAAGGCTGCAGAATCCAATCTTCCTGTGACATACTCTTTATGTCCTATTTCTAATGTAAGGAGAATAATACAACTACATATTCTTGAAGAATGGAACCAACAATGGCTAACAACTCCAAATGGAAGTTTAACAAAAACATTATTTTTCCCTAGTGTATATGACAGAGGAAAATGTGAAACTGTTGTACCAAATTTTGATTTGACACAATTTTTAAGTGGACATGGTAAATTTGGTGAATACTTATCACGTTTTCACTTAACATCCAATCCCGAGTGCATGTGTGGTGAAGAATTTCAAAGTGTGGTTCATCTCCTTTTCTGTTGTCCCATTTCCTGGAGAGAAAGACAAGAATTAATATTCAAGCTAGACTCTCTAGGAACTGAATTTTCTGCTCCGCTCACATCTTTGCTAATGAAGCCACAACAGTATAAGTACTTCATGATGTTTATAAACTCAGTGTTTAAACGTCTGAAATAGTTTAAATTAATATGCCTCAGATTAAAACATCATTTCTTCCTTCTAGTATTTAAAATATTTTTGTTAAAATTGTGTATTTTTATATATCATCTCTAACCCTAATATACCACTGTGTAAAATAGGGTTCAATAAATCTGCGTAGATAAAAAAAAGTAAAACAAACATCGATAGAACGATTAGTGGTATTTCAAAATTCATCATGCGATTTCTATTTTTAAGATAGATATTTTCACCCAATATCGGTCAATTTAATTGCTTTAATATTTAACTTCTGGATTTATTTCATGGCTAAAAGACCAAAAATGGTCTGCCACAGCTGAGTTCTGAATCTGTTTATACCTTATATTTTTAAAATGTTCCTTCATTCTGATTTCTAAATTATGTTTGATCCTTCCAAAGTAAACCCCGGTCATTTAACCATGAAGTAAACCCAGAAATTAAATTATTAAAGCAATTAAATGGACCTGTAGATTTAATGGTTTGGGAGAAAATATTTATCTTAAAAAATATAAACCGCGTAAGGAATTTTGAAATGCCACTAATCGATTGTCATTTAGTTTGTTTTATTTTCAGAGGTTGGTAATAAATACAAAAATAATCCGTCACCTGGCAGCAGTAGTGATAACAACAGAAACAAACAACTTAAGATGTAAATGAAGTATTTGCGAAACTAAACTTTGACGCGTGAGGCATTTTGTATACTGAAAAGTGTTAGAAAAAAGTTTCTCAGAAAATTAATTTTAAAGTAATGATTGTTGCTTTTAACGATTGTTATAGGTCTCTTTAAATTGTGACGTGATGGTCTAAAATAGTGAAAATGATAAAAATAGCAATGCCATCTATTAGTACACACCCTAAGCTACCAACAAATGCCAAAAAAGAAAATTCCCTGATGTTAAACATTTTCGGTGAATTTTCAGTGTAGGCTTGTCTTAAGAAACTGTAATTCTAAGAGCTAAAGTGGAGGATTCGACATCACTATTTTCCAGATCATTCATTTGTAATATTTTTAAGAATAAAGGAGCGGTTAATGAGGTTCAGCAAATCGTCAATGGTGATTCCTGCGATTTCGTACAGTACTACTTTAAGACTGCAATAAAAATACATTTTAAAATATATTCAGTAATGAGTACGATAGGTTTTTTTATGTGCAAGTTTTGAGAGTTCAGAAAGGTTGTAAAGCGGACACGTTTGATAACAGAAGTTTGATATATAAAGGTCCAAATACTCATGAAAACTGAAGTACTGCTATTAACCTACTTTGTTTTAATAATGAAAAACAGCTAATGCCGCTTTCCAACGAAACCTTGGGAATGATTTATATAACATTTCTTCGTTTTAAATATGAATTAACAAAGAGTCACGACGCAGACCCTGGAGCTGCAAGTTGGACGAAGCAGCGCGTGTGTAACTTTGAATGACAGAATTCCTTTCAGGGACTCTGCCAGCTGGCTTGTTGTTACTTTGTTTCTCTGAAGGCCATGGTTCATTTATCAGTTCGAAAATGGTTCCTAATGACACTGCTTTTGTTGTCTACCAACTCCTGAATTACATGTTTTGTGCCGTGTCTCCAGGTTGTACAGCAGGGGTGGCCAAACTTCTTCACACCACTGACTTTCACCAGGACGTAGCATTTTCGACCCCTTCTGTAGAATTGTTCTAATACTTTCACAAAAAATTACACAAAATAGTAATATTCTAACAGCCAGATTTATGGAGGCAAGATTTTTATTTTTACATTCTCTACTCCTTATAGAAAGCAGAGGAAATATTGCATTATACCCAAAAGTTCCCTTTTGAGGTCCCTGAATAATAAAAAGAAAAGCATTTAAAGAAAACAGTCTATCTGTTTTTTTTTTTTAAATTTACCTTCTCCAACTTTAAGTTATAGATATCGGAAGATGACTGAAATGGGCGAAATGATGCTCAAATGAGCCCAGGGTCCATAGAACCTAGAGTTACCAGACATTCATCTTTCAGGATAAAGGAAAACCTCTAACGTTAAGTCATATCGGACGATGAATGTAATGGGTGAAATGATGCTCAAATGAGTACAGGGTCCATAGAACCTAAAGTTACCAGACATTCATCTTTCAGGATAAAGGAAAACCTCTAACGTTAAGTCATATCGGACGATGATTGAAATGGGTGAAATGATGCTCAAATGAGCCCAGGGTCCATAGAACCTAAAGTTACCAGACATTCATCTTTCAGGATAAAGGAAACCTCTAACGTTGTCATATCGGACGATGACTGAAACAGGCGATATGATGCTCAGATGAGCCCAGGGTTCATAGAACCTAGAGTAACCAGACATTCATCTTTCAGGATAAAGGAAAACCCATAAAAACCCTTATGCAGATAACTAACCCTGACCGAGATTTGAACTGGGAACCTCTTGAACATGAGGCAGACACGCTACCACCGACGCTACCGAGGTGGGCAAAAATGGCTCTGCGGTAGCTGCAAGCCTTGCATTCGGCAGGTCCAGGGTGCGATCTCTGGTGGCAGCCCACGCTGACCTTGGGGTTTTCCAAGTTTTTCCCTGATGGGCAAGGCGAATGGTGGACTGGTGTCTTCTACCATGGCCTTCCTGTCTCTCATTTCGTCTCCCTCTATCGTTTTACAGAACGACTTCGGGGGAGATAGCGCAGCGGTTTGCGCGTTGGAACCTCTTTCTCAACTCTGCCATTCAAGCATCCAATGTTGTGTGCAGATTTTCTTCTGAGCCACCCTCCGGCAAGTTGGGCGAGTCGCTCCGAGCGCCTCCCAACCGAATGGTCAAGTCAATAACTGTTAGGAAATTTTGCACGTCTCTGCAACTTACGTCATTCATTCCTACGGCCCAGAACCCTGCGGTTCCATCTCTCCTCAGCCAACCAGGATCAAAGGAAAGTGAAATGAAGATGAGGTTAAATAGGCAGACAGGAAATTCTGGGGATTTAATTACTTTTCCTTTGGCTAGTGATCCGGAAAAACCTTCAGGACAAAAAAAAAAAAAAAAAAAAAAAAAAAAAAAAAAAACGTGGGTCAGGAAGTTCTCCAGGGACGAATCCACGACATTTCTAATGCTTAGCCACAGACACTACAATTAAAAATACTGCCCGCCTCTGTAGCGTAGATAGTAGCATGCCTGCCACACGTTCAAGAGGTACAGAGTTCGAATTACGTTCAAGATGAGTTATCTAGATGTAGGTTTTTCCGTTGTTTTCCCTTATCCTGAAGTATGAATGTTAGGTAGCTCTAAGCTCGATGGACCCTGAGCTCATTTGAGTATCATTTCACCCACTTCATCCATCGTTCGATATGACAACGTTGAGGGACGTAAATGAAGAAGCAATAACTTGAGCTATCCCGCTCGGTAAAATTTGTTAAATAAATAAGTTGGTATTTAAATTTATTACTCTCCAAAGATCGACACGAAGATGTTCAAGAAAATACTCCTATCCCAAGTTATTTACTCCTTACATTTACCTGCCGTGGCGCAGTTTAATAGAACGTGGCAGCTCTGGTTTCCGACCACGGAATGTTCCCACATTCGATCTCACACACAGGCGTGGAAGTATTCTATAAACGTTTAACTCAATGAATTCTTCGGAGATGGGGGTTGCACAAAGGATCATCAGGTAAAGGTATTGGAGCGGTTTGGTCTGCCTCATGATGCTACTCCAATTTGTAGACGTCTGAGTCTGCTTCACTCTGATCAGAGACCTATCTCAGGGTATCTTAGTTTAAAACATTTTAATAAACAAATTTTATTTAATTGAGACGTTGCCGATCATTGGTAACGTCTTCGTTTAGTACTGGAAGACTGAAGTTGTTTGAGATAGCAGAGGCAGCAAACATTTCAAAAGAATGTGCAGGTGATATTTTAAGTAATGTTTTGAGCTTTCACAATGTCTGTGCAAGATGGGTGCCGCGTTTGTTGACACCTGGTCAAAAGTTGCAAGGAAAAGTGTTTTTGTTGACAATTTGGAGCTCTATCACAAAACTCCCAGTGAATTTTTGAACCGGCTAATTACCATAGATGAAACTTGGATACATCACTAGACTCCAAAAAGTAAATCAAAGTCAAAATAGTGGATTGCGCCACGTGAATCTACTCCAAAGTAGGCAAAGTCAATTTTATCAGCTAACAAGTTTGTGGCAAGTGTTTTCTGGGAAGCACAAGGAATTATTTTTATTGAATACTTGGAAAAGGGTAAAAGTATAACTGGTGACTACTACGCAAGCTTACTGCAAAGTTTGAGTGATGAATTATGTTTTTTCACGACAGTGTTCTGGCCCATCGTTCAGTCTTTGCAAGGGAAAAATGTGCGAATTAAAGTTCCAATTGCTTGAACAACCAACCTATTCACCAGATCTAGCACCCAGTGACTACCACCTGTTCCCGAACTTCCAAAAATTTCTTGGAGGACGGGGATTTCTCAGCAACGAGGAGGTCATTGATGCGGTAAACAGCTAATTTGAGGGCCATGGTAAATCGCACCACAGAGATGATTTAATTAAATTAGAACACTGATATGACAAATGTATTAGCCTTTCTGGAGATTATGTTGATAAATATAGAAATACAGTTGTGAGGCCCGAGACTTATCAGTCGACCCTCGTACTTACAACGAAATCTACACTAATATAATAAAGATGGGTTGTACTTACATAGCTTTCTTAATCAATTTTAATATAAATATTTACAGAAATTATTTTTTTGTTATGTATTCCTTGTAGGTACAATGGCAGTAGGAGAATATAGTAGTTTTAACTGATAGTCAAATGTTTAATGAGCCGGTAGGTAAGTGAGGGTTTGAATTTCCATTATCTTTACATGTCATCGCAGCTGAGGAAACTATAAGTAAAGTGCAGTGAATCCGATCATTTTGAAAATCTTTCACAAAATCCCTATTTGTCACGGAAATATGAAAGCTGTTACCTATATTGAAGCCTGAATATTCTAGATTATGTTAAATGCTATGTATTTCGATGAAGAATTACTTGTATATGAATGTATACTTCCGTTTTCATTTTTACCCTAATCCACCGCAGCCCCCCTCGATAGCGTAGATGGTAGCGTGTCTCCCTCACGTTCAAGAGGTCCAGAGTTCGAATCTTGGTCAGGGTGAGTTACCTAGATAACTTTTTTGGGGGGGTTTTCTCTTATCCTTAAAGACGAATGTCGGGTAGCTCTAAGCTCAATGGACCCCGAGCTTATTGGAGCATCATTTTACCCGTTTTATTCATCGTCCGATATGAGTTGACGTTGGTGGACGTAAATCACAGAAAAAAAAAAAAAAAAACTGAAATAGTAGGATGAATGGAACTGGCATAGAGGACGAATCGGAATACAAAGAAAAACGGTGGAACATTCCATTTCAGTACATAATGTAATCATGAGAACAAAATAACACATTTTCTATACTTGTATAATTCATATCTTTATGCATCTCACACACATTTTCCACATATGACTTGCTTCTTTCCCACGGCACCCACACAGATTTCATGGTAACATTCTCCTTTTTTCTGGGCTCATTTGAGGATCGCTTCACCCATTTCATTCATTCTCTGATATGACTTAACGTTGGAAAACGCAAATAAATAAATAAAAAATAATAAATAAATAAATAAATAAATAATACAGAAGCAAACAAACAAATAACAAGATTAATCCCCCCCCCCTTTTAATCCGCTTCGTCTGTATTTATTTATGCCATTTTGCAGATTTGATTAATTATCATAATAACAAGGAGGATCATGGATGTAAGAAAGTCTATATTTTGGATAGAGTCAGACTGAAAAATTCAATGCCATGGCTGGGGTTTGAACCACGGATCCCTCGGTCTCCGTCCGGTTGTTCTTAACCATTGAGCAACCATGGTCAATATTTCGACACGACATTAAATTCTCCAACCGACTCCTATTTTTCCCGATAAACCACTAGGAGTTCTCATATACTATCCAAAACCTTAGCCAATACACGGCTATTGTAGAAGAACAATTCATTTCCATCAATTAACCTAATAATAATGGTTTAACTAGGAAGCCTGGGACTAAAGTACTTAAAATAGTCTTCACAAACGGAGCGTGTCTCGTATATGTAATAATCTTTCCAGTCAGTAATCGGTGTCTCTTAATGAAGGACCTCCCAAATCTGAAGCACACGGTCTACAGGTGACAACTTCTAACCTAGAGTTGCTAATATTTCATGAATATTAAATGTCTTAAAACGAAATTTCACTAGGAATACCAAAACCACAAATTAAATAAGAAGAACAAAAAAGGGAAAATGATCGAATTCCTGTCGTCCACTAAATTCAGAAGCTCTGTGTCGCCACTACACAGGTATGGAAACACTATACTCCAAGTTGTGGTGAGCATAACCAGAGTTTCGGTTCACTCAAACGCTTTAATTTAACATAGAAACTCATCACTTTTTAGGAGCTCCCAAAAAAAAAAAAAAAAAAAAAAAAAACCAAAACAAGAAGCTAGAAACTTAACACTTCTCTACTCTGAACCTTGTTCAAAATCTTCTTCCTTTTCTCTGTTTGTGTTTATACACCTAGATAATGGGATCAGTTCTATTCATGATAAATATTACCTTTAAATATCATATTTAAAAAGGTGCATGAATCACATTACATGACTTTCTCTATCCACTATCATTTATTTTTATAAACGTTTTGTAAAATATTAATACGAAAGCTCATTGCTTTCTTTGCGTACTGTTGGTAGACCAGCTTCTGCATTTCATCCAAAAATTCGACATAAAAGTTTAATTGGAAATATATCTACATTTGAATTTGTCCTGAATCCGAAATTGTCCTGAAATATGTTCTACGCTCGTGAGCGTGTGTTTGTCTAACAACAGCATAAATAAAAGGCATTAAGGCTGGCCCCGGAGCTCAGTCACTAGAGCACCTGCCTGCCGTGCTGGGAGTTCCGGGTTCGATTCCTGGCCGTGGGGGTGGGGATTTTTCTCTGTCCAAGATGATTCCTCATCTTCCCCCGAGTCTGGAAGTATGAATGAGAGTGTGAATGTGTGCGTGATCTAATGATTAAAACCAACCGAACAAGAGTTAACACCTTCGATATGTTCCAAAGGAGAACGGCCGCCGTTGTGACCATTGTAGTTAAAGCCGGGGTGGGGTATAAATGAAAAAAAAAAAAAAAAAAAAAAAAGCAGCGTTAAGTCGGTTAAATACGAAACGTAGTATATAAGTTTTCAATTTTTTCATATTTTCAAGAAAATCGCTGCATTCCAAGTTAACCTTTACTTGGAACATTTTTGAAATTTCTTGAAGTAGCTGAGAACTATACCGAGCGGGATGGCTCAGGTGGTTTCGTCTGTGACCCGCATTCGGGAGGCTCGCGTTCGATTCCCGTGGCCGACCTACTTGATCCATGTTTTTTGTCGACAGTTTTCCCGGGTCGCCAGGGGAAATCTAGGTAGGATAATTACATCCCCCGAATTTCCTGTCCCTCCATTTAATCTCCATTATCATTTTATATCATCTCTCATCTGATGGTCTCTTTCATGGTAGAAGTGTCGGCGGATGTCTTGGCACCTTGGGTCGACCGCCCTTTCTCCTCTCGCCTCATCCGTCCTCTCGGGGATGCTTCACTTGGGGCTTAGGTACAATAAACCACAAGTTTCGGTGCCGAATCCTTTCCGTAGTAGTCCTAATCCTAATTGAGAATAACCTCTGAAGTCCTCTTCATTCTGAAAGATTTTTACTTAACTGACAGGATAGGATAGAGCCGTATGGAGGTGATTCGGCACCGATCTTGTGTGATATTGTACCTATGCCCTCAGTGGAACTCCCCGGGAGGAAGAATGAGGTGAGAGGAGACAGAGGGAGGACGACACAAGTAGTCACCACAGTGCAGAGGGCAGATTCCTTACATTGCCAGTTGGAAACTCCCCGGCAGGTTAGAACAATCGGTAACCCACCCTATTTTGGTTCAGAAGCGACCCCACCAATCCGGCCATGATGCCATCCTTCCGGAGGAGAACGTTTTACCAAGAGCATATCATCCTGCCATGCAGCGCCGAGCACCCGCTTCATTTCTTCCGTGAAAGAGACCACCAGATGAGAGAAGGTGTGAAATTATAATGGAGATGAAATGGAGGGATGGGAAATTCAGGGGATGTAATTTACCCAGAATTCTCTTAACGACCCGGGAAACGCCGCCCAGAAAAGACCCTTGGGAGGTAGGTTCGTCACGGGAATCGAACCCCGACCTCCAGAATGTGGGCCACAGACGAAACCGCCTGAGCTCGGTTACTTAACTGATGAATTGTAAGGGATGGACAAACTCTTATTGCACCGAAGATGGAGATCTCGAAAAAACACAAAATTAAAAGTTAATCATATTCGAGGTATTCCAAGTCATCTTTCTTTCTAAGCCGTGGTCCTCGGATTTCTCTGGTTCCCGGCGGAATGCGATGTATTTTTTTTTAGACGTAAAAGTCTTTGGCTGAGTTCTTTCGGAAGGGAAATAAAGCCAGTGGTCCTGTATCGTAGATGTACCGCAACCACAAGCCTGATAAGGAAGCTTTAGAGCAAAAGTTACCTGATCATTCAGGCGCAATATATGGAATGGGGCACCAAAAGCCATGGTAGTTAAAGAACTGTAAATTAAATCTCAATTTCAATATTATATTTTTCTCAAATGTAAGTCGTTATTCGCTCTTTTAGCTCTGTGTCCTGGTTATGCAAAGAGCATGAAATTTCAAAACACTAAATATTTTAATAGTTGTCTCAATGTTAAAACAACGGATGGAAAGTCAAAGATTCGTGGTTCAAATCTCGATTAAGAGTCTAAATTTGTTTAATTCTCGTGTTGTTGTAGTTTATTATTATTATTATTATTATTATTATTATTATTATTATTATTATTATTATTATTATTATTATTATTATTATTATTATTATTATTATTATTATTATTATTATTATTATTATTATTATTATTATTATTATTATTATTATTATTATTATTATTATTATTATTATTATTATTATTATTATTATTATTATTATTATTATTATTATTATTATTATTATTATTATTATTATTATTATTATTATTATTACTATTACTACAACTAGCTAGGGGTTTCAGAGTACATATTTTCAGTCGAAAAGGCACCAACAGCTGAAACTTTTTCAGAACCGTGGCTGTACTGTATAATTGGTAAAAGTGGGTCCTTCAAGGGCAAAAAGAAGAGAGAGAGAGAGAGATAGAGAAACGTTAAGCAGAAAATAACCCTTTATTTAGTACAATAAAATTTCAACTAGGGATGCGAATCCCAATTTCCTCAACTGTTTAAATCTTGCCTGCCAGTTCTTATGTTATTATTAAGCAGACGTTCTTGTCATAGTTAAAAGTTGGCCTGGGCGATACCCTATTGTGGTAAGACAGGTCAGTGATTACGAGGGCCTCTGCTAATTGCCTGATAGCTACAGGGAAGTAGTGGAGTTATAGCTGTAAATTGTGTAATTGGACATGTAGTCCTGGATAATTAAGTGTCTGTGTATGTGTGTGGCTCAGAGCCGCACATTTTGAAGGGGAATCCAAAATCTACTTGTTGACAAATAGAGAAGCTCTTCTTCGCTACGGCAGAATCTCCTCTACTTGATTTTTATCTCAGAGTATGCGTGGATCAGTCGAAAATACACAATACAAGTTAAGGCTAAGATTCAGATGCTGTTTTATTCCACATGCAGAAAGAGTCTGCAATTAGCTTCAGAAGGTACTTTTATAAACATATCAGCCAGCCTCTGTAGCGTAGATAGTAGCGTGAGTTCCAATCTCGGTCAGGGTGAGTTTCATGGATAAGGTTTTCTTTCGGGTTTTTACCTTATCCAGAAAGATGAATGTATGACAACGTTGGCGGTTCTCTGTTATCCTGAAAGAAGAATGTCTGGTAACTCTAAGCTCTATGTACCCTGTACTCATTTGAACATAATTTCATTCATCGTCCGATATGACTTAACGTTGCAGGTTTTCCCTTAACCCGAAAAATGAATGTCTGGTAACTCTAAGCTCTATGTACACTGGACTCATTTGAGCTGTACTCATCGCCCGACATGATTTAACATAGGTGAACGTTAAGAAGACTTTATATTCCACAGAAAAATTCGATACATAAATTTCACCAGAAATACACATTTTGGGGCTCTTGAATAATAATGAAGGGTATTTTTTAAATTGTTTTCTTCTTTGTGTACCTATGTGCGTGTGCGCCTCAAAACAATAGTTCCACAAGCAATAATTAGTTAAATACCACATTTGATATTTATGTTCAGGGTTTTCCAAATATACTACTCGAGGAATTAAAACAAAAAGTAGGAATCCTCCCATCTCAACCTACTCTTTACATAGCGCGTTTTTCGAAAATATTGATTTTATAAAAATTCTTTAATTATTTTAATTCAATTACATTTTCAATATATTTTCGTGAGAAATGAAATTGTGTCTTGAATTTTCTGGGAATAGCCCGTGAAGTCCATTCCATTCTGGAAGACTTTTGCATAGTATTGTCATCTATCGCATTATTCGCTGGAGTCGCGACAAGCCAGTGCTGGTCCTGTGTTGGCAGGAAAGAAAGAGATAGTGCCGCAAGCCGTAGCCGGCGCGTGGGCGAGCGCTGAACGCTTGCCGAGAGAGACAGAAATAGAGAGAGAGACAGAAATAAGGTCTAGAATTTCCCGCTGCCATCGCGATTGTTATCGAACGGTCTACTGCATTCTAGAACAATGGCTGGGGTATGAAAGCCCGCAGTGTGAAAGTTGGGAGTCAGTTGCGAGTGAGTTGTTAATTGTGTGTGCAGCTGTGTGGACATTTGAAGTATATCGCAAGTGATTTCTTCCGTTTGTTTACGTGTGGTGAAGCAACGAGAGAGCTTGAAGACTGTTGCTCTGTATGTTATGTCATTTTTAGAGACTGCAAAGGGGTGTACAAAGTTACCGTTTACTGCAATAAAGAGCATTTTAAATTTATGCAAATAAGACTTCTAATTCTACCAACACACAAAGTCACAATATGATATGATTTATTAAGAACTAAAACAAATACATCTTGGTTATCCTTGAGCTGGGCCCTGGCCTCTTTGCTAGCAGAGCTGTCCTTCAATCCAACAGGATACTTTATACATGTGTGCCCCTTTTAAAAGTCATTGCTTTCAATTTTTATTTTCTATTCTGCGCTAGTTTTTCGTATTTGCCATAGTTTTGTCTATCCTGCAAATTATTACCACTTGTTTCAACTTCATATTACTATTGTTTTACGGCGTTTGTATTCACATAACCTCACTTTTCAATATTTCGCATTTGTACATCACGCCATTTCTTGTGTTCCGTTTTCCTATTAGAATTTATTTAACTTTACTAGTCACTCTTTTTAATCCTTCCTCCAGTTAACCTATCACTTCATCATACTTTCTCAAATTCTCTCCTCAGCTTCTCACAACCCCATTGTAATTTCTGTTAGGTATAATTATATGCAGTATTCAATATTACATTATTTTGTGATTAGGTAGCGCAGGAACCACTGATGTGCGAAGTTCTTATTGGGATGCACCGGCCACGAAAATGAAAAACATTACTCCTTGCTCTTTATCAGTGACCCCAGCCTACCTTTCAGGTAATGGGTCAAAGGACAGTTACTTGCGAAAAAGTTGACTATTAACTCGGACAGTTGAAGGTTGCTCTTCAGTGTAAAACTACACATTCCGTCCTAACAGAGAGGATTTTGCGTGTACTTAGATAGCAAATCCAAGCAATATGGAGCGCTATACGAACGCCGAAATAACGGATATATATGGTTTTGATGGATGGAAGAGCTGAAGGAAGTTCAACGAACCCACGATTAATTTAGTTTTCTTAACAATATGTATTGTAAAAATTGTTACATCAATGATAATATTTATTTGTTTAACTTCATAGCATTTTATTACGATCTTAATTTTACAATACTTTCAAACACTTACTGTAAATAACAACATCTTCCTTTTCAGTTACAAATGCTTTATTTAGTATTATCAAACACGTGAAATAAAATTCTCGTCTCACTGTATAAGCCATTTAGTTTATGTTAAATTATCTACAGTTCTTTGATGTTGTTTTCTGTTCTATTTATCATTTAATGCTCACTAACATTAACTTCTCTCTAAAAGGTAAAAGTAGCATATATCCACTTGCTTATTTGCCATCATGGACTGCTATAACGGAATTTTGAAACACGTTAAACACTCATAAACAATAATTAAACAATAGCTTCTTTATTGCGGTTTCATAGCCAAAGAAATTCTTAATAGTAGCAAGCTACTGCGGAGTATGTCAGTATGTTTACAAACAGCTACAGCACGCGACATGGCGTGTGAACTTACGTGCGAGCTCCGACAGCGTGAGGCACGCGGCGTTGTTCCTGTCACTGCCCAATCCACATTCATTCTGGAGCATTTTTATGCGGCTAATTTGGCAGTAAAAACTATCTATATGTGTTCCATAGAAGCTGAGCAACTACTTTTATATGTTCGTTCGGTGTCATTTTGAAACACCCTGTATAGTTAGTAGACCTTAAGAGATAGACACAATTCTACTACACACATTTAGGTCTCGTTAAAGCACACAGTTTACGTCAAACAGTTTTGAAGTAACCATTTCTGATATATTTATTTTTCTTGGTTTGTATTTGAAAATAAATATATTTTTCTGAATCAGTAAATCGTTATTCCCTTTTCTCCCCCTTTCTAACATGCAGAGAGAATGACATTTAATCAAATAACACACGCTCTTTAAAAATCCTAACTATGCTTTGCCTGAAATTTTATGTTTTCATTTTCTAACTTAGTGATTAATTTGATCATAATTTAAGATTCAAGTGCTTAGCCGTGTAATGCTAGAACTCCCTGTAGAATGACATTCCAAAAACGCTAATTAATTACCAGAGCGTATACAAAATACTTTTAGACGCCAAACCCGGTGTGGTTGGTTTACTTTTAAACAAATAATTTTACACAGTTGGGTATTTTTAATGGCTCGTTACATCTATTTGAAATACCGGTGGCTGCTAATTTTTCTCGCTTGTTACAAATGCATTATTTTAACACAGCACACAAAATGCATTTCACGCCTAAGGGGACCTGTAGCTGACATGTATTATGTTGAGCCGGCGGGAGAGAATCCTGATAGCGCATTCGATAAATATTAACTAGCGGCGGTAAAAACCGTAAAACGATAAAATAATTCAGCTGGATGCGATTACATGCCAGATTTTACAGGCGCATTTCCGCCCTCAATATGCGTGGTGCACTAGTACACTCGAAAAAAATTTCGTGTATGTAATGTCATTTCTGTTGTACTTACGCTTAATTCAAACTGCAGGGACCTGAATTTTGTGTCGCTCCTGGAAACCTCCAGAGATAGAGTGACCAGATCCTAGGCGGCAGACTCGTACCCTGGCGGGGCTCCCAGCGTCTCTAGAATTTACAACCTGACGGCAACGGGAACCCACCTCTCTGCACGGAGAGGTCTTTCTGAGGGTCTGTCCCATCTCGAAAGCCAAGAAAAACAGCTCTGCCTCGCTCCTCGTCCATTCGCTTGATGCTTCAACTCTGAAAGTTGTTAAGGAAGTGAATGACAAGAACATTTGCAGCATCACATTATCAATCTCACCTACCACCCAGAGAAACCGTATAAAAAACTAAAACTACAAGATCAGCTCAACGGTAATCGAATCTAGGACCTTTTGAATGGCAACTTCACACATTACCATCTCGCTCAGATTGGTGTCCACAAATACGCCACGTGGATTTGGAGGTAGACATCTTACTAGGAAAGGAAACCAAGTATCGCAATAAATCCTTGAAACCTTATATCTGCTGGAAAGGTGGAGTCAGCCTGAAAAATTCAATGCCATACCCGGGATTTGAACCACAGATCTTCAGTCTCTTATGGCACAGGAAGTCGCCATTAAGGTAAATTCTTACGTAGATTTTCATGGCCTTTGTCCATTACTTCTTTACTTGGCTTCCGGTGTGGTCCGCGTCCTGTAGGCAGTGAAGAAGCCTAACATAGTTTACGGTGAAACATCGGCAAGAGTTTAAGATTTTTAAGCCAACACGACGTGGATCATACTGGAAGCCAGGTAAAGAAGTAACGCCATTAAGGCAGTTGTCTCACATGTTTATGAAAACTCCTAGTGTTTTACCGAGAAAAATACGACTCATTTGGAGAATTTAATGTCATGCTGGCATGTTGCCATAATAGCTCAATGGTTAAGAGCCGCCGGACGGAGACCAGGAGATCCTTGTTTCAAATCCTGGCTATTGCATTGAATTTTCCAGTCTGACTCTACCTTTCCATACGAGGTGCGTTCAAGTTATGACATCAATTTTTTTTCAGGACTGGGACCACTTAGGAACTTCTGTTATTTTTTAAATACACGTGGACTCCTTGTGAATACGTGCCAGAGATGGCAGCAGTGTACAGTGCATAGAACTCTAGTGGCAGCGACGAGAGTTAGGACTGTTTTTCATACTTAAAATGGCGACGTTTTCATTACAAGAACAGCGTGTAATCATTAGTTTTCTCCATTTTCGTGGTGTGACACCTATTGAAATTCATCGCCAGTTAAGTGAGGCATGTGGTGATGGTACCATGGATGTGTCTAATGTGCGTTCTTGGGTGTGACAGTTCAATGAAGGCAGAACATCGTGTGACAACAAACCAAGACAGCTGAGTGAGGCATGTGTTGATGGCACCATGGATGTGTCTAATGTGCGTTCCTGGGTGCGATAGTTCAATGAAGACAGAACATCGTGTGACAGCAAACCAAGACAGTTACGTGAGGTATGTGGTGATGGTACCATGGATGTGCCTAATGTACGTTCCTGGGTGTGACAGTTCAATGAAGACAGAACATCGTGTGACAACAAACCAAGACAGTTAAGTGAGGCATGTGGTGATGGTATCATGGATGTGTCTAATGTGCGTTCCTGGGTGCGATAGTTCAATGAAGACAGAACATCGTGTGACAACAAACCAAGACAGCTGAGTGAGGCATGTGTTGATGGTACCATGGATGTGTCTAATGTGCGTTCCTGGGTGCGATAGTTCAATGAAGACAGAACATCGTGTGACAACAAACCAAGACAGCTGAGTGAGGCATGTGTTGATGGTACCATGGATGTGTCTAATGTGCGTTCCTGGGTGCGATAGTTCAATGAAGACAGAACATCGTGTGACAACAAACCAAGACAGCTGAGTGAGGCATGTGTTGATGGTACCATGGATGTGTCTAATGTGCATTCCTGGATGCGATAGTTCAATGAAGGCAGAAAATCGTGTGACAACAAACCAAGACAGTTGAGTGAGGCATGTGGTGATGGCACCATGGATGTGTCTAACGTACGTTCCTGGGTGTGACAGTTCAATGAAGGCAGAACATCGTGTGACAACAAACCAAGACAGTTGCAGACGTCGCCTCCAAAATTGGCATTTCCGTGGGATCTGTGCACACAATCCTGCATGAAAATGCGAAAACTGGCTTCCAGGTTGGTGCACCCAGGAACGCACATTACACACATCCATGGTACCATCACCACATGCCTCACTCAACTGGCGATGAATTTCAATATGTGTCACATCACGAAAATGGAGAAAACGAATGATTACACGCTGTTCTTGCAATGAAGACGTCGCCATTTTAAGTATCAAAAACAGTCCTAACTCTCGTCGCTGCCACTAGAGTTCTAGGCACTGTACAGTGCTGCCATCTCTGTCAGGCATTCACAAAGAGTCCACGCGTATTAAAAAGAAAACAGAAGTTCCTATCTGGTCCCAGTCATGAAAAAAATAGGTGTTTTAACTTCAACGCACCTCGTACTTTGGCATACACACGGCTAGTGTGAAAGAACTATCAAATGTCTCATATCTGCTGTTTAAACAAGGAAAAATTGAATGCGTTCCAATCTCACGACTTTCTTTCCCATTCTTCTAAAACTTTTTCTTTCTCTGTACATAACATCTAGGCAGAAAAGTGCTACACTCTTAAAAAAAACATATCGTTATTTTCATTTCACGAAAGAAAAAAGATTTCTTGAAAAAATAGGGATATTTATAAAAATATCCATGTGTAAGTGTCTGTGTGTCTGTATATGTGAGCAGTGTAATTAAAAACTGAATAGCGGTTAAACAACAGACTCAGCATTTAAGGATGCCACTTGGATCCTTAAATTGGAAACAATTAAAGGACTTCTAAAGAAACGACTCAAAGATTTTCAAGAAAATCTCTCTAATCCAGATATCCTTTACATAACCTTTTACATATTTCGATATCTTTAACTATCTCAAATATGGCTCTTAATTTTAATTAAAATATCATAAGTTTAAAATATTTTCATAGTAAATGCACCGTATATCTTGAATTTTCTGTGAAAGCCTCTGAAGCGATCTTCATCCTAATAACTTCTCCATAACTGATAAATCGATACAGGTACACAAAATCTACTGCATAGGAAATGTTGCCTGATTCATGCCCGATTTCACCAACAGATGTTAAACTCAACGTTAGCAAATGTTACCTAACAATTGTTACAGAGTTAACAAAGGTGTTAAAATTCTTGCATTTCAGCAACTTGTTTTCTGAAAATGTTAAAAAAAAAAACATGTGTTAACGCGGAGAGACTTGTAAATACATAAGGCTGTGGATGAATCGTATTATTTTCTAAACGTGCTGCGATGCACTTTTGTTTTCATTTTCGTTTACACACACCTGAAAAAATGTCGGGTTAATATAATCAGAAGAGAAGCCGTGGTATGAATTTCTCATCAGTCCAGAAAGAATTGTTAGTTGAATTATTAACTAAATATATGGATGTTGTGGAAAATAAGAGGACAAATGAGGTAAATGTGAAACGAAAAATGTGACGTGGGAAAAGATTGGAAATGAGTTCAATTGAATTCAAATGCCACAGCCAGAAGTACGGAGCAATTTCGTCAGTATTACGTAAATTTAAAACGAGCGAAGTGCAAGTGACGAGTAACTTGAACGTTTCAAGACGGGAGGTGGACAGTGTATTATCCACATAATTCAGTTAATTATAAATTCGCAAGGTTATTAATACTTGTAGCAAAGGCGAGATCGGCATATTCCTTTCGATGCATGTTCTAACTCAGTATTACGTAAATTTAAAACGAGGTGCGAAGAAGGACTAGAGACGTAAGCGTTTCAAGACGGGAGGTGGACAGTGTATTATCCACATAATTCAGTGAATTATAAAATCGCAAAGTTATTAATACTTGAAGCAAAGGCGAGATCGACATATTCCTTTCGATGCATGTTCTAACTCAGTATTACGTAAATTTAAAACGAGGTGCGAAGAAGGACAAGTGACGAGTGACTTGAACGTTTCAAGACGGGAGGTGGACAGTGTACTATCCACATAATTCAGTTAATTATAAAATCGCAAAGTTATTAATACTTGAAGCAAAGGGGAGATCGGTATATTCCTTTCGATGCATGTTCTAACCTCTCTTGTACTTCAGCAGTAACCTTCATAATAACTTGTTACTTCCGTAGAAAACCTTCTTCTGATAGCTCCTCAAAATCATTTCTCCTCATAGGCCGTTCTCTATTAGCAATGTCATTTAGACGGCCTAAATATAGTAAATCGACATCACGCCCGCTCGCCATCTTGACAATTCTGCAATTGGAAACATAGAGCCAGACTGAAACATTCAATGCCATAACCGGGATTTGAACCACGGATCTTCTGATTTCCTTTCAGCCGCTTTAGCCATTGAGCTAATATGGCCAACGTGCCGATATGACATTAAATTCTCCAACCGACTCGTATTTTTCCCGGTAAACCACTTAGGAGTTCTCATAAACACATAAGACACCTACCTTAATGGCGGCTGTAAGTACTTTAAGGCCCGGGCTTTATAGTTCGGACCACTATTAGGTACAATTAATGAAAATTAATTGTTCTTTCACACCAGCCGTGTGTGAAACGCACTATGAAAGGGTAGAGCCAGACTGAAAAATTCAATGCCATAGCCGGGATTTGAACCACGGATGTTCTGGTTTCCGTCCAGCCGTAATTCTACAATTGTTAACGACTTAACAACAAAAATATGGCTTGTTAGTTTAACAAGAGATTTAACACGAGTGTTAAGCTAACACTTGTTGGTGAAATGCAAGTTATAACTATTGCTAAACGGACTAAATGACCATTTCCGAGACATTCCTTGTTATTGGTTTGCATTTGAAAATAACTACATTTTTGTCATATAGGAAGTGTTTCGTATATTTGACTCTTAAGCATATAAAGAAGAACGGAAATTCAAAACATCTCTTAGCAACAGGCCTTGTATTTGACTATCGGTTCAAGTTAATCTAATAATTACGTGAGTACAATACATCACATTTTTCTGAAATAATCTGTCGTCATTTTACCCATGTCCAGGCCATGCAAAGAAAATGTTATTTCAAAGCCTTGGCCAAACAGCTAAGCGAGCTTAGCGAGCAGATATAACATGTAACTATCACTTAAGACCTACTATATGTTTGCTTACAAGACAATACATAATAAGACCGTTTCTAAAAAGGTTTAACTCGATTAATTTCAAGAACAGTTTGTACAAGAGCGGGCAGTGAAGGTCAAGTGAGTACAACACAAAAATGTTTTGTTTTCTATTGTAATGAAAGAACCACCCTATTGGTCAATATGTAGAGTGGAAGAGCTGTGGAGTGTACAGCTGTTTCTGAGGCACTTCAGCGAATGTTGCCTTTTTAAACCCCAAGCGGGGAAAAACCATACAAGCAATCTGATCGTTTTTAATGACCAGACGCCGCGTACTTCCGAACGGAAATACAGTTTTCTCCAAGAAATCGCTGTGGGCATCAGAAACAGTTGAAGCCTGGCGCCGACACCATGAAACTGTGGTGAGATAGGATTTCCGGCTCCTCCCCTTTAACCACTGTATTAAAGCGTTGGGATTCAGTTAGCGGCAGTCGGACGAACCCCTTCACCTTGTGACCAGTGGCGTCTGTTCAAAGGCAGTACGGAGGGAGGACATTCTTAGAAAATCAAACAAGAATTAATTAAAAAAGTTACCCCGTTAACATCAATACATTCTTGCATTCTGTGAAACCAGTCCTTTAGTACAACTTTGTAACATTGATCTGTCTCAAGTTGAAGAGTTCCTGCGTTTGAATCTCGGTCACGTTGAATTACGTGAATAAAGTTTTACCGAGATTTTCCCTTATCCTAAAACAAGCATGTTTGGTAACTCTAAGCTCTATGACCCTAGACGTATTTGAACATCATCTCATTCATTGTCCGATATAATTAACGTTGGGGCTTTTCCTTTATCCTGAAAGACGAAAGTCGGTAACTCTAAGCTGTCCAGACAGAACCTGGATTCCTTTAAACATCATTTCATTCACCGTCCGATATGACTTAACGTTGAAGGTTTTCCCTTATCCTAAAAAAATGAATGTCTGATAACTCTAAGCTTTATATACCCTGTACCGATATGACTTAACGTTGAAAGTTTTCCCTTATCCTAAAAAAATGAATGTCTGATAACTCTAAGCTTTATATACCCTGTACCAATATGACTTAACGGTGAAAGTTTTCCCTTATCCTAAAAAATGAATGTCTGATAACTCTAAGCTTTATATACCCTGTACCGATATGACTTAACGGTGAAAGTTTTCCCTTATCCTAAAAAATGAATGTCTGATAACTCTAAGCTTTATATACCTGTACCAATATGACTTAACGGTGAAAGTTTTCCCTTATCCTAAAAAATGAATGTCTTATAACTCTAAGCTTTATGTACCCTGTACTCATTTAAACATTATTTCATTCACCGTCTGATATGACTTAACGTTAGAGGTTTTCCCTTATCCTGAAAGATGAATGTCTAATAATTCTAAGCTCTATGTACCCTGTACTCATTTGAACATCATTTCATTCATCGTCCGATATGACTTAACGTTGGTGGTTTCCCTTATCCTAAAAGATGAATGTCTGGTAACTATAAGCTCTATGTACCCTGTACTCATTTGAACATCATTTCATTCATCATCCGATATGACTTAACGTTGGAGGTTTTCCCTTATCCTGAAAGATGAATGTCTGGTACCTCTAAGCTCTATGCATCCTGGACTCATTTGAACATCATTTCATTCACTGTCCAATATGACTTAACGTTGGAGGTTTTCCCTTATCCTGAAAGATGAATGTCTGGTAACTCTAAGCTCTATGCATCCTGGACTCATTTGAACATCATTTCATTCACTGTCCAATATCACTTAACGTTGGAGGTTTTCCCTTATCCTAAAAGATGAATGCCTGGTAACTCTAAGCTCTATGCATCCTGGACTCATTTGAACATCATTTCATTCACTGTCCAATATGACTTAACGTTGGAGGTTTTCCCTTATCCTGAAAGATGAATGCCTGGTAAGTGTAAGTACTTCGGACCAGGGACGCATTTGAACATCATTTCACCTCATTTACTGTCCGATATGGTTTAACGTTAGAGGAAGTAATTTAAAAAATGAAGTACATAATCAAAGTATATTAAAATTTATTCCAATTCCTGTATCAGCGGATGTTACTCTTAATCATTTTATTTTTTCATTTTTAATATTTATTTTACCAATCATATTTTTAATTGTTAACCCTAAATTAATTATATTTTTATCTTGATAAGTTTGCATAAATTGTATTAAATTCCATTATAGGTATAGGGACATAAGGGGAATATAACAGGCTTTCATCAGAGAGAGAGAGAGAGAGAGAGAGAGAGAGAGAGAGAGAGAGAGAGAGAGAGAGAGAGAGAGAGAGAGAGAGAGAGAGAGAGAGAGAGAGAGAGAGAGAGAGAGAGAGAGAGAGAGAGAGAGAGAGAGAGAGAGAGAGAGAGAGAGAGAGAGAGAGAGAGAGAGAGAGAGAGAGAGAGAGAGATTGAGAGATAGACGAATAGCAATTTTCCTCTTGAGAAATGTATTTGAAAAATAAAAATCAAAAGTAAAATATCTCATACATGGTTAATGCTACAAATTGACTTAAATTTTGGATTTTAATGGGATCTGTATTCTTTGTCAAGGAAGACCTCTTTTGTGTCATCAATTACGCAAGTCCTGTAGAACGAGGCTATTCCCAAGATGCACACTTCATTTTTCAGGAAAATATTTTAAACATACGGTAGAGTCAGTTTTGAGAAAATAAACATTTTCCATTTAAACAGTACTTTGGAGAGAAGGATATTTTCCCTTGAATATCTTTATGTGACTATTCTTGAAAGATGCTGAAATTAAAGTACGCATTTATTTTTTACATTTAAGTGAATTTTAGTTTTAGTGTTATGTGCTATTCACAAATGCAAACACACTTGCATTTTTTTTTTCGAAAAACGCACGTGTTTCTTTTCAGTTTAGAAGGCCTAGAAACATATAAATCATGAGATTTTGCTTCCGAATTTCTGGGTGGACTCGCAATAGACAAGATAACAGTGTACAAAACGTAATTATTCATTTAACCTTAACTGCATCTTCGTATACATAGATGGATTGCTGAACTTCTCGCCGAGCTGACAAAATTCACTGTCGTAGAAGGCGTTGTCATCACAAACAACAGCTATTAGCGCTGTTTGTGAAGAAAAGATGTTTTCTAAAACGACTTTTGCTATTAGAAAAACATTTATCTCCAGAAAAACAAGGCACTCGGGTGCAAAACATGGCGTCCTCTGGCAGTATTAATAGCGGGTGTTGAGACAGGGAAGGCACACTCGTCTGCTGAGATCTTAGCAACAGACAACATGCAGCTCATCGTGTTCCTGGGCCTTCTGGTGGGCACGGCATTCGCCGTACATGTCGACCACACCAACGTCACTGTCTTCAGTAAGTATTCTCTTGTTTCTGGTCTCTAGTTGAAAGTCCCATGTACGGAAACATATCTCTATGCATTACTCTAGTATAACAATAAATGTTGGAGTGTAGATGGCATTTCTTTATACTCTTAGTTATTTTCAATAAAGCCATCAAAATCAGTCATACTTTAAATGTTTAAAAATATAAGTCGTCTAATTAAACCACTTAAATGTGATCTCTTCTCATTGCAATGTGTATCTTAGCACAAAATATTCATAAATCTGTTATCACAGGGCTTCTTTCCAGTCCTTTACATTGCTGAAAAACGTATTTTGTCTTAGAACAAATAGGATGTGTTGTATTCACACAAATTCCTTTATTCACTCTTCTGTAATTATTCTTTGTCCTCCTCCATGGTCTAGGGCTAACAAGCAAGTCTCTGATTGCCGAGATCCCGGGCTCAAACCCGGCGGAGGGCAATGGGCATACAAATCCTTAGCTTGCCTTCTACAGCAGTTCATAAACAAAAACTCCATTTCAGTCACATATTATTTCATGCACTTCTTGTTAATATCCAAGATTAACCTTCATTATTCAATTGCCTAAACATTTTATACATGTAACAATACAGTAGACCAAGCGTCAGTAAAATCTTTCCAAAAATTACTTCAAAGGCTTTGGAATTCTGTTCTATTTAGGTAAACACAGTGGAGGAATAAGACAGTGATTTGCATTGGAAAAGAGTTGAAATTATTTGAAAATTCAAATTAATAACAAAGAATATATTGAAAATGCTTAACATTTTCAAACAAACATTTTTATTTGCCATAATTCATGTGCTTTAGCAGATCTGTATTTTCTTAGATTTATAATTTTCCTATCTCTTACGATATACTAATTACACAAAATTTATTCAGAATAAATAGTAATTTGCATCCTGTACCCATAAAATTGAAATTAATCATTTTACTTGTCATTAACATAACTTAAATATGTCATATTTCAATCAACGTTTTTTTACAGATTATTTTGAGAAAATAAAAAGTTTCTAAAAATATTTCATTTAAAGAGTAGTGCGGCAAATTTTTTTTCAAAGCCTTCTTGTTGGTTTTTGGAAGGTTATGAACTTAACACCAACTTTCGTATTTCAAAAACTTTTCCTTTTGCGTTATGTTTTCACACGCATGTATATTTTTATAAAAATTTATTTTTGGGTTCAGGAGCCTCAAAACACAGCACCAATTTTTGCAGAGAAAGTAAAATGAAAAGTCAAATTAGGTCATGAGGTGGGTAAATTGTAGTTACATGTATTTAAATATAAAATGAGTGTAAATTAAAATAAAGCGTTTAGATATATAGTTTTAAACAAAGCAGTAGATTCGGGCCCATTATACCTGAAGTTGCATCTATACTTCCACCAAATTGGTAAAAAATTGGCAATCGTAACAAAATGCACTAAGAGGCTAAATTAAATTATTATTTTCGCATGAGTTTTCACGCATGCACAGTCTCTTTTGCAGTTGCTAATTCGCCCGCCTTTGAAGCTGCAGTCTCGACTTCTTCTCCTATTCACTATTTCACCAACATCTTCATCCTCATTTGAAAGCAGCAAGAAGTGCTGACTGTCCTCTACCTTCTAAGCGGGAACTCCAAACTCCCTTGGACAAAGTTCGTGTGATAACCTTACATAAGTCTTGATAATTATAAATATGTTTTTTTTCACATATTTATAAACAATAGCTCAGGATTAATAAAATTCGCGGCGTTTTCCATAACTAGATATTCCTTCTAAACATTCTGCAAAATTTAGGGATTAAAATCAAGCCATCCATAAACGTGATAGCTATTTTAATTGACGATACACTAGTGGCAATATCCTATTCTGACGTAAGTTCGAGAAGATGTAAAGGTCGAGAAGAAAGTATGCTTCCAGTTATATGAAGTAGTATTTTACTTCGAGTGGGCTATATCGTTATTTCCATTCATTCAAATTAATTGTGTTGACACAGTTGATTAAAATTATAAATATAGATAATTCAGAACTCTCTTTTGGTAGTTTAAGTGTTACTGTTTGCTTTCAGCTACAACTGGAGTTCGAGAGGATACCAGATACAGTCCATTTCCTCAAGCTGGTGTATACCTCAATGACCTGAAGTTTCGTCCCTTCATCTTCGTGTACCCCTTCGGCCAAAAGCTGACAGCCGTGTACGTAGAAGGCGGATTCCAAGGACTGAGCAAATACCCAGAGTATATCCAGGGCCTGCAACAAGGAAATAAATTCCTGGTAGCGGCCTACCCATGGCAGCTGCCACATAAGGTTGTCAGCCACATTCCAGGATTAGACGTCGTAGCTTCAGCCGGCCACGGCCAAGTGGACATTTCACAGTTGGCTCAACTTGCAGCACAATACGGCACTCAACCCGTCGTTCTGGTACAAGAACGCAACGAAAACCAGCTCGTCCGCGATGAGCAACTGAATGAAATTGGCACGGTCCAGGTTACACACGATGGAACTGTTCAGGTCGTCAGAGACGTAGTCGTCGAGCGTTTACAGGATCCCAGATACGGAGCCTTCTTTAACCCATACGGATTCGTCTTCCAGGGCTACAATTCTGCATACCCTTTCAACTATGGATACGAATTCCCTTATTATGGATTCCAGGCACAATATCCTGGATATGGTTACCCGGGATCATACCCCGGCTACACATTCCAGGCGCAGTATCCATACAGTGGATTCCAGGGACAATATCCTTTCTACGGCTTCCAGGGACAGTATCCTAGCTACGCATTCCAGGGACAATATCCTTTCTACGGATTCCAGGGACAGTATCCTAGCTACGGATATCAGGGACAGTTCTACAACTATGGTGCTACTGGGAAGACCTCTCCTACTTATCCAGGATACAGCTGCTACCAGGGATACAATGGTCAATACCCCGGATATGGCGGCCCTTACGTCTTCCCCGGAAGCTTTGGACATCCTTTTGGATATAACTTCGTTCCTAGCTCATACTACCCATTTGTATACAACCCCTTCTTCGTGTACGGCCAAAGAACCCAACAGACTGAAGGACAAGAACAGACCACCAAGGGATATTCAGGATACCAGTATGGATTGTACCCACCTTTCACATTCTACGCTCAACAGCCACAGTACCAGAACGGATACCAGTACCAGGGAAATCCTACCAATTATCAGTCTTACCCCTACCCCCAACCTGGAGCTAAAACATACCAGTACACTCCATACCAGTTCCAGGAATACCAAAGCTACCAATACCAACCCTACAACTTCCAACAGTATCAGCCTTACAGCTACCAGCAATATCAGCCCTACAACTACCCACAATACCAGCCCTTCCAAAACCAGTACTACCAAAACTACCAGTCCCCTTACGGACAAACCTACCAGCAGTAATGTGTATACTGCAAGGTGGCCACGAAGGGTGTTTAAATCCTTAGAAATTCGTTAACACAACCTGTACTGATCAATTGAAATATGTCCAAGTAATATGAAATAAACAAACATGCATTCAATATTCTGTGTATTATATTATTGTTTTCCTCTGTCCCAGATGTACCCAGTATATTTAGGACATCCACCTATTTCTCTAATACGTATATCCATCGTTTACCTAGTAGGCACCAGAGTGTAAGGAAAGTTTCTCCGCAGCAACGTTATCACATGTGGAGCTTAGATATGAAATCACAATTATTAAGCAGACATTGTAATTAGTGGAATTTCGTGAAAAGTGGTGCATAGAACTTACATTTACAGTCATCTTTGTACAAATGAGCACTACTAGTGCTTAGCATACGACATTTACATCGATTGTTTGAAGCATCATCTCTTTTAAAAATACTTCCTCGTTTATTCATTTCCTGGAGCTTATAAACCACTAGCTGAAATACCCGGGTTGCCTATGGTTTGACGATTTTACCCAACTCTTACGTTGAACTTCCTCAATATCCTTGTATTTCTTTAGAAACGTTTATAAATTATTACTTGATATATTTAAACAAAGAGCTAGTTAAAGCACTACACACACATTCGATGTACAGGGTTGGGCATATGCTGGGATACAGTATTGACACATATGTGCATTATATATGAAGTATTGCCACGAAAATCACTACAGTACAAACATAACAAAAATACTAATATTAACGTTTTACAATTACTATTATTAATATTACTAATGTAAATGTTCAAATTGTTTGACTTCAGCATTTACTTACTCTTGTAGTCTACATGTTTCACTCAAACATACTCTTGTATACTATTCTTTATCTTCATCAATTTATTGGCCTACCAACCCGACTGCCGGCCCCACGTCCACTTGCGCACGGTAGAGGTGGGCGATCATCCAACCGATACGGGGAAGAGATGTGGTCAGCATCTTGGCATCTCCCAGCCGGAATGTTGGTTTTCGGGACCAGGGCCGCTTACCTAGCGTAAGCTCCTCACTTTCCTCACAATGCTGAGTGGGCACCGGTCCTATACCCGGAACCTAAAATCCCTACCACATGGGTGGGATCCAACCCGGGCCGCTTTCTGTGGCCAGCGACCAAGGCATGCTGCCTTAGCTCGCTACGCCACGGCGCAGGATGCCTCTCTTAAGTACCGAATCATTTCATCAACAGTATGGGGTCTTCTTCCAAATACCTTATCTTTAATAACCCCACCCCCAAAGAAGTCCATAGGAATAAGATCTGTAGATCTTGGTGGCCAGTCAATCGACCCTCGTCGTCCTATCCATTTATTTTGAAATTCTGCATTCGACGTCACAGGCCGCACTGTGGCAGAATAGCTAGACCACTCGACTCTCACCAAGGCAGCCCGGGTTCGATCCCAGGCGACCATAAAGTGATATTTGTGGTGGACAACATGGCGCTGGGGTTTCCCCCGCCGGTTTCCCCCGCCATTTCATTCCACCAGTGTTTCATCTTCATTGTATGTATCGTCAGTGTCACCGCCTGCGGTGCCTTAATTAGTAAAACTAAGCGTTACACACTACACACATTTCCCTACTCCTGCTTCTGTACAATAGTGGCTATTAACCACTCGACTCTCCCCGTAAGACAAAGTGACAGTGTACAAAACTACTAGGAAAAATGAGAAAGTCGTAACGAAAGAAAGACTAAATCTGTGTGTGTGTGTGTGTGTGTGTGTGTGTGTGTGTGTGTGTGTGTGTGTGTGTGTGTGTGTGTGTGTGTGTGTGTGTGTGTGCATGTTAACTCCTTAGCGATGTCAGAGGGGTCAACAAATGTTATATGAACCCACTGTTCCTTTGTTATTTTGTGAGACAGTGAAAAGCTAGAAATTATTCTTATTTTCACTGTGTTTGAGCCACTAGTTTTGTGGTTGGCAAAGATATAGGTTGCCTTGTGGTGGGCATTACATAATTAATGGAAATTAATTGTTCTTTCAGACTAGCCGTGTGAAAGCTTAGAGCCAGACTGAAAAATTCAATGCCATAGCCGGGATTTGAAGCACGGATCTTCCAGTCTCCATCCAGCCGCTCTAAACCATTGAGCTACTATGGCCAACGTGCCAACATGACATTAAATTCTTCAACTGACTCCTTTCATAGTGCGTCCTACATACGGCTAGTGTGAAAGAACAATTAATTTCCATTAATTGTACCTAATAGTGGTCCGAACTATAAAAGCCCGGGACTTAAACTACTTACAGCATAGTAAGTCGCCATTAAGGTAGTTGTCTCATGTGTTCATGAGAACTCCTAGTGGTTTACCGGGAGAAACACGAGTCAGTTGGAGAATTTAATGTAATGTCGGCACGTTGACCATAGTAGCTTAATGGTTAGAGCAGCTGGACGGAGACCAGAAGATCCGTGGTTCAAATCCCGGCTATGGCATTGAATTTTTCAGTCTGGTTCTACCCTTTCATTAAATAATTAATTTGTGAAATGGAACGAAGTATCGAATTTCTCTCTTCTGTTCAAAATTATCGTAAGTCTTCTCCGTTTTATTTAAAATTGTTTTTTTTTTTATCAATTCCTATTTCTCATACAATTATTTTAATATTGAATATCATTATCTTATTTTTAAATAATTGTTATATACAAGATCAATTCATTCATTTATTATGAATACATTTCAAAGATTTTAATAAAACGTAGATGTCTGTTCATATACTCAGAAAAATAGTCTAAAATTCGGTGTTACAAAATCTACATGAATCGTGAATGGCTATTGTTGACAGCAACTTCCAAAGTAATCGAGAAATAACAGTTATGATGAACACAGTGTTGAAAATATGATAAGAAATAGCCAGTTTTTATACTAAATTTCTTGAATCTAGAATACGTATCCTCCGTACTAAAATCGTTCTGAGAGAGCAGTTCTTGTAAGCACAATGAAGACAGCAGATTAAAATTCACTAGTAAATGAACAATATTCATACAAAACCTACATGAGTCGAAAGAGTGTGTGCTGATGTATTTCCTGTGCTAGCGGACTCCAAAGATTTTACAGAGAGGAATTAAAATTGACTAAGAAGTGAGCAGTGTTGCTTTAAAACTATGTAAACCAGGTTATCCTATACCAGCTACATGTAAAATATATGACAATGTTTTGTTTTTGTGGGTATAGTAAAGAAGAACGTTTAATTGATGGAAATTAATCATTTCTTCATACTAGCTATATATAGGCGAAGGTTTTTGATAGATAGAGTCAACATGAAAAATTCAATGCCATGACCGGGATTTGAACCACGGATCTCCTGGTTTCCGTCCAGTCGCTCTAACCCATTGAGCTACCATGGCCAACGTGCGATTTGACTCATATATTTCCCCGGTAGACCACTAGGGGCTCTCGCATTCGAGATACACCGTTTGTGGCGACTTACTATCGTAAGTACTTGAGTCCCAGGCTTCATCATTTAACTCTTATTATTTTTGTTAATTGATGGAAATTAATCATTTCTTCACACTAGCCATATATAGGCTAAGGTTTTTGATAGATAGAGTCAACAAGAAAAATTCAATGCTATGGTCGGGATTTGAACCATGGATCTCCTTGTTTCCGTCCAGATAATTTTACTTACGATAGTAAGTCGCCACAAACGGTGTGTCTTGGATGCGAGAGCCCCTAGTGGTCTACCGGGGAAATATATGAGTCAGATGGAGAATTTAATGTTAGGACGGCACGTAGGCCATGGTAGCTCAATGGGTTAGAGTGACTGGACGAAAACCAGGATATCCGTGGTTCAATTCCCAGCCATAACATTGAATTTTTCATTTTGACTCTATCAAGAAAGTTTAAGTTTACCAGAGACGAATTGCTGTTAATTTCAGACTTAAATTTTGGGCAACTATTTTCCTAATATTGTAAAAACGTTCCTGGCGGGTCTGGCTGGGGTCTAGTTAATAGATGCTGGCCTACTGGTCCCGAAGTCGCAGGTTCAAACCGGCGCAGAGCCATGGTTTTTAAGTATGCTTAAAAGTGACAACCCCATGTGAGTAGATATGGCTTGACTTAATTTATTGTAAAGGAGGTGCTGGGTTCTATGCCCTTAACACTGAAAGTTAAACGTATTTTATCTCCTCACTTTGTAGTTTTAGTTAAATAGCCCTGTACCTCTAGTGAGAGACAGTTGGTTATTAAATAATTTTAGGAAGATCATCTTTTGAGTTTATTAAGCCCAGTGATGGGCTTACTCCTTGTAAAAAAAAAAAAACACACTCCCGAGGAACGAAATTGCGATACATTGTTGACAGTGTCGTTAACAAACAATATATATATATATTATTTTTTCTATCCAGGAGGTGCTGATTTTATGAATACTCGCAAAAATAATTGTTAAGATTTGCGAAGATTTCAAGAACTATGCAATAACTGCGTTGAACTTGAATACCCAGTAAGTTTGCTGTAACATTTGTACTGGCAGCATCATCATCCAAATTTTGTGAGAAGACACAGTTTCCATGAACTATCTGAAGAATAAGTGTTGACTGTATTGTGTTGATTTTGAGATTAAAAATATCGTTGCTGGAAGATTTATAGTAGCAGCATCATCGCGAACTGTGTTATGTTGAAATCACAATAAATCATTGCTTTAAGATTTCTAGTGGCAGGGTCATCCAAAAACATGAAGACACAATTTTAATGAACCCTCTGAGGAATAAGGCCAAGATTTGCCTGAAATCAAAAGAGTATTCTTGCTGTGACATTTGCTGTGGTAGCATCAACCAGAGTATTCAGAGAAGACATATTTTTTGTGAACGTAAGTTTAAGAAGAGCGAAGGCCGGACTCTGCTGATCTCAGACGCCAATACCGGAAGATCTTGTGCACCAGTATTGTCCGAGGAGGCGCAGTTTTTTTTTTGGACAGTGCAAGTTGTTCCTACAAGAAGGGTAGGAAGCTCCAGGCAGGCTGGCAGGCAGGCAGGCGGGGGTGGCACTGTGAGAGGGTGTGGGCCACACTATTGATCCCTCTTCGGCTGCTGTGGCTGCTACCTCCCCCGTGCTGCTTCTAATGTCATTTCATGCACACCCTCCCCCGCCGATACCGCCCGCTTTTTGCCCCCCAAAAAAGAACCAGCTCAAGTTCTCTATTTTTCCCCCGCAAGCACCAAATTGCCCATCTCGGGAGGGATGGCGGTGGAGAAGGAGGGATATACACTCCTGAGGAAGATAGAGGCTCTTCTTCACCTCCTTGGTAATAGGACGAATACAAATTGGTTCCATAGTCATATGGTTTTCTCTACTCAGTTTCATAGTATTTCTAAAATTAATTTCTATTTTTTCCCGGTTAACCACTTAGAAGTTCTCATAAACACATGAGACAGCTACCTTAATGGCGACTTACAATGTGTAAGTACTTTAAGGCCCGGGCTTTATATTTAACCACTAGTCAGTTGGAGAATTTAATGCCATGTGGGCACGTTGGCGATAGTAGCTCCAGGTTAGAGCGGCTGAAAGGCAATCAGAAGATCCGTGGTTCAAATCCCGGCTATGGCATTGAATTTTTTAGTCTGACTCTACCTTTCCATACTTAAACCTACACACGGCCCGTGTGAAAGAACAATTAATTTCCATAAACATTTTTGTTAAATTTCGAAATGTTTAGATATGCTATTTTTCGATCTATTCCTAATAAATTAGGAGTTATTACTATAGTTATATCAATTGCAAATTATATCTAAGCTAAGAAAGCATCAATTTTTAATTTCGTGGCCCCATAAATGCTTAAAACAATAGTTATCATATGTCTGGGTATTTAAATTACATCACGTGATAAAGTAAATAATCAAGGAGTTAGATCTTAAAGCGTTAAAAATATTTTTCTCATCTTTAAGAATTTTAAAATGTAATTTTGTTTTAGAAAGATTGTATAAGTTTTAATCCAAAATAAGTTTATTAATTTTTGTAAACTTAATCTGACTCAAAGGATCAACTCATATGACGTTTCAAGAGTTGTTTTTGTTGTTGTTTTCAAATACTAGGTTTTGGCAGTGAAGCCATTAGCTCTCTTGCCCTCCAATATTTCTGTGTAGTGGGTCCGGCAGGTAGGACTTCACAGGTTAAAAGATGTTCTTCAGTCATTTGTTCTTCTTTGTTGCACAGAGGACAATTTGGACTTGTATAACTTCCTAATCTGTGTAAGTGTTTGGCCAAATAATTATGTTCCATAAGTAATCTAAATTTGCTACTGCAGCTTTATTTGGAATTTCTGGGATAATTTCTGTATTTTTAATTAAAATGTTCCATTTTTTATGTTTGGCTTGGTTAGATATTCATTGGTTTTGTTTGTTTTTATATTTGCTTTTAATTATCCACTGTAATATAATTCTTTTCTCTAGCTTTTGGAGTTGTTGGATCATTTTGTGACATTCTTTAATTTGGATTGACCTCATTTTATATGAACTTATTGCATATAATGCTGCTTTATAATCAGAAAGTATGACAGCATTTTTTAATTTATCTATACTGTATAGAAGGTGCTGGAGTGAAATATGAATAGCCGTTACTTCTGCATCAACATTTGTTGTGTGGTATCCTGCTGGTTGATAGAATGAGAATAGTGCACACGTAATTCCTGCTCCTGAATTGTTGTCCAAGTTAGATCCATATGTGTAGATCGTTTCAAGAGTTGATATTAATAATTTTGTTGTAGTTAGGAGTTTTACAAAAGCAAAATAAATAAAATATTTCTTTCTAGAATAAGAAAATATCTAAGCGTTTTTAGCTCTGTGTGGGTTTGCAAAGAATTTACTGTCTACTTTTTATAACATTTTAGATTATCATTATAAATTTCAGACGTGAAATTTAAAAATTACCTCCCCTATTTTGTCTCACAATTTAACAATATATTTTCTTTACTCTCAACACAAGATTAATGTTTTAAAGATATTGTGAACAGATTTTCCCATTAATTGATATCATTGGCGACAAGAATTGCCTGTTTTTATCAAGGTTTATAACATAAAACATTTATTTTCTTTGTTTACTTTGCTTTGAGAAACATTTCCTTTAATTCAATATATTTTAGCTTCAATATATTGTGTTATTTCCCAATGATTTTAACATATATTTGTATTCTAAGCCTCTTTAGGTACTTCGTCAGTATGTGTAATGGTTTAAATTACATTAATTTTTTCACGAAGTTTAAGCTTAAAACATGTATTCTTTCACAAGAAAACTTTTTTATTTTCCATTTATATGTGACTTTTAGCTGTATTGGTCATCAGCGAACTTTTATCTTTGGAGATATTGCCTCTCGGCAATAATTAAGGCGTTCACCAGCGGCTGCATCCTTTATTCATTGATTGGAATGGAGATCGTTGTTAATCTGCTTCCATCCAGAAGAAATCGATTTATATCTCACTAGCCAGTCAGAAGTAAATCACATTCTAGGAGCTGGTTTCGCTTTACTGTTGTGAATACCTCGGTTGCGATGTCAGTGGTTATAAAATGGACTATACCAACATTAGATCATGCACACATTCACACTTCCAGAGAAAGACACCCGCTCCAAGGCGAAATCGAACCCGGGATCCTTCGCACAGCAGGCACATTCTTTCCCAATTGAGTTACGAGGACAGCCCACAGAACTTGTATCTCTCGTTCGTTTGCCTTATCGTTCTGATACGGCAGCAATTTTATTTGCTCAGTTTTAAGACGTGTTGATAAACATCTTGATAGAAAAGTCAGTTCGTTTTCTCCTCTCACTTACTAAGATTTTATCTCAAATGTCACTTTTGATTTTAGAGAGAAGATCCCAAACACCAACTACATGCGATATTTGCGATTGATTTTAAAGAATCAAAACTTCTTTTTTTAATCATGTGCTGAATAGCATTGTATACATGCCTTGGGAGAACTATAAGTGAGAAAGTAATTTAAAAAATGTTTATGTACACTTACATGACTTTATCTACTCATTATTGTAAAATATTTTTTTTAAAAAAATGCTTTTCTTATTAATCGAGATCTACGTTTGCAGAAATCATGTTATTACATGTCTCCTTATAAGTACAATAGCTATGTGATAATACACTAGGCTTAAACGATATTAAAATCTTCTAACATCTAGTCTCCACGTGATAACGTCCTTTAATATTCCATTCTCTTTGCATAAAAAAGGGAATATCGACTTCCTATTTGAGAAACGTATAAGATTTGGAAAATGCGATCAAATAACAACGAATATCTCGGAAAATGGTTCACTTAAGGAGCTACAAAATTATGTATAGTAAGATTTGTGTATCTTTTGTGATTTACCGCTTATGTAGAAGACATCAGGAATAAGGAGGGTCATTTGAGAACATTCCTACAAAATTATTTTCCTACAAAATTAAAAGGTAGAAATATATTAAAAGGTAGAAATAAAATATATTTCATTTATCATGAAAGTATCTTTATTAAAAGGTATTTTAATCAAAATCTTAAAAACCGTTTTAGAAGACCTGAAGTTTCTAAAAGTGTTGACATGTAAAGGATAGTTTGGGGCCAGGTGGGCTGCACTATGCTACGGAGGGGATTTGGCACTTGGTCTATTGTACCTATGGCCCCAAGTGGGCCTCCTTGGGAGGAGGGATGAGGCGAGAGAAGGCAGAGACCTGCTGACCCAAGAAGCCACGACAGTGAAGAGGGCAGGGTCCCCAAAATTGACCAGTTGAAAATTTCCCTGCAGGCCAATACAACCGGCATCCTACCCACCATAGTCCTGAAACGACCCACCAGGCTGACTCGGTAACCGGAGACCGTCCTACCGTCGGAGGAAGTTTTGCCCTAAGCATATCATCCTGCCATGCAGCGCCGCGACTCCCGCCGACACTTCTACCCTGAAAGAGGCCACCAGATGAGAGATGGTGTGAAATGATAATGAAGGGACAGAAAATTCGGGAGATGTATTTAACCTACCCAGCATTCGCATGTATCCGGGAAACCCATGGAAAAACCCCATGGATTAGGTAGGTCGGCCACGGAAATCGAACCCGTACCTCCCGAATGCGGGCTATAGACGAAACCGCCCAAGTCATCCCGCTAGTCTGGCGCCAGTGACTGTTTAAAAATCTTTGTCTCACATCCGTAAAAGATGCTGAACTTAGGTACGCAGTGTGGCATGTCAGCAATTTTTCTTTTTGATTTATACTATTCACACACACATATATACCTACACACACTCTCTCTCTCTCTCTCTCTCTCTCTCTCTCTCTCTCTCTCTCTCTCTCTCTCTCTCTCTCTCTCTCTCTCTCTCTCTCTCTCTCACACACACACACACACACACACACACAAACACACACACACACACAAACACACACACACACACACACACACACAGGGAGCTCTCAAAACATGGAAATCGGTATCGAGTTTTTATATAGGTACATCATAGAAAAAATTCAAAATTGGATGTAATACTTTCATATAACTTTTCCTGACTAAGTATTACAATTTGCAATCTCATCTTACGTATTATAATATTTGATTTAAAGTTGATTCTTGTGTGCATTTTAGGATATGCGTGATATACTGTTTTTTTTAAAGAATTTCAAAGTAATAACAGAAAAAATGCATGTGCGTAGAAAGCATTTAAATGTTTATGGAAAATGTATAGAAATAGATTAAAAACTCAGATCAAAAATCACTTGCCAGGAAGGAAGAAGCACGTTCCATCAAATTACACACTTAACAGTTTTCTTTTTTAAGGTATGAGAATCAGATCAATTTTTAATATTTTATTTTCATTCGGCGGGTTAACCAAGGAAATAGAACTTTGGTATTTTACAAATTATTCGGTTTGTTATGTTTGCAGACAGCAGAAAGTTAGATACTCTCACATTTTAGCTTTATTAGTTAAAAACAAAGGTTTTTAAGTACTTACCCTTATATATCAGTCTCTTCAAATCAATCAACACTTTAAAGTATATTAGATGAGGCTAATTGCTTACAAGTACCCACTTTAATTTTAAAAGTCTGCTTAAGAGCACTCTTTATTTATTTATTTATTTATTTATTTATTTATTTATTTATTTATTTATTTATTTATTTATTTATTTATTTATTTATTTATTTATTTATTTATTTATTTATTTATTTATTTTATGTTATTAATTAATTAATTTATTTATTTATTTATTTGTATTATTTACTCTGGCAAAGCTTTCGTTCTTCTCTACGCAGGAATCCTTCAGCTAACCTTATTAGAATCTGTGAAAGTTGGGCGTCACTATGGGTGAACTAAAACATAAAATAAAATCCAAGACATATACTCTTTATTTCTAATGCTTAATTACGTATACCAACTTTCATATTTAAACATTGTGGTACGTTGTGGAATAATCATGTAGGCATAAGAAGGAAAAATAATCTTCAGCTCTTTAAGTTTTATAATTTCGGTAATTAAGTGACCAGTATTGTTGTTGTTTTAAATGTTAATTCCAAGTACATTCAATTGAATGTCCTTTGACGTCAGCGAGCACGTATCTTATTCCTCCCAGTTCTCAGCCAGTAAACTGAGATGGGAAATGGCAAATGCATGCTGTGCTTTGTATCTATGTAGTCGTTAAGTTTCCCTTGCTCTCTGATCTTCAAAAGGATGTTATGTCATATGATTGTGATACGTAATTGAGTTGGCTGGAGCACACAGGTTATCAACTTGCTTGAGTTTCTTTCATGATGACTGAGTTTTCATTATATGTAGCCCTTACGTCTTCTTAATTTCTTCGACTATTTCAGTCACGTATCAAGTAATCAACCTGAAATAAAAATGTTTTTCGTTTGAGCAAATCACAGCTCTCTTGTTGTGGCTGTTTTGTTAACCTCGATGAGGAAATTCCTTTCTTTTTATTTGCGTTGCCCCTGTTTTATCTCGCTCTTCATTTGTTAAGTTTTAATAAATGGACATTTGCAACTGGAAGTGCACTTTAGAGACACTACTTGATTTTTATAATTTTGTTTTGTAGTTACAATGAATATGGAAAACTCCAGCTGCCTCCCGAAATAAATTTATTGCTAAAACAAGTTTAACTGTTATTTGATAATATATCTTGACCATAAATCTCTAAATAATTGTAATAGTTCAGTAAATAAATTATATAACATGCAGTAATTTTGTTGAAACACTATGCTGACGATGGTTTAACAAATACGTCAGAAACATTTTTGCAAAGTGAAACTGGGTTGTGAAAATGTCCTAAGTAGAAATGCGAACTACATATTTCCCTGGACGGTTAGAATGTGCCATATTAAATCACAAATTTAATATTTATATTTTATTTTTAAGTTTCACAGCGGACATACAAGTTATTTTTCGAATTTAGACCTATTTCCTTTAACATTGTTGACGCTAGATAAACTAAAAAAGAAAATACTTGTGCAATATAGGACATTGGGGTTCTCTGGCCTGCACTCCAAACATTTCCAATGTTGGGAGGGTTGTGGCGGCTACGAAATTTAGGGGGATGTCCCTACTTTTTTTCCTAGCGTTCCGTTCGATCCACCACAAGCACCCTCTCCTCCACCTCCTCCTCCTCCTCCTCCCGTTCCCACCGCCCCTTCAAGCTTTTGTCGGCACCGCACCTTGCTTTACACACGCTATCTCCTGTCTCACTCACTCCCACCATGTGTGAGAATATAAACAAATGATATTAGCCTCTTTGCGGGGCCGACATCAGCTGTGAATAGCGGCCCCGCACCGAGCTCCGAACTCCTCTTGACGTTGGGAGGGGACGCTGGAACGCTACTGCGCATGCTCAGTATCGTAAAACAGCCGTTCCTCCCTCTCGAAGAGTAGTGTCTGTGTGAGTGCCGGACCCCTACCGACCCATCGAGGGGCGAGAGGGGTTGAAGGAGTCTCGTTCTCGCGGACGGTTCTCCGAGGCCAGTCAAACGAGAGGTGGCATGTCTGGGGCAAAGAGGCTCTGTTGCTCGCGTCCAGGCGCAGGCTCCCAGCTTCTGGTGCCCCCCGACCATGGCGGCCCATTCCTGACGCTGCACCATCATGTCCATCACCACCACCATCATCTGCATCACCATCACCTCTTCCAGAGCAAGACTCCGGACACCCTCCTGGACATCACGGCCAAGATCGTGGCCGAGAACATCCCCTTCCAGAGGATCGAGGAGCGCTACGACCGCATCCCGGAACCCGTACAGCGACGCATCATCTTCTGGTCGTTCCCTAGGGATGAGCGGGACATCTGCATGTACTCCTCGTTGTCGCGTGTGCCTCCGGTGAACTCGAGTGGTGAACATCAGAATAACTTGTCGTTTTACAAAGGACTCAAGCTCTTGGAGTCGGGTTGTGTGGACAACGTGCTTCAAGTCGGTGAGTGGCCAATATTCCCTCTAGGTGTTTACGTGTTTCTGTGATCTGTGTTGTGTGTTTTCTATGTCAAGGTAAGGCAGGAAGAAGCTCAAGTGGCTAGTGAAAATGTTAGTGTACCAGATCAGCGATTTAGATACACTTCAGCAAAGGTGAGTTGCCTTTTTCATTTTAATATACCGCACAAGGGGCTTCTGGTATCGCTGCACGTGTCTCCGGCTTACGGTTTGTTTGATGTCAAAACTATCAAACGACGTTTCCATCAAAGCTGTGCATTGATGCATCACTGTATTAATACATAACATTATGCTGAATATTTACTTTTTATACAAACTAGATACTTTTGAATTAGTTTTAATTGGTTAACTTGCAAGAAGACACTCGCTATTCCATCGAGAAAATAAAGTATTGTTGATAATAATGTATTACACCTAACTCAGGAATTGCTTAAATATAAGCCTTTAGTTCTGTTTCTCTCTTTAATGTAAAAGAATCGAAGATATATACAGGGAGTTAAGTCAACAGCTAATTGTTTATAAACAAGTTTATATAGGTTAGAAGTGAGCTTCCAAAAACAAAAGAATGGTTACTTAATACATATTATTAAGACGACAAAATCAGTAATATAACAGAGTTCACAGATATACCTACGGAAAAGTCACAAGAATGGGCACTTTACAGGAAGCGCAAGACGTGCAATTGATATTTTTATTAAAGTTCTTCCAACTATTTTGTAGAAAACAATCAAACGTCTTCGCCCTGCATCCTCGGAAACTTCTTCCTAGAATCGCTCATCCAGTTTTGTATTTTAATATTGATTTTCATTTGATATTTATTTCTGTGTCGAACCTCTTATCCATTCATCAGTCTATTTGTTAATCACTTGACTTCTTTATGTTCACCTTTAGCGCGTTTTTTGTTTTATTTATCCCTTTTGTAAACACTTTTATTGCCTATTTTATCTATTTCATATTATCTATTCTCCTCTATAGTCGTATTTCAGGGGCATGTATGTTTTTTGTCACTCATGCCAAACTCCACAAAGTCTTTCCTTTGTTTTTCTCAAGCTTCCAAGTAAATTTTTCCTATTTTATGAAAGATTTACAATTGCTGTCCACTGAAACGGCAATCTACTTGGGCTACAGCACGTGTAAGTTATAAATTCACGATATAGAATCCTTAAGTTGAGTGCAAGGCCTGACATGACGAGTAGGAAAAGTAAACAGTAGGCTACATTAAGAATTTTCGCTGAAAAAAACTTGTTTTCATTAATGCACTAAGTGTGTGCTCTTTTGTTTCAAAACAGTAGAAGCGAAGTTACGATAGTCTTATGTTTATGTCATTCGTAAGCTACGGAACACGTCACTTCCTCCAGTTTCCGTTTGATTGGACTGGCCGTGTGCCCTTCTTGCCCGCAGGATGAGGTCGCTTGCACGGGCATGGGAAAATTCTCTTTCATTGACGGCTCCGGTCTGGGAACCCGTATCTCTGCCAGCAGTATTACATTCTGCGGGTGTGTTGCTCACATAGCCCCTCACTGTAAAAGAAATAATGACCCCAGGCTTCAGATAAACGTTTGTGTTCATTATATTTCTTGCTATGTCATTGATATGATTCATTTGCAGTCTCGCCTAAGGACCGAAAATTGAGTCAAAAGGCGGGTTGTGCTCCGGGAATAAGAATTTACATGTAAATGACTTGGAAACTGTCGACGTGCGTTTAATTCACTTTTCGTTTAGATTTCCTCCATGTTTGCACAAACCCCTTTTGTTTGCTTTTCCAAAGTAAACTCAGTAAAAGCGAATGTAGTTATTTTCCAGATCACGTATTTGCCAACAAACTCCAGGAAAAATCTAATATTTGAATAGCATAGATAACAATTTCCCAATAATATAGAATACAAATAACGGGACAGTATATATTTCAGACTTCGTCAACTTTTAAACAGTTCCGCAAAATCTCAAACCTGACTCCAATGTTTACTGTAAAATTGTTACGTAACTCAGCTGCCTGTATCTTTGCAACTTTACAAACGATTCAGTCGTCATTTATTTTTAAGAACATACATCACTTTATTTAACACAGCATTAAGATGAAATTTAACTACGCATTAGTAAATGCAAATGATATATAAACATGCAAACAAACTCAAGAAAAAAGCAAATTTTGATGATTTGGCAACATAATTTTATTCTCAGATGTTATGTTTCTTCAATTTGACATTTTTAGTGCTATGGCTCTCATATTGTAGAACAGAATTTTTTTATGTATGATTTCAATTTAAAATCTCAGTCACACATGAAAATGTTGAAATCGAACTTAAACTGCATTTGCCAAATTTTACCATCAACGTACGTGAATAATAAAATTTCTTCATTTTTTTTTTTTGTGGATTTAATAGTGTATTGTGCGTAGTTCTAGGTTATTTTGGTAAATCGCCATCTTTCACATATAGTTTTTAGGTTTGGTGTTATAATCAGTCTTTGTTTTAATATTTTTAAGCTTTAATAGTCTAGTTATTTATGTATATATTTCGATTATTTCAGTTACAGATCAACGGATATTTTAACATCTGAAAAGTTTTGCTTTTAAGTTTGCAAAAGGGGATGGTATTAAAAGCTGCAATGCGGTACATTTAAAAATTACTTATCACAAGGTCCTTTTTGTTACATTCTGTTTCACTAAAATGGTGCCGAGAAATATAAGTAACAGGACTACCTGGGCCCTCCAAAAGGCTTTAAAAAAAAACTTGAAGTCACTTAAAATAAACTTGATAGAAGTTAAGCTAATTAAGTTCGGCATCATGTAAAGCACACAAAAATCGTAAAAAAAAAGGTCTCCCATACCAAATTATCCTTTATATGAAACATTTTTGGGACAATTGGACTTTCTCAAAAAACGGCTCTATTGATTTTGATTAAAATTTCATGACAAATGAAATGCATATCTTGAAATTTCTAGCAATAGCCCGTGAATTCCTGTTCATTCTGTAGGTATGACTTTTGTACATCTGGTAAACCGTAATAGACAGGAAAATTTTAAAAAAGTTAGATCTAATCAAAGAACCCATTTATACCAAATTGTTTTATTTTAGTTAACAATTTTAGAGATATTCCTTGTTATTGATTTACATTTTTTACTATATTTTTCTCAAATGGGAAGTTGCTATTTATTTTTTTTTCTCCCGGGCATTCAAAGCCGTCACATAGCGACCAGCTGTTAAAACACTCAACTATTGCTGGAGCTTATTGTATTGCCTTGGTCACGTTGTATCTGCCTGCAAGGATATACGTAATAAAGCCATTTCTGGAAATATATATGTGTATTAACATATGTAGATTGTTGAATAGCTTTTGTAATAATATTTTGTTGAAGAACGGATAGGGAATCTCATGAAAGTGCAACGAATAGGATATTTTAAGACTAAAGCACAACATTAATTTATAGTTAGACCGCTGCGAATAAGATACAAAGCAAAATTTGCACGAGACCGTCAAGGGGTAAGGCAGAAGTTTCAGCATAGTACGTAAGCACGCCACTCCTAGACAAAATCGCTGAATTCTATGAGAACTCTATGTCAGGACTTTCGGAATAGCTCCACTTACTTGAATACGCCATAAGAGTAAATTTACAACGTAAGGGATTCGCAATTCTTTCAGTTGTACTTTTATCCGGCTACAGAAAAATAAATTCGACGTTTGAAATCGATAAAATGTTTGGTAAAAGCTTCGGCCTTGCTCAGCAAATCTCCGATGTGTTTAGTGTTTAAGTAAAAGAGTAGATCTTACAAATGTGATTAGGAAATGTGGATTTTTTCAGTGAGTAATCAACGCTAAGATAATTCTATGTCTGACATATTGATCTGTTTGTGACTGGTATATTTGTGGAATAAGAAGTAAAAATCAAACAGTGCAGAAAGAACTATTGGGATCTTTACTTCCTTTACCATGTACGTACTGCCAGGTAGAGGAAGTATTGCATTCCACCCAAAACTTTGATATCGATGGTTCATCGAGTCCTTGTACGACATGTAGAGTAAATACCAAAATTAATAAATTTATTAAGTAGAACCTGCCAAAGATTCTACACAAACACATGCGGCCTCTTTACTCTTTACACGAGGATGTCTTTTTTTTTATTTACATGAAAAATAAAATGCAGGTTTTGAGTTTTCTTTGAATAGCTTGAAGTTCTCTTTATTCTGAGTGAATTTTGTATCTTAGAAAGCCATGATAAACAAAAAGCCTAGATCCGTTTAGAACACGCAGTTTATTTCATAAGCATATTTTGTGGCAGCATTCATTTCTTATTGGCTTGAAGGTTTCAGTTTTTCATCATTTTACAAAGCACTGTCGCTATTCAGTTGTTTTTTATGATGTCATGAAAAGAGTGTGAAATTTCAAAGCAAATATATATCGACATACTCTTGAACGACTATCATTTCGTTTTCTTTATCCCTGTTTTATCTAAAATGAAAGTTTAATAGAATGGTTTCTCCAAAAATTTATTCGATTAATATAAGGTAAATATGGAAATGAGTTATTTGAAAAAGAGGTTTTAGAAGAGATGAACATAGTGGATAGAGAAGGTCTTGTATTAGGTAGGTATACAAATTGCAACAAAACCTCAGGTTAGTAATTAATATTTCTTTTAGAAATTAACTAAGATAAAAATAAAGGAGATCCAAAAATGTTTCTTCAGCGTCGAGCACGACAACATAGACCTTTTACTGTGTTGATTTTTGAAGATTTACGCCTATATTATGTAAAGAACTGCATTTAACATATTTATTCATATCATTTAAACCAATAATTAAATACAAATTGGTAATTTTCTAATTGCAGTCATTTATTCCTTTGAAAATCTTCATAAAGCAACAAACCATTGTACATGATTGGAATTTGATTTACACTTAGTAAGAATACAAGAAAAAGTAATTCAACATTATGGGTGTAGAACGTCTGTCCAGTGATTCTTCATTAAACCACGGGCACATTCTACCAGCCAATGGGAAAAGAGTGCCAACTGCTACAATACCATTTAGTTATGTTGGTAACATTGGAAAAAAGTAACCAGTAAGAAGATTTTTTAATTTTATTTATGGTCATTCTTCAACTGTTGTGGTTCTCAACATCCCATGTGGGTGAAAGACCGCTGTATTTTGCTCAGAGGCCTCTGTATCAGGCTTGAGGTTCTTTTACGTGCCGTTAGTCTTACGCTACGACATGGAACCACTGGTTTTACTTCCCTTCCAAAGGAAACCGTACTAAGGATTTTTACGCCCGAACAAATCTATTATCCTCCGCCGGATGCGAACCCGCGATTTCGGGAAAATCACTTCGATATGCATAGCTGTGAGTCGGTGTTCAAAAGTCCTCATTCGATAGTACTCAACACTACTGCAGATATCCAATTCAAAACGTTCAATTAATGCAAATTAATGAAATACGGGAGAAGTGGTCCAAAATACGTTAAGTTTCAGTAAGAGTAAAATTAAGGAAAAATCTAGTAATCCTATTTATAGATAAGTCTTCTAAGAAGACTCCCAAATCTTTGCTCACTTAATCTTGTGATTAGATGTTTTAATTAAGTATAGTCGTTTAATTCATTGCAGTCTACACGCTTCTGTAACACTTTCATCATTTCTGTTTTCTCAGCATGTAGGACTGTTTTCCGATGATACTTCTGACTAATCTGTCATTCTTTACGAGGAAGTTACGTGAACACAAAAATTCACATCTTTTTTTGTTAAAATAAGCTAGCTAGCTCCTCATTTTTGTGAGGAAATCGATCATAAACACAACCCTAAGTTTTACAACCCGGTGACATCCTCTTGTCGATTTTGAGACGTCGATTGGACATTTCCTATTACACCATAGTAGCGACCCTGTTTGTAATAGCATCAAGTCAATCAAACGCCATCAAAGGTATCTCTGGAATGGGAGTGTGAGTCTCAAGAATCGCGTATTCTGGTCTAACGGAAGACGAGAAGGTTGAAGTAACATTTGACGTGATTTGTCGAGGTTTCTCAGGTCAAAGAAGTGACACTTCTGCTCATGTACTGCTAACTATACTTATCACCGTTTTCCGATTTCTTTCCTACATATCAACGTCTGGAAATGCACCCAGGATTTGCAGGTACTCACAAGATAGATGGATGATGCGACAATCTGTCAGTGGTTATTCATTTATTGATTTTTGTAAATCCACGTAAATGATTTTGTAGTTCTTTCTGACCATTTTTCCAACTCAACTGGTACGCATTTCTATGCCTACTTGAGTTAAATACGTTGACTAAAGACTAACAAAAAATAAAAGAATAATTTTCAGAAACCCTTAAGGCAGAGTTCATTTTAAAATTAGACTAACGTCGTAATTAAGATTGTCAAGATGCTGAAGCGGGACCAACTCTTCTCCATGTGGGGAGAATATTCTAAGGTCTGGTTGGCTAATGTTAGATATGAATCGATTCCTACTGAATAAAAGCAAGATATCAACAAAATCTACTCCAGCCAATAAAGGATGTGACGGTAGCACCTATGGCAGGACACGGTGAGTATTGCGGTGTTCTTAGTTACGTCAGTCTGATTTTAAAATCGACTATAAATGAAAATGTATCCATGACTAGGAAAAGACAACGAAAACTGCAGAAAATACCCACATCTAGACAAACTCAAGTTGTAGAATGGGTTTTATAAAATTGGTCCATTTTTCCCATCAGATGCACATTGTCGATTCAGATGGCGAGGTTATTTTAACACAGATGAACGGAGGTTTGAAGATTGTGCCCCCGCCAATATGGAGTATATCGTTGGAAAGTTGGGAGTTCCGAAAACCATTTCTTGGCATAGAAAAGTGCCATCGCTGTGTCTTAGTAAAACATTTTGGTGCCATGTTTGCTGTAAGTGTGTCTAACTGTTTATATTTACATTGAGAATAGATAAGTTGTACATTTTAGTAGTAAATGTGCTACTAATGGCTGCACAAAAAGGGTTTTAACTGCATTTAGCTAAATGCAGAAATGGTGTAGTTGCAGCCAGGGATGAAAACAAGTCAAACATTTTTGGTTTACGGTGAATTTATACGTGTTGTTTCGCACAGCATCTATTCATTAACAGGAAACTGTGTTCGTCTCTAATATTTAAGTAACGTACTTAAAGTTACAGACAAACAATTATTGTAAAAAGATTTCAAATATTATAAGTAACACATGTTTTAGAAAGTAAAAATAATTCATCAGACTTCATCTTAAGGATAAGGGAAAAAGTCCGGGAAAGACATTAACCATGTGAAATGTGTAGTGTTTAAAGCCCGCTTTTACTACATACGGCACCGCAGGCGATGACACATACATGAGATGAAGATGGAGCAACGGTGGGATGAGATGGTGGGGGAAACCGGAGATCCCGGAGAAAACCCGCCCCAGCGCCGTGTTATCCACCACAAATCTCACTTTTCGGTCGCCTGGGATTGAACCCGGGCCGCCTTGGTGAGTGCCAAGCGGTCTAACCACTGAGCTACGGCGCGGCCTGACATTATATAGGTACCTTACTCTGACCGAGGTTCGAACGTGAGTCTTGAACGTGAGTCAGACACGATACCACCTGCACTACAGAGGGGCATGCAACATTGTTGCAATACTAGATAGGTATAGCTTAGGCCCATTAAATGTTATTTCAAATTTCAGACTTGGCAACACAATACAAGATATAGATTAGTGGCATTGAACATTATTTCAGAGTTGCTAACACTGTCGCAATACAAGATATAGCTTTGTCCCACTGAATATTGGATCTCATTGAGTTCGCCATAACGCGCTCTGTTCTACGCCTGACGAGCTACGAACGCTTTCATTTCGTCCGTTGTTAAGAACACAGCTCGTTAAGTTGTTTGGGCAAATGGATAAGTCAGCGGGTTGTGTTTTGCACGACAAAGCACTTGGAAATACAAGCGTCTCCTTAAAATGACAAAAGGGCGTGAAAGGAAATGGAAGTTTGCTTGCTGTATCTTAGGAATGACCCAACGGGGGTGCTTATCTCGGGACTTCCGGGAAAGAGAGTGGGCGGTACAGTGATATATGTTGCACAATCGTAATCGTACCTCGACCTTGTGTTCCTTCTTCACTAAGGTCGCTACGGTTACCTTATAAAATGTTAACATTTGCCTCTACCATCGCCATGATTCTAAACAGAAGTTCGCTGTCGGATTTTGCACATTTCACAGTCCTCTGACTACCACATAATTAAAAACGAAAAATCTTATTTTTGCACTCACATGGCTTCCTCTACTCTCTATATTTACAATTTATACTTTTCGTGATAGATATTACGAATACAGTAGACTTAAGCGGATTTTTAGAAAGCTGATGCTTTGCATGATCAAGAGAAAAAACTTAAAAAAAGTTTAGGCCTTTAATAATTTAAACCGATAACATATCTCGGAAATGATTAATGCTACGCAAAAAGTTGTATTCGAACAGACCTGCATTTTTTGATAGTAAGGTTTCGTCTCTTACCAGTTATTCCAAAGTAATTTTGAATAAAGTGAAGTTCACTTAAAAAAACCAGAAATAGCGAAGCTTTTCCATGTGCAGAGCAATTTTACAGGTATCTTGTTGAAAATTTTTTGTGGCACATCCTTAGATACTTAACATTTTCAGTTTACAATATGGCTGTTTCTCAAATTCTCAATTGCAAAAAATTATTTCATAAAATTTTTGTAACATGATTTACAGTTAATTATGTATCTTTTGTGCTTGGTATTTGCAGAAATGAAATGCACTATGATTATTCTTTGCAAGTAGATTATGTTTGCTTAGAAACGGAAAATTTGCCCCCCCCCAAAAAAAAAATCTAACAAGCCTAAAACTCGGTACTAATTTTTGGTTTGAATGCAGCTCCCGTTTCGTCCAACCTAGTGATGGATTATGGAACTTCCAAAACCTTATTTGGACACGAAAACGGAATCTCTTCATCATGGCGATGAGTAAAAAGCATTTAAACAAGTGACTGAATAAAGCGGACAGTTGGTTTCTAACAAAATATGTACTCATAAGGATGTACCTGATTATTTTACGAACCAGCTTGTATATATTTCGTCCAAATTCGTATCTGAAAGCAGGAGAAGAAGTAATTCCTAGTGACTCGATGACGTCATGATTTCTTCGTACAAGTACACATTTATCATTCATGTAGTCCCTCCCCAGTGGTTTGGAATTGCCAGTATACTTGAGGCAAAATGTGGTTGCAGTGGCGGACTTAGCCAAAATATTTCCATTCGGTGTAAAATACGAACAATGATGTTGCAAGCAACACCAAGATAAACTTCTCTGAGTAAAATTACTTAGAAGTTAGCGAAATATTTCACTTTTCTTTTTAATCCTATTTGCCAGCCAATATGTTAACTTTTTGTTGTTGACCTCAGAAGTCAGGGAACACCTCATTGCATATTTTATAGCCAACTTTTCTTTAAGTATAAAGAAAATATATGATGCAGGAAGGTGGTTAAGCAACTAAGGCCATCTACTTGCATACACTGACTCACCTGTAATCAAAGGCACAGGAAAAAAAATTCATCACTAAAGACTTCATATTAAAACATAGCTATAAAAGGTATAAATGAAGTTACTAGATCAGAATTGAAATGCTTCAAATTTGAGACCAATCATGTCTATCCTGTAATTTTATAGTTTTTATTTAACACCTCATATATTTTCGCCTTACAATCGATAGGTATGTTGTTCTGTAAACCGTTTGATTTCGACCTTCAGCTGTTCAACTGTTAACATGTCAAATTGAATATTCATAACTGCAAGTTTTTTATTTTTATTTTCTGACAATTTTAATGTTAGATATCGAAGATACTTCATAAAAATTGTAGATTCGCTTAACATATACAATTATTTAAAATACCTTTCGGTAGCATTCTAATCTCAAGCGAGACGTTCTTTTGTTTATCTGCCATAGAATCTAAAATTTGAAACCAAGAAGCTTATAGCGAACTTCCTCTTAAATGTTTCTTGGGCCCTATATGCTCCTATGTAGGTACTGAATTTCGGAAAAATTGTATTATGATTAACAGAAGTGCACGTACAATCTTCTACTAATAATTTGCAGAATAATAATGATCGTAAATTAAAAATGTGGAGAGAGAGAGAGAGAGAGAGAGAGAGAGGAGAGAGAGAGAGAGAGAGAGAGAGAGAGAGAGAGAGAGAGAGAGAGAGAGAGAGAGAGAGAGAGAGAGAGAGAGAGAGAGAGAGAGGAGAGAGAGAGAGAGAGAGGAGGAGAAGAGGAGAGAGAGAGAGAGAGAGAGAGAGAGAGAGGAGAGAGAGAGAGAGAGAGATGAGAGAGAGAGAGAGAGAGAGAGAGAGAAGAGAGAGAGAGAGAGAGAGAGGAGAGGAGAGGAGAGAGAGAGAGAGGAGAGAGAGAGAGAGAGAGAGAGAGAGAGAGAGAGAAGAGAGAGAGAGAGAGAGAGAGAGAGAGAGAGAGGATGAGAGAGAGAGAGGAGAGAAGAGAGAGAGAGAGAGAGAGAGAGAGGAGAGAGGAGGAGAGCACAGGGAGACGGAGGAGATGAGGAGGGAGAGGAGAGAGAGAGAGAGAGAGGGAGAGAGGAGGAGGAGAGGAGAGAGAGAGAGAGGAGAGAGGAGAGGAGAGAGATGAAGGAGAGGAGCGAGAGAGGAGAGAGAGAGAGGAAGAGAGGAGGAGAGAGAGAGAAGAGAGAGCGAGGGAGAAGAGACGAGGAGAGAGAAGAGGAGGAGAGAAGAATGGAGAGAGAGAGAGAGAGAGAGAGAGAGAGGAGAGAGGAGAGAGAGGATGGGAGACGAGAGGAGAAGAGAGGAGGAGAGAGAGAGACGGAGAGAGGAGAGGGGGAGAGAGAGGAGAGATGAGAGAGAGTGAGAGAGAGGAGAGACTGAGTATGAGAG